>CM055268.1:117215085-117541905 GCA_029237695.1 Conchocele bisecta | reverse complement strand
GCCGGGCGATATGAGGATACTTTAAACCCAAACTCGTGCCAACACCGCTGACCTATATAATGATATTGGCAAACAGCTAATTATCCAGATGAGCCGGCTCATGACGAGCCGTCTCATCATGATTTGCACTTATCGAAATCCATTACAGATACTTAAGGCTGAAAGGGTTAAACAACTGAGTATTGGTCAGATCTAAAAGTCTGATCGTCAGGTGCGTTGCTAGCCAATTTGAATCTGCAGGCCCGGTTGACGACTTCGAGCACCGTTGGTGCGAGTATGCTAGGGGGTCTGGGGGCATTCCCCCACCCCCACATACAATAAATCGAAACTAGAAGGTAAATGATGCACTCTGGCACATTACAAAACACCTTTTCTCGAAAATTCTGCAGGCCCGGGCCTGCAGTGCCTTAATGCAGCTACGCGCCTGATCGTCCACTTACTGATCTAGCTGGGCGATATGAGTATACTAAAAACCCAAAGTCGTGCAATTCATGAACATAACACTGAAAATCATTTTGTGACGTTGAGATTGGTTGCAAATTTATCATATCAAAATCCATTACAGATACTTAAACGTGCATACCAACTTAGTAGGCACAAACTGTTCTTTATATGATTTAAATAAATGTATAATTGTGTCACTATTCCACCAGTTCTAAAACTTACGAGTGCCCGCTATACAGATAATACATTTAGTAATATTTATTTTACTGATAGTGACGCGCGGTGGTATCAGGCTATTTTCATATGCAAATGAGACATGAATTTATTTAATTATTTATACTAATTAAATGCGTCACATGAAAAACTAATATTTACGACAGACAATATGGTATGATCAATGCACATCGAAAAATATATACAAAGACTAAATAGTAATGTCCGTTAACATGTTAAGGAAACACGCTTATCGCCCCTGATATCAGCGTGGAAATTTACTTCAGATATAAAATGTATAATAGCGACAATCAATAGGTGGGGTAATGGTGAATGAATGTTTGTTTGCCAGAAAATATCTCAGATGATGTCTAATATAAATAACATGTTGTGCCTACTGCGTGGGTATGTACATTTAAGGGTGAAAGGGTTAAACAACTGAGTATTGGTCAGATCACAAAAAGTCTGATCGTCTACTTACTGAGCTAGCTGGGCGATATGAGGATACTAAAAACCAAAACAAAAGTCGTGCACTTCGTGAACATAACACATAACAGATTTAATGA
The DNA here is from genome assembly GCA_029237695.1 of Conchocele bisecta. Taxonomy (NCBI): domain Eukaryota; kingdom Metazoa; phylum Mollusca; class Bivalvia; order Lucinida; family Thyasiridae; genus Conchocele; species Conchocele bisecta. Next base: position 117,540,682 of record CM055268.1, on the reverse strand, counting down.
TGATATTTTCCGCAAATGACGTTGAAATTTCGTGACATTAAACATTAATTATCAAAACAAACAACAAAACCAACAATGCTGCCATCAATTTATAGGATAACAAATACGCCCAACGAGGGACTCGAACCCTCGACCCTCAGATGTCTGAGTATTTGTCAAATCTAAAAGTCTGATGCTCTACCGACTGAACTAGCCGGGCGATATGAGGATACTTTAAACCCAAACTCGTGCCAACACCACTAGCCTGTATAATGATATTGGCAATCAATAATTATCCAGATGAGCCGGCTCGTAACGAGCCGTCTCATCAGGATCTGTACTTTTTGCAAGTAATGTTCATCTTTTTGAGAACAAAAACACCCCCTTTTCATAAATGGACTAGTCTGAAAATCATTTTGTGACGTTGGAATTGGTTGCAAATGTATCATATGAAAATCCATTACAGATACTTAAGGATGAAAGGGTTAAACAACTGAGTATTGGTCAGATCTAAAAGTCTGATCGTCCACTTACTGAGCTAGCTGGGCGATATGAGGATACTAAAAACCCAAAGTCGTGCAATTCGTGAACATAACACTTACACTATTTAATGCTGATATTTTCCGTAAATGATGTTGAAATTTCGTGAACATTAAACATTAATTATAAAAACAAAATAATTAAACAACAATTCTGCCATCATTTATACGATAAAAAATTCGCCCAACGAGGGACTCGAACCCTCGACCCTCAGATGTCTGAGTATTTGTCAGATCTAAAAGTCTGATGCTCTACCGACTGAGCTAGCCGGGCGATATGAGGATACTTTAAACCCAAACTCGTGCCAACACCACTGACCTATATAATGATATTGGCAAACAGGTAATTATCCAGATGAGCCGGCTCATGACGCCCGCCGTCTCATCATGATTTGCACTTTTTGCAAGTAATTTTCATCTTTTTGAGAACAAAAACACTCCATTTTCATAAATGGACTACGATAGTCTGAAAATCATTTTGTGACTTCGGGATTGGTTGCAAATTTATCATATCGAAATCCATTACAGATACTTAAGGCTGAAAGGGTTAAACAACTGAGTATTGGTCAGATCTAAAAGTCTGATCGTCAGGTGCGTTGCTAGCCAATTTGAATCTGCAGGCCCGGTTGACGACTTCGAGCACCGTTGGTGCGAGTATGCTAGGGGGTCTGGGGGCATTCCCCCACCCCCACATACAATAAATCGAAACTAGAAGGTAAATGATGCACTCTGGCACATTACAAAACACCTTTTCTCGAAAATTCTGCAGGCCCGGGCCTGCAGTGCCTTAAAGCAGCTACTACGCGCCTGATCGTCCACTTACTGATCTAGCTGGGCGTATGAGTATACTAACAACCCAAAGTCGTGCAATTCATGAACATAACACTGAAATCATTTTGTGACGTTGGGATATTGGTTGCAAATTTATCATATCAAAATCCATTACAGATACTTAAACGTGCATACCAACTTAGTAGGCACAAACTGTTCTTTATATGATTTAAATAATGTATAATTGTGTCACTATTCCACCAGTTCTAAAACTTACGAGTGCCCGCTATACAGATATAATCATTTAGTAATAATTTATTTTACCTGATAGTGACGCGCGATGGTATCAGGCTATTTTCATATGCAAATGAGACAGAATTTATTTATTTAATTATTACTATAAATTAAAGCGTCACATGAAAAAACTAATATTACGACAGACATAGTAGGTATGATCAATGCACATCGAAAAATATATACAAAGAATAAATAGTAATGTCCGTTAACATGTTAAGGAAACACGCTTATCGCCCCTGATATCAGCGTGGAAATTTACTTCAGATATAAAATGTATAATAGCGACAATCAATAGGTGGGGTAATGGTGAATGAATGTTTGTTTGCCAGAAAATATCTCAGATGATGTCTCTGATATAAATAACATGTTGTGCCAACTGCGTGGGTATGTACATTTAAGGGTGAAAGGGTTAAACAACTGAGTATTGGTCAGATCAAAAAGTTTGATCGTCCACTTACTGAGCTAGCTGGGCGATATGAGGATACTAAAAACCCAAAGTCGTGCAATTCGTGAACATAACACTTAACAGATTTAATGATGATATTTTCCGCAAATGACGTTGAAATTTCGTGAACATTAAACATTAATTATCAAAACAAAACAACAAAACCAACAATGTTGCCATCAATTTATAGGATAAAAAATACGCCCAACGAGGGACTCGAACCCTCGACCCTCAGATGTCTGAGTATTTGTCAGATCTAAAAGTCTGATGCTCTACCGACTGAGCTAGCCGGGCGATATGAGGATACTTTAAACCCAAACTCGTGCCAACACCACTAGCCTGTATAATGATATTGGCAATCAATAATTATCCAGATGAGCCGGCTCGTAACGAGCCGTCTCATCAGGATCTGCACTTTTTGCAAGTAATGTTCATCTTTTTGAGAACAAAAACACCCCCTTTTCATAAATGAACTAGTCTGAAAATCATTTTGTGACGTTGGAATTGGTTGCAAATGTATCATATGAAAATCCATTACAGATACTTAAGGATGAAAGGGTTAAACAACTGAGTATTGGTCAGATCTAAAAGTCTGATCGTCCACTTACTGAGCTAGCTGGGCGATATGAGGATACTAAAAACCCAAAGTCGTGCAATTCGTGAACATAACACTTACACTATTTAATGCTGATATTTTCCGTAAATGATGTTGAAATTTCGTGAACATTAAACATTAATTATAAAAACAAAATAATTAAACAACAATTCTGCCATCATTTATACGATAAAAAATTCGCCCAACGAGGGACTCGAACCCTCGACCCTCAGATGTCTGAGTATTTGTCAGATCTAAAAGTCTGATGCTCTACCGACTGAGCTAGCCGGGCGATATGAGGATACTTTAAACCCAAACTCGTGCCAACACCACTGACCTATATAATGATATTGGCAAACAGGTAGTAATTATCCAGATGAGCCGGCTCATGACGAGCCGTCTCATCATGATTTGCACTTTTTGCAAGTAATTTTCATCTTTTTGAGAACAAAAACATCCCATTTTCATAAATGGACTACCGATAGTCTGAAAATCATTTTGTGACTTCGGGATTGGTTGCAAATTTATCATATCGAAATCCATTACATATACTTAAGGGTGAAAGGGTTAAACAACTGAGTATTGGTCAGATCTAAAAGTCTGATCGTCAGGTGAGTTGCTAGCCAATTTGAATCTGCAGGCCCGGTTGACGACTTCGAGCACCGTTGGTGCGAGTATGCTAGGGGGTCTGGGGGCATTCCCCCCCCCCCCCATAAAAAAATCGAAACTAGAAGGTAAATGATGCACTCTGGCACATTTCAAAACACCTTTTCTCGAAAATTCTGCAGGCCCGGGCCTGCAGTGCCTTAAAGCAGCTACGCGCCTGATCGTCCACTTACTGATCTAGCTGGGCGATATGAGTATACTAACAACCCAAAGTCGTGCAATTCATGAACATAACACTGAAATTCATTTTGTGACGTTGGGATTGGTTGCAAATTTATCATATCAAAATCCATTACAGATACTTAAACGTGCATACCAACTTAGTAGGCACAAACTGTTCTTTATATGATTTAAATAAGTGTATAATTGTGTCACTATTCCACCAGTTCTAAAACTTACGAGTGCCCGCTATACAGATATAATCATTTAGTAATATTTATTTTACTGATAGTGACGCGCGATGGTATCAGGCTATTTTCATATGCAAATGAGATATGAATTTATTTAATTATTTATACTAATTAAATGCGTCACATGAAAAACTAATATTTACGACAGACTATAAGGTATGATCAATGCACATCGAAAAATATATACAAAGAATAAATAGTAATGTCCGTTAACATGTTAAGGAAACACGCTTATCGCCCCTGATATCAGCGTGGAAATTTACTTCAGATATAAAATGTATAATAGCGACAATCAATAGGTGGGGTAATGGTGAATGAATGTTTGTTTGCCAGAAAATATCTCAGATGATGTCTCTGATATAAATAACATGTTGTGCCAACTGCGTGGGTATGTACATTTAAGGGTGAAAGGGTTAAACAACTGAGTATTGGTCAGATCAAAAAGTCTGATCGTCCACTTACTGAGCTAGCTGGGCGATATGAGGATACTAAAAACCCAAAGTCGTGCAATTCGTGAACATAGCACTTAACAGATTTAATGATGATATTTTCCGCAAATGACGTTGAAATTTCGTGAACATTAAACATCAATTATCAAAACAAAACAACAAAACCAACAATGTTGCCATCAATTTATACGATGAAAAATACGCCCAACGAGGGACTCGAACCCTCGACCCTCAGATGTCTGAGTATTTGTCAGATCTAAAAGTCTGATGCTCTACCGACTGAGCTAGCCGGGCGATATGAGGATACTTTAAACCCAAACTCGTGCAAACACCACTAGCCTGTATAATGATATTGGCAATCAATAATTATCCAGATGAGCCGGCTCGTAACGAGCCGTCTCATCAGGATCTGCACTTTTTGCAAGTAATGTTCATCTTTTTGAGAACAAAAACACCCCCTTTTCATAAATGAACTAGTCTGAAAATCATTTTGTGACGTTGGAATTGGTTGCAAATGTATCATATGAAAATCCATTACAGATACTTAAGGATGAAAGGGTTAAACAACTGAGTATTGGTCAGATCTAAAATAAAAGTCTGATCGTCCACTTACTGAGCTAGCTGGGCGATATGAGGATACTAAAAACCCAAAGTCGTGCAATTCGTGAACATAACACTTACACTATTTAATGCTGATATTTTCCGTAAATGATGTTGAAATTTCGTGAACATTAAACATTAATTATAAAAACAAAATAATTAAACAACAATTCTGCCATCATTTATACGATAAAAAATTCGCCCAACGAGGGACTCGAACCCTCGACCCTCAGATGTCTGAGTATTTGTCAGATCTAAAAGTCTGATGCTCTACCGACTGAGCTAGCCGGGCGATATGAGGATACTTTAAACCCAAACTTTTACGACAGACAATAAAGTATGATCAATGCACATCGAAAAATATATACAAAGAATAAATAGAAATGTCCGTTAACATTTTAAGGAAACACGGTTATCGCCCCTGATATCAGCGTGGAAATTTACTTCAGATATAAAATGTATAATAGCGACAATCCATAGGTGGGGTAATGGTGAATGAATGTTTGTTTGCCAGAAAATATCTCAGATGATGTCTCTCAGATGATCACACCCCCCCCCCCCCCCCCCCCCCCCAATAATTTCCCGGTTCCGGATAGGATAATGTATTATACTTGTTTAGACATGTAGAAAACCATATAAAATGCAGTTATCCAATAGAGAAAGTTTTATAATTTATTTTAACACTTTCTCTATTGGATGACTGCATTTTTTTCTGCATCTCTAAACAAGTATAATATACACTATCATATTAGCATGCCGATCCCCTGTGAGTCACTGTATGAGGACTTATGTTCGCCTTGTGTGTAAGGTAAAAATGTTAAAGATTTTTTTATTATTATCAAGGCTGCCATCGAGGGCATTAGCTTTATGTATCTATCTATTAATCATGCATCACCCTCTCGTGAGGATTATGTGCAGCTGCGCGTCTGTGCATATGTTAGTAGAGTGACAAGAGATGGCAAAGAGTGACAGTAGGCTGGAATAAAAGCATGTACAGTGTTTAGTGTGTTAATTAAGGTAGAAATAGATTAAGATCATATTAAAAACAATGAGTCCAACTCTAGGGACTGGAGTGGTGCATCCCTCGTACAGCCTGCTTGAAAGTTGCAAGACTGGGCTGCACGACAACAGTGCACTGAAGGCTGTTCCACTGCACAACTGTCCATGGATAGAACGAGTACTGGTAGTAGCTGGAATTTGTATGTAGGTCAGTGGGTGAATGTGCCTGGTTATTATCGTGGGGTGCCTGAGGTACGATGGGAGTGGAATAGCGACTATGTATTGACAGTTTTGTAGAACATTATCAGACGCGCATCTGCACGCCTGTTCTCCAACGTCCGCCAACCAAGTCTGTTTACCATGGTGGTTACGCTATCATATGGGGAGTAGTTATTTGATACGCAGCGGACCGCCGTTCGTTTTACTTGTTCGACTTTGCGGATGTTTGTCTTGGTATGGGGACTCCAGACAGTCGATGCATATGTGGTAGTGTGACTTTTTACCCGTATTTTAGCTAGTACCATGACAGTTGATTATTATTCAGGCTTGACATGCATGCTATGTTCATGCCATGTTTGGCATAGTCCATTTTAAGGTAATTTGATTGGTCATCAATGTCAGGTCAGGGTAATATTTGTCCACTCAAATTATTCAGTCTTTATAGCTTGCCAAAGCAACATCAACCTGATATGTGTATCTCCGTGCTATTTGCGATACTGCTTCATTAAACGAAGTCGAGTGACTGATGTATTTGGTATAAGAGGAATTGTGGATAGAGTGTGAGTGGGATGATTGTCGGTCTAGCGACGTCCAGAGGACGATGACTTGATTTATGGTGTAATTAAACGTTTTGGGACCATATCCCGGTAGGTTATCGTCATATATGTAAGGGTTTAGTGCATGTCTGTATATTTATCCCAGAATGGTTGTAGGTTCAATCCCTTAATTTGACTGGATTATCAGTTAGGTTAATTACTGTGCGAACATGTTTGGTTCATGAGAATCGTCTCCTTTTAATTATATTCTCCACATGTTCGAGGTTAAGTGATTTATGATATTTACGATTTACTGGATGTGACAGAGGTGTCACATTCAGTAAAGTCAGCTGATATTGGGTATTAGTGCATATCATACTGATATGTGAATATGTGTATATTTATCCATGAAAGTAGGGTTTGAATATTGTAATTTGCAATAATTGAGTAGGTTTTGTTGGATCCATGTACTGTGCAATATTGTGTAAATGTTATGTAAATGGAAGCTTATTTTATGTACTATTTATCTACGTGTTTATACCAATAAACATTACGTTCTGAGAGAAGGTGTTTCGTGGTGTATCGAGACAACTTGCGTGACCCCAGCATTTCCCCTCTCACCATGAGCTAGCCGGGTAGGGGTTACGACACATATTCCGCAAGGAGTTAGACCATGGTTTTACATGCAGTTTCACAAATGTCTTGATTTTTTGTCTTAATATTTCGCCTCAGGAACCCAAGCGTGCTGTTGCTTTTACTGCAAATTCTGGTTATTCCATGTAAGGTCCGAGTTAATATCGACACCCAGGTATTTGGCTTGATCCTGACTCCAGCTTAGTGATAACGATGCCATTGTTTTTGTTGCAGTCTAATTCCCAGTCCATGTGCCACTCCCACCACACACGGCGGATAGAAAAATGGCGCTCATGGAATGGCGATGAAGTATCGCACTGCAGTTTCCACAGGGTGTGTGACAATGTACTTCCGGTGTTTAAACGCATGCGCATTTCATTCGAAAACAGGAATCGCCATTCCCCGTATGATGTGATCTAGCTGTTGTTTACAAACAAAAATGTCAACATTTGCTGAAAGTTTCTGGGCAAGTGTGGTGGAAATATACTGGTTTTAACTATTTATGATTCACATAAGCTATATGGACTTGCATGTTTGGAATACATCGCTGTCGAACTGGTCTATAAATTACCCCACCCACCTCCAAATCAACGTAAAATTTAGTGCCACCACAAAATCGTCACACCCCCTTTTTAAAACGAAAATGACTGGTCAGTAACCTATTTGCTATACGGATGGAGGTGAAAGTGTAATTAGCAGACCTACCCTAAAGGCACCTCTTTAAAACGACAAACAAAATAATCAAAAAGTATCTTGAGGCTAGAAACATTTCCTACCATGTGGTAGGTTCTTAAAGTCATTCCTATTAACCCTTCCAACACCACAGGCCTGTATCATGGTATTAGCAAAAAGTGTAGATCCAGATGAGCCGGCTCGTGACAAGCCGTCTCATCAGCATCTGCACTTTTTTCAAGCTATTTTTACATTTTGGAGAAAAAAACACCCCCCTTTTCCCCCTTTTCATAAATGGACTAGTCTGAAAATCATTTGATGATGTTTGAATTGGTTGCAAAATTAACATATCAAAATCCATTCCAGTCACTTGGGGGGGTGAAAGGGTTAATGTGTTGCGAAGATAACTTGCGATTCTACTCATGTACCATCCGTAGGTACAGTTATGATTAAGTCATAGGATTCTTCTGCAGAATAGCGAATTTGATTCGCACTTTAGCAGTTAATTGTGACATATTTGAGATATGTTCCATCTGAAAAAAATATTAGTATTATAAAAGTAATACAAACCAATTCTTCTGAAACAATTTTTAACATTGTAGAAGGTTTAGACATTATTTTATTTTCATTTACAGAACTCTATCTTAACTTTTACATGGTGAATTTGGCTGCCACTGACTGGGTCACTTGTTAATTCTAGCTTAAATTTACTTTATCAGGTCATCTACATACAGTACAGGCACCGCGAAACCCGCATATTTTTTGTCATTGCCGCAACCAATTTAACTTTAGCGCGGAAAATTGCCGCAATCTCTCGCAAAACTTCCCGTGGCCAATTGCGGCATAAGGAAAAAACGCCACAAAGTTTGCGTGGTGATTCCGCGCTGTTCCTCGGCAAAACGCGGCGAAATGATTACGGCGTTTTGCGACAAAATTACTCGGCAAATGCGACGAATCACTGTTATTACTTTGTACATCGACACAATGACTCGGCTAAAATGCACACAATGACTCGAAAAATGCAACGAACCACTGTGTTACTACTTTGTACACACAACCTCCAGATTTGAAGTCCGGTGTTCTATCCCCTAGGCAACAACCCATCACTTTTAAAAGAAGTAAAGAAATGCCCCTAACGAGCAACCATACATACTTAGAATAACAGCTGACGTAACATCGGTAAACTGAAATATCGTACTTGGCAATTGGCATTTATGTTCCAACAAGATTTTCACAGTGTGTAATTGATCGTATTTCCTCTTCACCATATGGAACCTGACTCGAGAAACACAAATTGCATCGTTTATTATGCACCCCACCGCTGACGTAACATCGGTAAACTGAAATATCGTACGTGGCAATTGGCATTTACGTTCCAACAAGATTTTCACGGTGTGTAATCGATCGTATTTCCTCTTCACCATATGGAACCCGACTCGAGAAACACAAATTGCATCATTTGTTATGCACCCCCCCCCCCCCCCCCCCACCATATGGTGAGGGGGCATATAGTGTTAACGGCGTCCGTACGTCCGTCCCAAAACCTTAACGCTCGGGTAAATGGCTTATAATTTTCGTTTCCTTGCTCGGATCTACTTCACATTTCACACACGCATTGCTCCAATGGTCCTCTACCGCCCTGCGACAAATCCACATTCGTCCCGCTAAGCCCAGGGTCAATGTTACAGACTTGGTGCGTTCGAAACCTTAATGCCACATTTCTAGTTTTTATGCCACCGGGTTTCGAAGAAACGGGTGGCATATAGTGTTTGGACTGTCCGTCCGTCACACTTTTCGGTTAACCACTTTGTCACAGTTTCTCAAATATGCTGCAGTTGGCATCCGCGTTCGACAGACGCATTTCTTGTTGAATGTGTCAATTGTTTGCCCGTTCTAACAGTTTCCCCAATTACTATGAGCTAAATGCGACATTTCATTCCATGTTGCATCGCCGGTTTTCGGTGATAATACTATCAACAATTAAAAATACGGACGGACACCCGGACGTCATTGTGAGAAGTGCACTATGTCTTGCTTTCCGCAGACGGGCTTGACAATAATGCTAATATTCGTACAAAATATAAATGGATTTGTTATGTGAGACTATTCTCATGTGTTGCCAAAACATGTGTTATTATTAAAAAATTGAAGAAAAAAACCCATTAGTATCGTCTAATGAGACGATTCTCATGTGTTGACAAACCTATTTTATTAAGAAATCAACAAATGTGAAAAAAAAACATGAATACATTTGTATTTCTTTACAAAGAATCGACATAGGAGACGATTCTCATGTGCTGCCAATCTTGCTTTATCAAGAAATCAAACAAATGTCAAAATGCACTATGTCAAGCTAATGCGTAATTATCAATTTATCAGCGATGCGATGGACGTGAGCGACTACATAGCGTTGTTTTGATATGTTTGTTTCTGCCAAATTCTAAATGTCGGTCACCAGGTCACACTTTGCACGTGAAACTGAATTACCGACAGATGACTATAAACACCATCAGGTGTGCAGCTAGACAGAAAATGATATGTCGCAAATGTGCTAGTTTGGGATAGGTGGGCACGGAAGCATAAATCTTTATGCGCCGTTTGAAAACTATTATGTATCCACGCTGTATGGGCGGTGGACGACCCTTGGACACATCTTGTTCTCACGATAGTGAGGCCCACTGCATGTCAAGGGCAGCGACATTGTCTGGGGTTCCAGTACGTACATGAATGCGCAAAACTCAATTTCAGCACATCGTGAAAAAGCCGAGGCAAAAACGCGACATCGCATTCACAAAAACGCGCGATCACAAGGCGAAAACGCGATATTGAATAGAATATCATGTTTGCAGTCTCGCGTTTTCGCGATCTTGTGTATAGGTTGACGATGCGATACAGCAACCAATAACACGTATCGAAATATGTTTTATTTTCAATAAACATGTATTGGCAGTACATTAGAATCGTCTCCTAAGACAATTATTATGTTTTTGTTGTCAAAAACTACTGATATTTGTCCACATTTGTTCTATTTCTTAATAAAAACATGTTTTTGCTGCACATAAGAATCGTCTCCTAAAACAATGTGTACATGTCCTGTACATACGGGCATGCCGCAACCTGTCGACTGTCAGCTGATGGACATTGGACATGTCGCTATTGTGTATTATTATGAGTTGGCTGACGGACGAGTTGGTCGAAGGCCGAAACGGAAGTCGTCGGTCATAAAATCAACGAAAACTTTGGACCCATGCAATTTCTAATTACCTCTAAGGTAATAATCGCAATTTCCATTTACCGATCTATTGGAAATGAATACTTATGACCGTATTTAAATTTTGATTAGAAAAATATAATATATATATAACGTGACGTCGGCAATGTAATACATGTGTATAGGCCGATGTTATGATACAGAAGATATGTTCCTTTACTTCCCTACACATTTTTGGAGATATTACGCGTGACAATATGTGACCTGAAAGAAATTGCATGAATACTCAACTGAAATATGAAACAAAACGCCGCATTTTCTATCGATCAAAACGCCGCAAATTGCGGAAAATGTGTTGGTGATATGTTTGACGATTACGCCGCGTTTTGCCGCAATTCAGTTGGTCAAGATTGCCGCAATTGTTTTTATCGATTGCGGGGAATACCGCGGGAGGTTGCGAGTTTTGCCACAAAACAGCAGTTTGCCGCAGTGTATGAGATACCGCGAGGCCGAAAAACTCGGCAAATAAAAAAATATGCGGGTTTCGTGGTGCCTGTACTGTATGTAAATTTATGTCATAATTAGTTGAATATGTTACTTTCATAATATTAACACTCATTTCAAATAAAAATTTAGAAAATATTTCACAATTGACTACTAAAGTGCGAATCAGATCTGATTCGCTATTCTGCAGAGGAATCCTATGAGTGGAATCGTAACTCTGCCTACGGACGGTACGGAAGTAGATTGCAAGAGTTACAATTCGCAACTACCTCTCTAGTTGGGTAGTGATCGCTGCTATTGCTTTATTGGCATTTTATATTTTTCAGTAAAACTGAACATATACTGCATCTGACTGTATAAACACTTGCATTGAACCCTAGTTTACATTTACAAAGGAAGCAAGCAAAACGCCCCTTGGTCAAAACGGCCCCTGGTCAAAACGGCCCCTGGTCAAAACAGCCCGGATTTGGTCAAAACGGGCCCCAAGTTTTGGGAATTTGGTCAAAACGGCCCCTACTAAACGGCCCCCTATTATATATTTTTCTTGACCTTGTATTATGAATATTGATGAAAACTTTAATGTAAATGCTTTGATTTAACGACGGCACTGGCTAGATGACCTTGCATTTCGGGACCGACTATTTATTTAAGTCTCCATCCGATAGGACTAGGCTAGCACGAAATTGTCTTGCCCAAGGACACGCCGAATTGGCCATTCGGAGCGGGTCGAGGTGGGAATCGAACCAGGGGTCTCCTGATCCGCAGACCGACACTCTACACTGAGCTAATCCGGCCACCTTAAAAACTTTAATATGCATGCAATATATTTGTGCAGTGCTGTACAAATTGGAACGCCCGACTCCCGGGACAAGTTGGTTTTAATCTCGGGCAAGTGCCTCTATGTTTGAATTTAGTCCCGGGCAAGTCATTATTTTCTGTTAGAACGTCCCGCCACAAGCCCGTTTTTTTGGAACCGGACTGTCATAAACTTAATCCCAAAACTGACCACTTTATCGATCGATAACACCGCGGGCGTCCTGGCGATTCGCAGCTACTGTGTTACACAGTACCTGTGTATCGCAAGAAAGTGATATAGCAATCTACAGCGACCCTGATTATATTAATTTAATCAAATTTGAAAGTAATTAGCGAAGCGAAAATATTCTGCGGCGATCGATGGTTATTTATTTATTTTATGCATGTTAACGTTTTCGTCTCACTGTGTCAACAGGCCAAGACACCTAACTTTAAAGAAATAAATGCATGTTCCTTCACGGGGTGGAAATGGAATTTAAGGTTCTTAATTTAAATTATCGTTTCTACGCGGCATATAAACGAAGGAAAAAGTGAAATTGAATGGGATGGACATACTATGAAGGTATGTTTGATTCCCAAGGCGATGTTTGAATCCACAACCTCCAGATTGGAAGTTGGTGTTCTAAGCCCTAGGCCACAACCCACACCTTATTATATAGGAAGGAAAGAAATGCTCATAACGAGCGACCATACGTACTTAGAATAACAGCTGACGTAACTCGTGGTAAACTGAAATGGCCTATGTGACAATTGACATTTACGTTCCAACAAGATTTTCACGGTGTGTAATCGATCGTATTTCCTCGAGTGTAGGACATAATCCCCCCCGGACATAATCCCCCCCATATTTTTGGACACAGGAGGACAAAATCTGCAAGAGTGATTATGTAAATCTTGTATTTTAACATGATTGACGAATTAACTCTTATATAATACATAACAAACAGGTGTCGAGTATCATCAGTTGAATAATCAAGAAACCACAATAGCATCAAGAAATCAATGATTCAAACAATTAAGATAAAAGTGACCGTAAAATATAGACATATTTTGACAAAGCGGGGGGTATTATGTCCTACCTGGGTTTTTATATGGGGGGGATTATGTCCTACCTGTATTTTAGACGGGGGGGGGGGATGATTTTGCCCTCCTGTGTCAAAAAGCATGGCGGGGATTATGTCCGGGGGGGGGATTATGTCCGTATCCCATTTCCTCGCCACCATATGAAACCCGACTCGAGTTGTGGATTTCTGAATTTGTCAATTGTTTGTACGGTCTAAGATTATCATGCGTTGCCAAAACATGTTTTATTAAGACATCGGACAAATGTGAAAAGAAAACCCGAATACATTGATATTTCTTTACAAAAACATATTTTGACAAAATTTGAGAATCGTCTTAGGAAACGATTCTCATGTGCTGCCAAATCTTGGTTTTATCAAGAAATCAAACAAATGTGAAAATGCACAAACTAATGCATAATTATCAATTCATCGGCGATGCGATGACGTGAGCGACTACATAGCTTGGTTTTGGTATGTTTGTTTCCACCGAATTCTAAAGGTCAGTCACACTTTGCACGTGAAACTTGATTACCGACTGATGATTGTAAACACCATCAGGTGTACAGCTAGACCGAAAATGATATGTCGCAAATGTGCTAATTGGGGATGGGTGGGTACGGCCATATTTCTTTTTATGTTACAATCTCGCGTTTTTGCGATCTCGATCTCGCCTTCCGCTTTTGGAAATACGATTTGCCCATGCATGTGCAGACAGCATGCGTGTTTGATTTGCGTTCATGTAATGTATGCGCAAAACTCAATTTCAACACGCATGGATTCTACACACACATATTACAGGCCCGTATGCGAGAATGAATACAATAGAATCTCACGTTTTCGCCTCGCGATTTTGTCTCGCGTTTTCACGATCTTGTGTATAGGTCGACGATGCGATGCAGTAGCCTAACCAATAACACGTATCGAAATATGTTTTTTTTGCTCAATAAACGTGTATTGGCAGCACATTAGAATCGTCTCCTAAGACGAGTATCATTTTTTTGTCAAATTATGTTTTTGTTGTCAAGAAATATAGATGTTTGTCCACATTTGTTCTATTTCTTAATAAAAACATTAAAATGTTTTTGCAGCGCATGAGAATCGTCTCCTAAGACAATGTTTACGTGTCCTATCACGGACATGTGGCAACCTCGCGTTTTCGTCTCGAAAGCTCGAAAATTCTATCATATTCAATCTCGCGTTTTGCAAACACGCCGCACATGCATGAGCAAAACTAATCCGAATTTTTCAAAAGTGGAAGGCGAGATCGCGAAAACGCGAAACGATTCTCATTATTTTAGGAAACAATTTTTATGTTTTATTATTGTCGATAAATGTGTTTTGAGTATGCAGTCGTCGCAACGTTATGTCCGCGGTGGCACAGTGACAAAAGACCACAAGAATAAATATGTACTATACAATGTTTATTATTATAGATATTTAATATAATATGTATATGTGCCAAGTGCTCAATTGTATTATATTTAACAACTATGATAATAGTTTTTGTTTTGGGACAGTTTCGTATAAGAAATCTTATGTGCTGGCTGGCTATATTGCAAGAAATAAATTACTTATTTTAGGTTACAGTATGGCTATAAAAACAAATATATAGATTGCAAAATGGGAAACAATGTAGACCCTAATCAGACTGTGAATGCAAGTTTCCCCTCTAGATCTATAGCCTCAACAAATGATTATGTACAAGATGGGAAACAGTGTAGATCCGATCAGACTGTGTGCAAATTCCCATATATAGCATCAACAAGTGGCTATGTACAAGATGGGAAACAGTGTAGATCCTGATCAGACTGTGTGGGCATATTCCAATATATCTATAGCATCAACAAGTGGCTATGTACAAGATGGGAAACCATATAGCTATATAACATCAATCATTCTGTTTTTTTTGGTAACTTCCCATTTCGTCTAATCCCATTTTGTCTACAGTTTTTTGTCCCATTTCGTCTACACCCTTATTCCCATTTCGTCTACTGTTCATAAAATGAATATTCATATACATATTTCTACGGAGATTGCCATTTCATCTTACATTGACCATCCTTAAAGCATTTTTGCCTAAAATATAAACAATTATCTTTCACACCGTCTTTAAAACCTTGGTGTGAAAACTTTTAAGCAATTACCTTTGATCTTTATTAAGGGGATAACAATTCAAAGGTCATGTGCCCTTTTACTGCTGAATTAAATTTTGTTGTTTGTTGCTGTTTGTGTTCTATTTTCCATATATCTTATCAAAAACATGGTTCGAATAATTTAGAATCTCCAGTGGAAATGATTCTGAAGTGCTGCCAAACCGTGTTTTTCAAATATAATCAGATAAAAATTCAAAGGTCACATGCCTGAACTGACAGGTATCCGAGTCTATATTGTTTGCAGTGTTTGAATGCCATGAGTCCCTTAAAGTAATTGTGACATTCCAATATAATCAGATAAAAATTCAAAGGTCATGTGCCCTTACACTGCTGAATTAAATTTTGTCTCGTCTGCTGTTTGTGTTCTATTTTCCATATATCTTATCAAAAACATGGTTTGGCAGCACTTTAGAATCATTTCCAGTGGAAATGATTCTCAAGTGCTGCCAAACCATGTTTTTCAAATATAATCAGATAAAAATTCAAAGGTCATGTGCCTGGGAACTTTGCGAACAGAGAAGATTCAGGTTGCCTGCTTCATTTAAGAAAAGACAGGTCTAAAACAATTAATTGTTGATAATTGTCCAATCAGTTAGTTAGTTTTCAAAAATAGAACGATAAAATAACACAATTTCCAATGAAAAGATGCTCTGGTATGGGTCCACAATGTATGTATAACCCACATATTTTAAACAAAAGATGTCTGTCTTATTGAATTAGCCTGTTAGCAACTTATTTAGGGACTGTCTGTCTCCTTAATCTAAGTGTAGACGAAATGGCACCAGGGTGTCGACGGGTTGTAGACGAAATGGCACTGGGGTGTCGACGGGTTGTAGACGAAATGGCACAAAGTGCAAAAAGTGTAGACGAAATGGGATTAGACGAAATGGGATTAGACGAAATGGGCATAAACCTTTTTTAGCTCACCTGAGCGAAGCTCATGTGAGCTATTGTACTGCAATGTGTCCGTCGTCGTCCGTGAACATTTTCAAACGTCTTCTCCTCGGTAACCATTGGGCCTATAGTCACCAAACTTCATGGTCATGGTCCTTAGGTAGGGGGATTACAAAATTGTTAAAATGACGTCATCACGTAATCCAAGATGGCCGCCGTCTAAAAATAGCACAAATTCTTCAAAAATTTTCTTGTTAAAATGGTGACCCCGGGGTCAAAAATGGGCGTGGCCCGTGGGGTCAAATTGGGGTCAAATTTTATTTTTGACCGAATATGGTCATGTCATATATCAAATTGAAGGTATCAATGAGGCGATCACTCTGGTGCATTTATTGTCAAAATCGGATTGTTATGTCATCCAAGATGGCCGCCGTAAGGTCAAAAGGTCGTTCTTTTATTAGAGATTTCAAAATTCTTCTTCACATGAACCGCTTGGCCCATGGTAGCCAAACTTAAAAGTTATGGTCCATGGGTGAAGCCTTTTCAGATTTGTTAAAATGGAGATCATCGCTAATCCAAGATGGCCGCCGTCTAAAAATAGCATAAATTTCTTCAAAAATTCTTTTCCTCTCATGAACCAGCTAGACCGGATTTCGGATGGAAACTTGGTAGGAATGATTGATGTACATTGCTCTTTCAAAGTTGTTAAAATGGTGACCCCGGGGTCAAAAATGGGCGTGGTCCGTGGGGTCATATTGGGGTCAAATTTTATTTTTAACCGAATATGGTCAGGTTATATATCAAATCGAATGTATCAATGAGGCGATCACTCTGGTACATTTTTTGTCGAAATCGGATTTTTATGTCATCCAAGATGGCCGCCTAAGTGTCAAATGGTCGTTCTTTTATTAGAGATTTAAAAATTCTTCTTCACATGAACTGCTTGGCCCATGGTAGCCAAACTTAAAAGTTATGGTCCATGGGTGAAGCCTTTTCAGATTTGTTAAAATGGAGGTCATCGCTAATCCAAGATGGCCGCCGTCTAAAAATAGCATAAATTCTTAAAAAATCTTTTCAATATTCGTGTTTCTGGTATCGGATGTCATGGGATGGGTTTAACGTAGTACGGGCCTGGGCTGCGAGTCTGTTTGCGGGATCATGATACACAAGTTGTGTATCGTGGTTTCGCGGTTTTAACGTATGGCCTAGGCTCATAACATTCGATTTACTGCTACAATTGTGGATGGTGGTCGGGCGAATGAGACGGCGTAAATTAACGGTATGTGTTCCTCCTTATAGGAATCACGATTTGCCTGGTTTGGCCCTCAGGTACATTTTTATCTTTAGCTCTTTAGTAGAGTTGGGTATCGCCGGAAAAAACTTATCGCGATACGTATCATGATAGTCGGAACGTATCACCATACGTATCACGATAGTATCGCGGATTACTCTGATAACCAGTTACACTGCTTTTTTACTGTGCAGCCAAAGTTGTGCACCATACATAGTTGTTGTGTGGTGTAACACTGTTTATAATTAGTTGTATGCATGTTCTACTCGTTTTTATTTAATACAAAATAGATCAATTAGTTATATTGCATAATTATTGGCCTCCAGACGGTTTTCAAATAATAAAAAAAAATGCCCGTGGACAGAAAGAGGTGGGGCTGTGGTGAGGGGGTGGAGGGCGCTTGGGTAGGGAGGATCTCAAAAAAAGATCGCTAAATACACAATACTCAATAATAATGATGCAGCTCAATTTGATTGATAATAACATTGTGATTGGGAGTTGAATTTTTGTATTATTATTATTATTTTTATTGAATTGTTGAACATATATTCAAAATGAATCTACAAGGACCCACAAACACACAGAGGCATCATTAAACAACAATTTTACATTTTAATTTTACACCAAAAACGGCTAGTTCTACTGTAACGCTGCCTTTTTCGATGTGAAAGTGAAGAAAAAAAATGGTCGCGAAAACCCATGACACGGCTCGTGTTCCGAACCTCCGGTAATAAAAAAAATGCCATCAACTGCGCACAAGCCAAACGGTTCAATAAAGTGTTTTTTGTGCACATTAATGATTGTTAAAGAAACTGTCGATGTCCTAGGATGTCGAATCCAGAGGTTCCTATAAAAATCACTTCAAATATTCTTTCTAGCACCAAAAACACGATCATTGAAAATGTATTAATAATTACACTGTAGCTATCATCAACTATCGATAGTTGGCAGTGTATCGCGATACATGTATCATGAAGATATGTACCTCGATCTATCGATGCATCGATACTATCGGTCCACCACTACTCTTTAGTTACCTGGGAGTTGAATTGGGTTATTACCCATTATAAAAGTAGTAAGATTATTACTGATCCTACTGCTTTTGGGAGGGGGCAAGTGATTCTGGTGTGGCGAGGAGCTGGCATCAGATCAGGATTATTCTGATTTCAGTGCTGAATATATAGATTTGTTATTGTAAATATTCAGTTCTGATTCTGGGATTTTCTCCCCATTTGTACATGCACTTGTGCAGGTAATATATGGGATTTAGTACTAAACCCATTGACCCGGCCTTAAATGACCTTAGCTGTTGATAGGCCGTTAAACCCCAACAAACATACTGTTACAATTTGGACGTCACATAGGACTGCCAATACAGTTTCACATTATTTTGATAAAGACCATGTGGTCGAAAATTTAATATAAAGAGTGACATTAAAACAATGTATATTTAAATATAGATGACATTACGAGTTGTGCTGACAGGTCACATTTTCTTGTTGTGATTTTAGTGTTGCCGTTCAGTGGCCCCCCCATATAAACACATTTACATTCCCATCTGTATATGACCTTGCAGCTGACATGAAACCCCAACCAATCAATCATTGTAGTATTGATCTGTAATCATGTAATGTCTGACTATATTTACAGGGCACAAAGAACAATGGCTTCTTTGTGCTGTACCACAACATGAAGCATGGCCAGACATCTACTAAAGATCTCATAGACTTTCTCAGGGAAAGGTAAACAAAATGACCATCAATTTGTATCCACTTAACAATGCAGTGAATTAAATTGTGTCGGCTGCAGTCTATTTTCCATTTTTATCATCAAAAACATGGTTAGATAGCACCAGAGCTCCAGTTAAGGTGCGTAACTTCGGAGGTAAATTTCTTATTTCTCCATCAAAAATGGCAAGTTGTGAGTGCTTTAGAATCATCTCATTGAGACGATTCTAAAGGACTCCCAACTTGCCATTCTTGATGAAGAAATAACAAAATTTCACCCCAAATTGGTCAAATTACGCACCTTAACTGGAGTGCTGCAGCACTTTAGAATCATTTCCATTGGAAATGATTCTAATGAACTGTCAAAACATGTTTATATTGAGAAAGAAGACAAAATATAAAATAGCAGCAGACGACAATTTACATTTCCCGCATGCTAAGGGTTAATGTTTTGTATGGACAAATTTGACTCCATGTTGCTCAGAACCTCAAATTTCGGGGAACACGGGTTCATATTCATAATGTATTGGGCCTCGACAAATCTTTAATTTTCCTCTCGTCCAGATTGAATTTCAACTTGTAACGAGTTGAAATCCATTCTGGACGAGCAGAAAATTAGGCAGACCTTAATATTTTTGTATGTTTCCCACATCGTTGCATTAAATTTTCACTCGTCCAGATCGAAAATTCACTCATCAATACGAGCGGACGAGTGGATTTGTCGATGCCTGTGTATGTTATTTTCCGGAAACTTGTTCCTAACAACATTTGCCACCCTTATTTTCCGGGAAGACCGGAACAATGGTATAACAATGGAATAATTGAAACATGACATGTAATTTTGTATCCTCGAAATATGCGTAATTTCATGACAAATATTTACAGAAACTGAGTTATTTTGATTTTCCGTAAATGAAATCAAAAGTGGATGAAACGGCTGTGCGTTCCTGCTACCTCAGTGCCGTCTGAGCGAGTGTTTAGCACAGCTGGTGACATTGTGAGCGCACAGAGGGCAGCACTTTGCCCAGAAACGGTTGACATGCTCATTTTTGTCCCGCCTCCTTTAGCAGAAGCGGGACATATGTATAGCTTTTCCGTCGGCGGCGTTTTTGCTTTTAGCTCAGTTTCCAGAAAACTATAACTCTTACAACCTCCATACTTGGTATACATCAACACTGTGGTGTAACCATCTCACACAGAGGGAGCCCATGTGACCTTCACCTACTTTTCATGATTCATTGACCTACTTTTCACATGCGTTTAGCTCTGTTTCTAAAACTTAACGCTCCGGTTAATTCCCTCAATGGAATGCTTTAATATTCCATACATGCATTTGTAACAACATTTCGCATCATTCTACAGAAATCCCATGGTGCCCGCTAACCCCAAAGGTCAAGGTCACTGACTTAGAAATTTCTGTGTTTGGAAAAGTTAACGCTCGGTTTAATGTACATGTATTACAACTTCTGTTTCCCTTGATGGAATGCTTCGGTATACATCAACACTGTGGTGTAACCATCTTACACAGAGGGAGCCCATGTGACCTTGACCTAGTTTTCATGGTTCATTGACCTACTTTTCACATGCATTCAACGTTAAGTTTTTGCGTTTAGCTCTGTTTCTAAAACTTAATGCTCAGGTTAATTCATTGTAACTTCTGTTTCCCTCAATGGAATGCTTTAATATTCCATACATGCATTTGTAACAACATCCCGCATTCATTCTACAGAAAGCCCATGGTGCCCGAATAACGCATAACGCCAGGTCAAGGTCGCTTAGAAATTTCCGTGTTTGGAAAAGTTAATGCTCAGTATGCATTAATATTCCATACATGCATTTGTAACAACATCCCGCATCATCTACAGAAAGCCCACGGTGCGCAAACCCAACCCCAAAGGTCAGTCACTGACTTAGAAATTTACGTGTTTTGAAAAAAATAATGCTCAATTTATGCTTTAATATTCATACATGCATTTGTAAACAACATCCCGCATCATTCTACAGAAAGCCCATGGTGCCCGCTAACCCCAAAGGTCAAGGTCACTGACTTAGAAATTTTCGTGGTTTGGGGAAAAGTTACGCTCAGTATGCTTTAATATTCCATATGCATTTGTACCAACATCCCGCATCATTCTACAGAAAGCCCATGGTGCCCGCTAACCCCAAAGGTCAAGGTCACTGACTTAGAAATTTTCGTGTTTGGAAAAGTTAACGCTCAGTTTATGCTTTAATATTCCATACATGCATTTGTACCAACATCCCGCATCATTCTACAGAAAGCCCATGGTGCCCGCTAACCCCAAAGGTCAAGGTCACTGACTTAGAAATTTACGTGTTTGGAAAAGTTAATGCTCAGTTTATGCTTTAACATTCCATACATGCATTTGTAACAACATCCCGCATCATTCTACAGAAAGCCCATGGTGCTCACTAACCCCAAGGTTATTACAAGCTCCTTATGCACTATCAAACTGCGCCAGGCGGAACATCTTGCTCTGCAGAGCTCTTGTCTTAAAGAAAAACCTTAAATAATCGTTAATGTCAACCGTTTCTGGGCAAAGTCCTGACCCACACAGTGTTTTGATGTGTTCTAAACAATAAAGACTGTTCTTTATCTCCTGTTTGTTTTTATTATTATTTGTTCATACATGGTATAATATCGCAATACGTATTGCAATATGGGATTGTTGTATCGCAATATATCGCAATACGGGTTTGACCGTATCATTGCACCTCTAGTCGCCGATCCATCTGGAGTTATGCCCCTTTGTTTTTAACTCAAAATCACATTTATTGCTTCCCTGGTAACTACTTCTACAGTTTTCAACGATCCTCTTCATACTTGAACCAATGTGTAACTACACACATAGCTCTAGATAAGGTGCATATTGGCATATTTTGCGCACTTATTTTAGCAGAATATGCATTGATTATCAAAAGTGGGAGTACAAAATATGCATTGATTTTCAAATTGAGTAGTGAAAGCAGAGCTCCAGTTAAGGTGCATAATTTTATCAATTTGGGGTGAAATTTTGTAATTTCTTCTCCAAAAATGGCAAGTTGGGAGTGCTTTAGAATCGTCTCATTGAGACGATTTTAAAGCACTCACAACCTGCCATTTTTGATGGAGAAATAAGAAAGTTACCCCCAAATTACACACCTTAACTGAGTGAAAGTACTGTAATAAAGTTGAAAATTTACTTAGTTGAGCGTGTTTGCTTTTTGCAGCTCAAATAAGTGAATTTTTATTTGTTTTTGTTTTTTATCATTTGTTCCCTATTTAATAAAGAACAAAATCAATAATACATTAGTGAAAGTAAAATACGCATTGAATTTGAAATATGGGGGTACAGCACTCTTTAGATAAAAAACTTATCATGAGCTCTGTACACCTGTATACTTATAGTCTGTTTCACGAAAGCTGCCCAAATTTTAAGGCCATATAAACAATTCAAAAACAATATTTTTTTCGATAGTATTAAATTAAAGGAAAATTTAAGAATGAGCCTTCTTTTTATTTCGTGAAATTCGGTCAAATATTGGTTTTATTACGAAAAATTGATTTCTCTATGGAAATTTAACATGGGGGAAAAAGAGGTAAAGGAGTGTGTGGGATTAGTCAAAAAACGAAAAATTTTGGAAATTGACTCCGAAACCTAGCTAGATAGCTTGGATATGATCTAACTAAGAAACCAAGTTAAATTTTAAAAATCGGTCCAGTATTTCTAAAATTCAAAAAAAATTTCCATGTTAAATCCCCATAGACATCTTCACTCCGTGAAGATGTCTATGGGGATTTAACATGGGGAAAATTTTTTTTTTCGTAATAAAATCAATATTTGACCAAATTTCACGAAATAAAAAGAAGGCTCATTCTTAAATTTTCCTTTAATTTAATATTATCGAAAAAAATATTGTTTTTGAATTGTCTATATAGCCGTAAAATTTGGGCAGCTTTCGTGAAACAGACTATAGTAATATAACTTGCTGGTTGTCAGTTTAGGAAAGCTACCACAGGGTGCATCATCAGTGTCTTTCAGCCTCCCCATTTTCTTCTTTATCGCTGGAATTTGCAGCGCAATGGGTGAAACATAGTTAAACTGTGTTTCGCTCACAGATTAGTAAAAACTATTTGGGTTATAAATTTGTATCCTATTTCTGAACCCAATTGTACATGTAAGTTGCCTGAAATTAATAAGATTGGTAAAAGATATTTACATGTTGCCTTAATAACTATTTTCTGCAAATCCCTTCTTTCATAGTGGTTTTCCATAACAAATACATTGTAGTATCCAAATATTGAGATAAACCAGTTCAATAATACTCGCCATAACTATTAGGGTTGGAAACCATATATTTATAGTATACAACAACATATATTTATATGTGTTTCCTAGAATATTTATGGTTATTACAGTAATTATGAAAGTTTATCAGCTTTGTATTGACTGAATACCTACTGACATAATATAATACTTTATACCGCCACCATTGCTCCATGTAGCATAATAAAGGGGGTTGAATAAATGCTGTTTATATCTGAAGTAACCTAATATACCTGAAGTAGCCTAATATACATGAAGTGCCGTTTTTGCCTTTATTTGTTCACCTTTGACCCCTAATCGTGGCCTCTGATTGGTCAGTCTCAACAGCAAATTCAAGATGGCTGCGAATTTTAAAATTGAAATTGCTGTCGGTTCAGCTGAATTTTGTCCATTTTTGCAGTATATGCGACGTAACCAACGACATGGATATGTCCATTATGATTGCAATGCTTATTACGACAACTGTGTAGTCTAAAACCAGCCAATATTGAAGCTCATCGTAAATAAATCGGAGATTTAATCAGATACAATACCGAATCTGCCTAGCGTGGACGCCGCCATTTTGCTTTTAATGACGTGGCTAGATTTGTGACGTATGGCGAGGGAATGACGTCAAAACATGACGTTACGCACGTTCAAACAATTAAGTTTAGTATGCGGTATAAATTAAATATATGATTAGTGCCGTCAAATATAAAATATATTCGGTTTCGCCCCGACAACAATAAATCTGTCTAAGGCTCAACCAAATTTTTTTATATTTGACGGCACTAACCATGTATTTACTATATATCAGGCCTTGACCTGATACGAATATCCGGGTTACAACGAATTGAAAACTGTTGTTTTGTTGGTCGAACTACGTCACATGACGTTACCGAATGATGTCACGGAAACAAGTCATAATTGCTCATTCTGTTGCCTAAAACGTTACCTGATATATATAATATCATGCTAATGTCTTTTGATATCAAGTTTTATCAGGCTCGGCTAGGAAACAGTAGGCATTCCTCGGCAAACCTCAGGATAAACTTGAATACAGTAGCCTGTAGCCTATTTCACCAAAATTGCAAAGTATACTTATCTTGCTAAGTACACTTTGAGGGAGAGATTTTCAATTTAAGGATACATTTATTAATTGTATCCCCCGGACTCCGTCGGGGGATACTATGGATTTGACAGCGCGCCGCGTCCGCGTTCGCGTCCGCGTCCGCCGCAGACACTTCTTGTCCGGAGCATAACTCGAACACCCTTTGGAATATTTTCATGAAACTTCACACATGCATAGACCACGACCCAAAGGTGTGTCGCGCACAAGAATGACAACTCTTGCATAGCTAATTTTTGAGTTATCTCCCTTTTTTGTTTCTCGTACTGATTTCGTGTCCGGAGCATAACTCCACCACCCTTTCGAATATTTTCATGAAACTTCACACATGCATAGACCACGACCCGAAGGTGTGTCGCGCACAAGAATGACAACTCTTGCATCGCTAATTTTTTAGTTATCTCCCTTTTTTGTTTCGCGCACTGATTGACCATAACTCGACCACCCTTTGAAATATTTTTATATTTTTAGAAAACTTAACACATTCAATTAGACCACGAACCGAAGGTGTGTCTCGATGCAACAAGAATGACAACTCTTTAATGCATAAGCCTATTTTTTGAGTTATAACTCTTTTTTCCCTTTTTTGTTTTCGCTCACTGATTTCCTGTCCGGAGCATAACTCGACCACCCTTTGGAATATTTTCATGAAACTCACACATGCATAGACCACGACCCGGAGGTGTGTCGCGCACAAGAATGACAACTCTTGCGTAGCTAAAATTTTTCAGTTATCTCCCTTTTTTGTTTTGCGCACTCTACAAACTGGACAATAATGCATGAAGACCTGTTTTCTCGTCTGCTCTGTATACCTTTTCTCTGTGCTCTGTACACCTTACAGTAGAAACTGGGAGAACCATGTGCTAAGCATGGGCTAGCATGTGCAGATGTAGTGCTTGACCACTGCTGACCAGGTAATTTATACAGGTAAATCACTACATTGGGTACTGTGTTGAAAATATTGTGGCATTATGTGGACCTCTGCAGATATATGTAGATAAATATAGGACTATTAAAAAAAAATCTGGTCTCCAATAGCAAGCATTATTATTTTAAACTTTTTTTTTTGTAATGTTTTTTTTTTTTTTTGTAATTTTTTTTTTTTAATTTTTTTTTTAAATTTTTTTTTTTCAAATTATTTTTCAATTTGACTGGAAAAAAAATCTGGGCTCCAGTAGCAATGCATTTGTTATTTTTAAACTTTATTTTTTTTTTTTCATCATTTTTTTTTTCATTCAAATTATTTTTAAATTTTTGTCCAGTAGCATAAGGTCGTAAGTGCTATATACAGACTATTCACCTGTGCATGTGCTAGCATGTGCAACTGACCACTGACCACTTACAGGTATTTATACAGGTAAATGATTATATTACATTTCCGTAAACTGTGTTGAAAATATTGTGGCATTATGTGGCACCTGTGCAGATATATGTAGATAAATATAGGACTATTCAAAAAAATTCTGGGCTCCAGTAGCAAGCATTATTATTTTTAATTTTTAAACTTTTTTTCCATTTTTTTTTTTCATTTTTTTTTTTCAAATTCTTTTTCAATTTTTGTCTAGTAGCATAAGGTCGTAAGTGCTATACAGACTATTATCATATAATAAAACAATTATTGACTAGTGAGCCATAGAATATAATCTGATATTCTAGGTTCACTAGTCAATAATTGTATAATATGTTCGGGCCAGTGAAAATTGCTTTCGGGCCCAGGCTCGAGGTCAAGGCGGGACAAGGACGAGCATCTGATTCCGCGGAATTCTTGTTTTACTTATCTCCCTTTGTTGTTTCGTGCTCTGATTTTGTATCCAGAGCATAACTCGTAACACGCATATACGCATTGCTCTCTAATGGTCCTCTACCGCCCTGTGCCAAATCCACGTTCGTTCTGCCCCCGTCAAGCCCTCCCAGGGTCAAGGTCACATACTTAGTGCTTCAAAAACATTAACGCTTGGGTAAATATCTTATACTTTCTGTTTTCTTTCATGGATCATGGATCATCTTCATATTTCATATACGCATTGCTCTAATGGTCCCTCTACCGCCCTGTGCCAAATCCACGTTCGTCCTGCACCAATCCCAGGTCAGGTCACATACTTGGTGCTTCAAAAACTTTAACGCTCAGGTAAATATCTTATAATTTTTATTTCCATTCACGGATCAACTTCATATTTCATATACGCGTTGCTCTAATGATGTCTACCGCCCTGTGCCAAATCCACGTTCGTCCTGCCCCCGCCAAGCCCAGGGTCAAGGTCACATTACTTAGTGCTTCAAAAACTTTAACGCTCAGGTAAATATCTTATAATTTTTATTTCCATTCACGGATCAACTTCATATTTCATATACGCGTTGCTCTAATGGTCGTCTACCGCCCTGTTCCAAATCCCACGTTTCGTCCTGCCCCTGCCAAGCCCAGGGTCAAGGTCACATACTTAGTGCTTCAAAAATAAACTTTAAACGCTCGGGTAAATATCTTATAATTTTCTGTTTTCTTTCATGGATCATTCTTCATATTTCATATAGCATTGCTCTAATGGTCCTCTACCGCCCTGTGCCAAATCCACGTTCGTCTGCCCCCGCCAATCCCAGGGTCAAGGTCACATACTTTGGTGCTTCAAAAACTTTAATTGCTCAGGTAAATATCTTATAATTTTTCTTTCCATTCACGGATCAACTTACATATTCATATATGCGTTGCTCTAATGGTCCTCTACTGCCCATGTGCCAAATCCACGTTCGTCCCGCCCCCAGCCAAGCCCAGGGTTAACATCATATACTTAGTGCTTCAAAAACTTTAACGCTCAGGTAAATATCTTATAATTTCTGTTTTCTTTCACGGATCAGCTTCTTATTTCATA
The DNA here is from genome assembly GCA_029237695.1 of Conchocele bisecta. Lineage (NCBI taxonomy): Eukaryota > Metazoa > Mollusca > Bivalvia > Lucinida > Thyasiridae > Conchocele > Conchocele bisecta. The sequence goes on along the minus strand of CM055268.1, from coordinate 117,512,915 downwards.
TATGCATTGCTCTAATGGTCCTCTACCGCCCTGTGCCAAATCCACGTTTGTCCTGCCCCCGCCAAGCCCAGGGTCAAGGTCACATACTTGGTGCTTCAAAAACTTTAACGCTCAGGTAAAAGAAAATTTTATCAAAGCGATATGTGGGACATCCGTGTTCTATGAACACATTTTCTAGTTTATTAAACTTCACACATGCATAGAAGAGACCCTGACCCAAAGGTGTGTCACACGTAAGAATGACAACTCTTGCGTCGTTAATTTCTTAGTTATCTCCCTTTGTTGTTTCGTGCACTGATTTCGTGTCTGGAGCATAACTCGAACACCCTTTGGAATATTTTCATGAAACTTCACACATGCATAGACCACGACCCTAAAGGTGTGTCCCGCAAGAATGACAACTCTTGCATCACTAATTCTTTAGTTATATCCCTTTGTTTTTCCGTCACTGATTTTGTCTCCGGAGCATAACTCGAACACCCTTTTTTCAAACTACTTGTGTATCTGGGGAGGGGGATACACATGCGCTTGTCGACAAGCGTCCATTTCTAGTTTTTATTATACAGCGGCTGTGATAATGTAATAAATTCAGAATAATAATTCTTCATACGTTTAATCATCAAATATATGCAGTTGTTAGTTCTATATGAAATAATGCATTTCGGGAAAAAATAAATGATTACTCCCTCAAAGTATACTTAGCTAGATAAGTATACTTTGCAATTGTGGTGAAATAGGCTACTGGTATTCTCTATACATGTATATATATATGCACACTTAAAATGGCATTGTTTCATTGCAGTTGCACCGTTGAAGAAAACTACAGTAAACTGCTGACTCGGCTGGCTCGGATGGCGTCCAACAACACACAGATAGGGTATGCTTGTAGCTTGGACCCCATTCCGTGCCGACATAATATGATGAATTCCCATTCAGCTATTTGCCGAAGATGCTGTATAAACACATTTTCATCTAGTAACCGGCGCAAAGTAAAGCATTTTTCGATGTGAAGCATTTTACGACGGTGCTGTGTGCAGCACCACCAGAGCTTTGTAGCTCTGGCAGTTTGTGGACTAGCTCCGGATCTGTGGCTGAAGAAATTGGGCTTATGATATTTGTGGCCCGACTAGCTCTGGATCTGTGGCTGGAGAAATTGGACTTACGACATTTGTGGAGAGTCTAGCTCCTGGTCTGTGACTGATTGGACCTATGATACTTGTGGCCAGTCTATCTCCTGATCTGTGGCTTGATAAACTGGAATTTTGGCCATTCTACCTCTTATAATGCTAAATTGCTAAATTGCAGCCTGATCTGGATCTACACTGACACCAATACCATAGGCTTCATTTCTTCAGTCACAACCACATTTTTGTCTCACAATTGGCCCTAAATGACACACCTGTGTTGGTAGGCTGGCAAGCTCCTGTCAATTATATATTACGTAAAGAATGAGACTTGAGACCACAAGGTTCAGTCTCTATATGTGGCTGTGACTGGTGAAAAATCGGGCTTATGCAATTTGTGACCAGTGTAGCTCCTGGTCAAATATCATACGCATGTAGCACGATAGCAATCTATGTTGATTGTTAGAGGTGTTTCAATAATGGAATTGCGAACAGGGCAGATCCTGATGAGACTGTGCGGATGCACAGGCTGATCTGGATCTACACTGGTCGCAAAACCCATAAGCCCCATTTCTACAGTCATAGCCACATATGACCTTATGTAGTTTGGCCCTAATGTTTTAAAATTAGTAGCAAAATTTCCCAGAATAGTGAAAAAGACACTCCAATTTTAAAGGTTTGCTTCTGCACTTGCAAAAACATTGTACTTTTTCAAATAATTTCTCTTGATAGTAGCCATTGGAGATTTTGGCTACTGGTAGTGACAAGCTAGCGGCTTAGCCGTTGCTGGGACTACAAACTGTTTCACCTTTCATTGCAGCACGTTTTTCCCGTTCTGGAATGTGTTGAGGACGCTGGCCGAGAAGTTAGCGAGCCTTCATATGCAGCTGGTACACACCTGGTCGGATCTAATGAAGGATATCATCCGATATAGCGAGGACCAACACAAACGGCACAAGAGTGTAAGTAGACACATTCTCTCGTCTTCCATTCACGGTTGTGCCTCATGCGAGTTTAGGCGATATTTCTCCACCTGACAATGCCAATGTCCAATGAAATGTAAGAATCCCTTTGTAATGGAAAACTGTCTCAAACGTTGAGTACTTTCATTAGATCTGCAACCTGAAATGTGGCTCTGACTAGCGAAATGGGGTTTATGGGTTTTGCGACCAGTGTATATCCAGATTAGAATGTGCATCCGCAGTCTGATCAGGATCTGCACTGTTCGCCGTCGCATCAATGAAACACAATGCCAGGGACATCCAGATTTTTACATTATGTTGAATGGGATCTTCTTGAAAATTCAGGGATTCCTCCCACAAGTGCAAGTGTCGTCCCTGAAATTATTGTAAAAAATAAAGACATGAACAATACTTTCGTCGTGTTTCCATCCCACTAGAGTTTCGGATGAGACTTGAAACCGAGGTCTCGTCTCTATATGACGTTAGTTGTTGCTGCGACATTAAATCATTTCACCATTCACCGTTTGCGACAGATGAAGGAGACCGAGTCGGGAACGCAGGAGGTCGTACAGTCCATACAGAACAACACGGCCGCCCTCCATAAGGTGAGACACAGCTGATGTGCCAGGACAAACAGGGCTTATTCTACCTCCTGGTCAGCTCATGTCCCCGGCCTGTTTTAGCATAGCGCTGCGCCATGCCACATTTTAGTGGTGACATGTCCAAATATTGTGGCTCCATACCCTAAACACGTGTAAGAAAATAATCTTTTATACAATTTTCTTTTGGAATTTTGCTCATTACTCGCACTCTTTTACAGGCATTAACATTCAGCCATAGTTTTATACTCAACATATTTATTTACAGATAAAACAGAGACCTTAGAGGGGAAATATTCTAGGCGACAATTTGTGTTTCCATTGTAGGCTAAAGAATTATATCACACAAGATGCTTAGAGCTAGAGAGGTTAAAAAGAGAAAATGCCTCGCCAAAAGATATTGAAAAGGTTTGTGAATTTTGTTCATTTTCTTCTCGTATTTACTACAAAGGGATGGGTTTATTATCTAGTGATAGAACATTGGACTAAATAACGGAGGTTGTGGGTTCAATCACCGCCCTAGGCATGAAAACACTTCATCCTCATTGCTTCAACCCACCCAGCTGTAAATGGGTACCAGCTAATTACCGACAACCGCTATTGTATTTGATTATATGTACAAGTTCTGATGAATAAAATATGATCCTGTGCATAGTCCGTTGCAGTGGGTAGATAGATAGAACAGAGTGCAAATACCCCGAGAAATGACATACTAGCATCTGTCGATGACGACATCATAATAGATTTAGCCGTCTCCGACTGGAGGCGGTTCCTAGAGGTGGTGGTATCATTTTACTACCCATATACTACTATGCAAGTTTTCTAGAAATAACTTGGAGACTTATAATAACTTTCACAAAGAATCGAGTACCGTTTATTTCTTACATTCACATGCTCTAGTTTTTATTTACATTTACGGTGACCGATTCTTCACCAAAACGACATAATTATGAGATTAAAGCCGCCTATACAATAAAGGGCAACGTGTACCGCATTTGCTGCGGTATATTTCATAAAAAGTGTCATTCCATTAGAAAGATATTAAAGGAAATCTACTATAAACACATCTAAAAAACATGACGTCACGCCGTTCGGAAACACGTGATCCCACACCCTGTATTTATATAAATGTAAGTTTTCTCAAATATTACCATCTATTTCACGAAAACTGCCCAAATTTTACGTCTATATAAACAATGCAAAAACAATATTTATTTTGATAATTAAAATTTAATACTGAGCCTTCTTATTTCGTGAAATTTTGTCAAATATTGATTTTATTACGAAAAATGAGGTCTCTATGGTAATTTTAACATGGGGAAAAAAAGAGGTGGAGAACCTGGAGGAGGAGTTGAAAAACAAACAAAAATTGGAAATTCATTCTGAAACCTCTGTGAAGATGTCTATGGGGATTTAACATGTGGAAATTATTTTTTCGCAATAAAATCAATATTGGACCGATTTTCACGAAATAAAAAGTAGGCTCATTCTTAAATTTTGCTATAATTTAATATCGAAAAACAATGTTTTTTGCATTATTTATATAACCGTAAAATTTGGGCAGGTTTTCGTGAAACAGACAGTAGTTTTTGGGTATCTGCATCACACCTGCTCCAGTAGTGGCTGAGTTATGTAAGAAACAGTAGATTGAATCTGGCCTCAAAAACAGGTGCGTGTGACGCAGTACAGTGTCGACTGAAATACTAAGGCTAAGTGCATAAATTGTCCCCATGTTTAACCCCTAAGTAACTGGATTTTGATATGTCAATTTTGCAACCAATCCAACCGTCGCAAAATGATTTTCAGACTAGTACATTTATAAAAAGGGGGTGTTATTTTTTCCTTAATATTATGAAATTTCCTTTCAAAAAAGTGCAGATCCTGATGAGACGGCTCGTCACGAGCCGGCTCATCTGGATCTACACTTTTTGCCAATACCACTATATAGCCCTGTAGTGTTGAAAGGGTTAATCAATATCAAGTAGATCAGATCCTATCAAAACTTACTTACAAACTTTTCTCGCACTCTCCCAACTTTTTGCTGTTATTTCTATTTTCAGTCGGAAACAAAATATAAGAAAACAAGTGAGTATTAGATTTGCCTGCAGTTGTGCTCTGCTCGTCTTGTTCATCTAGCTTTATAATTCCTGCCACTTATCAAGCTGTAAAGTTCTGCAACAGCTCTTGGATGTGTAGAAATTAATGGTGCAACGATGATGTAATAATTAAAAAATAATACTATCATAATGACTTTAAATACAAAATAATTCTATTAAACAACAAAGAATTTATATTTATTATGTACCCTGTCGTTTTGTTTATCTGTCTGTCCGAGATTTGTTAAAGGTTTCGGCTACTTACTATCTCTGTTACCGGAGGTCGAATTGGCTTGAAACTTCATATGATTTTTTATCATTATATTTTCGTTCCATTGCCCTGTGCTCATGGTCAAGGTCAAATTTGCTTTGAATCCCTTTTTTTATAACGGTTTTGATGGTTACATCCATCAATTTTACTAATTTCTTGTGATAACTTATGCATCCGTTCAGTCTGATCAGGATCTGCACTGTTCACCATTCCAATAATCAGACGGCCATTATGCTTGTAACAAGCATGATAGTTTTCAGACTACAGGTGTGTGCTGTTTGATCATGAGCAAATACTATAAGCCCCATTTCTCCAGTCACAGCCACAGTTTAAGAATTTTAGAATTAGAGGAGTGAAAACTTTGTGGTGTTGTTTGGTTTTCAGAGGAAGAATATGCCCATCTGTTGGAGAAATATGTCAATATTAGAAACGATTTCCAGAGCAAAATGAACGACTCGTGTCGGGTGAGTGGATCTAAATAGAGTGGAACTTCGATAGGTCAAACAGTGTGCAGGATTAATTATTTGTTGGAGGCATCAATTGTTCGACCTATCAGGATTTCCACCCCTGACAGTTTCAGATCTAGGTTCGTAATTGAGGCGGTCAGTACACTAAGTGAAACAATTATGGTACCTTAATTGCTTCCTTTATGCTCTTACCCTTCAGTTATGGTTGATCGTCACTGTGTATTCTATAGATTTACACTGTTGGTCGTTTATTAACACAGATTAATAAAATAAAGAAAGAGATAACACCATCTTTGTTTTTATTATTTACTCGCCCATTACACAGCAACAGAACACAAACTATTTATAAATGGCCTACGTGACGTAACGCATGTATCGGCGGACTTAATTGCTCCGCCCGATTCAGACTCTAATCTGCCGATCCTGTGAGATGCGCTATTCGATTTTGTGCTCGTCTCATTCCATGTTGTTAATTTCTAGAAACATATTTACAAAATTTAGTATATTTTCATTGACTGACATCGAAAGTTGATGAAATTTATAGAGCAAATGCAGCTCTGAGAATTTCATCAACTTTCGACACATCATTTCCGGAAAATTTTGTAGATTTTGTAAATAGTTTTCATGAAATTACGTGCATGTTTGTAGGTATAAAATAGCACACACTTTAAATTCTCGGTTCTACTCTACCGAAAATGTAAATCGCGTGCAACCCAGTCTTGATTATCATTAGACTAACCACCGTCGCTGGCCAAATGATTCACCCCAGCACGACTTCGGACCCGGAAAGTTAATCTTCTAACTGTCAAGTCCGTGTAGATATCATGAGCTAGACTTATCCACCGAACTCTATTTAAGTGTAGCTCGCCGACGTTGATAAATGCATAATTGTTACTATTATCGCCATTGTCTACGCTCAAATGACCACTTGAGATGGTCAACTGGTCAACAATAGGTGTGAAGTTCAATCAACTAACCTGGTGACAATAATCTGACATGTTTGAGTTGTTTATGGTATTTATAGTGGATTTTTACACTGTGGGGCATGATAGTGGTTCCAGGCAATGGTGGTTGTTTGACTTTTCCCGGGTAGTTTTAATGTAATTATATAGGAATTCTGCCGGGACTGTCAGGCTAGTTCGAGGTAAGCATGGGTGACGAGTTTTCCCGGGTTCTAGCTATCGAAGTACAACTGTATAGCAATTTCTGTCATGTGACTTGTCAGTCAGTAGAAATCCATATTGCAAGAACAGCAATGATAATGAAATTTTGATGTCCGCTGTTTATTTTTTGCTTTCTCTTTTTGTTGATGACCACATGTTTTGCATTGCCAAAATACACTGTCAACATATGTTTTTACTAAGGTATATATTGGGGAAAGAACGGCAGGCGACAATTTTTCTTTTCTTTTTTTGGGTTAAATTCTCAAAACTGCAGCTTGTTTCATTCTGATGTGTTTGGCTATCATTTGCCAGGATAATTAATGTAGGTAATCACGTGACCAAAATGGCGATGATTTCAAAATATGTGACAAGATCTACCAATATAGTAGGTTAATCAGTTCATTCTGTATGATATATTTAATCTGATTTAGCCTGGTGTCTATGCACTTTAACCCTTACAATGCTCAATTAAATTTTGTCGTCTGCTAGTAGTGTTCTATTTTCCATTATACTCGTCAAAAACATGGCTTGACAGCACTTTAGAATCATTTCCGATGGAAATGATTCTAAAGTGCAGTCAAACAGTGTTTTTATTGAGAAATACAAATGGAAAACAACAGCAGACAACCGCTTTAGAGTTTTTGGGTACCCATTATCTCTGAAACGATTTCAAACTTCCATCTACTTCCTTACCATCATTCATATTTTCATTGCATACCACACCCATGCGGCTTTCCTGTCCACAGTCAAGGTCAAATTACTTGGTTTAAAGTCCTTATTTGTCGTGCAGGCGGCGGCCGGTGATATATGTGAGCCCCTGCTCACCTTCTCTAGTTACGGAGAATTTTATCATTTGTACAGACACTTTGGATTTGTGTGTCAGAATTGATAACAGTGTGTTGATTACCGGAGCTATTTGCAGAAGCTACACATCTTTTTTAGCACTTGATTTTACACATTTATTGTATGTTATGATTGTAAAGTACTTGAAATATACGACTAAAAATGTGTGATTCCATTCACATGTACAACCATTGTGCTACATCCATGTGCTTTCCAATTTCCAGCATTTTCAAGAGTTGGAGGAAGAACATATATGCCAGATGAAGGATTTTGTCGATACTTATGCCAGGGCCATGGAAAATGAACATGTTCTGTTTGGACAGGTAAGTACGATGAAGGATTTTGTTGATACATATGCCAGTGTCGTGGAAAATGATCATGTTATATTTGGACAGGTGTGTATGGTGAAGGTGTTTGTCGATATATATGTCAATGCCATAGAAAATGAACATGTTCTGTTTGACAAAACTTAAGTGAGATGAACAATTCGGTACAGCGGCACATGTTGCAGCGGCATATTCGCCTCGCGACACAATAAGCCGCCAAACAAATCGGCATGCTCTTTAATCTGCTCGATATACCGGCAAATTCGGTTTCCGGCACCGGCAGAGAATTCCCGCAAACGAATACACAGTTTAAGTCTTATTTAATGTGCGTTATAACGGCGTTGCTGGCACCAGCTCTGTTATCCGGCATTATGTGCCGGATATAATAACCGATATTCGGGAACCAGTCACTGACCATATCTAAACAATTTCACCGCTGATTAACCCCGACCTGCTGTCATAAATCACGGCAATTAACAACGTGTCGGTACCTTGTCACCTGCTGTGATGTACTATTTTGCAAACATCAATTAAGAAAAGAAATGAACAGGGCGTGGCAACCGCTATTCGTTTCTTCGAACAGAATTCTGCTACCGGCACTGAACATTTGGATGCTTTGTGGAAAGCAATGCTCACATTGGACAGTGTTGGTGTTGGCAAACAGAAACTAATGGAGAACTTCTTTACACGAGTGTGTACATTGTAGTTTACAAACAACTCCAGCAAAGACTGATAGATTGTAAATAAAAAAATATCGTAATCTTGAACAATTTAAATAATTATCGTGTAACATTGCCTCTGGGGCGAGTTCAGATTGGGACGAATCGTCATGTAAATATTTAAAGGGAAACCACTCTACATGTTTTTGTTTTTTTTATAAATTTTAACATGTAAATTAAAACAAACTGTTTATTAAAATCTGTGTTTCTTTTCTATATATATGCACATGTTTGCGAATTGCTAACAAGAAAGAAACAATTTCACAGATAATCCGGTATTCACCACGCGCGTCTACGTAATTACCAATTAACAAGAGGTTCGCCTGCAACCTAGACCTTGTCAAATACCGGATTAGCTTTGAATGTTGTTTGTTTCATTGATATAAATTTGTATACATATGCATTGCTTTATCAATGTGGTCACAAATAAGTATATATCTCGCCGATAATGACGAATTATGCTATAAATGTAAAATGACAGCAAATAGCGTCGCTACAATGCGTGGTTACCAATTACCGACAGGTTCCAATTACCGGAATTATCACGACAGTCTGATAGCGAGGAGAAAATCGCTGATTCTTTATACCGGCAGATTCGTTATAACGGCAGATTCATCTTTGACAAACTATGCCGTTGTAAGGAATTCTGACTGTACCATAATTAATCAATTAAACTTAATGGGATATCAAATCTCTTTTAACAGAAAAATGAATTAAACGGTGTAGCAATAAGTAAATCGTCTGTTAATTACAAAAAATAGCTTAGAATAAACTCAAGTCGCGATTTATGAAAACCCGGAAATAAAGTAAAAGAGGCATTTCTGAAGCTATTTTGTTCAGATTTTTTTTCCGAGAAATTTGGCGAATTGTTATCTCGAAGGTCGGATATATCGATATATTTTCATCAGTCCATTCGTCGACTTCGAAATAATGAGAATGACCTGTACATGTATTAGAATAATGTTCAATATCAAAGAGATAATATTTTTTCGGTATGCCAAGATAAGTGTTATTACATCATTTGCATTAACTGATTGTGGGGATGGGGGGGGGGGCATTATGTTTCACCCCTGTCCGTGCGTGCTTCCATATGTCCGTCCATGCGGCCATTAGGCAAATTTCAGTAACTCCTTAACTCCTTCACCAATTTCAATAATATTTGCCCGCAATGTCTGTATAGGGATGGTGCTTTGTTTCGCATACGACCCACGCCCAAACACCCAAGGTCAAGGTCACTGAGGATTTATGTTCACCTTGTTTGTAAGGCAAATACTGTCAGTTTTTAATCTTTTCTCAATAACTCCTTAACTTCTTGGCCAATTTCAATAATGTCTGTCAAGGGATTAGCTTCGTAATAACGATGCCCTTTTACTATCACGGCTGCGGGTGGGGGCATCTGTGTTCTATGAACGCATTTTCTAGTTTTTATTTGTAAATTTCTGTCTGTATGTTTTATAGGGCTGCAGGATTGAGTTTTGCCATGACAGATGATATGAGACACACCATGTGATGTCATACCTAAGAACATGTGCGATATCCCATGAAAACTAGATACAACATTTTCGGTAAATGACGTCGAATGTTGATGAAATTTGCATAGCAAATGCGGAATTTTTCAATGTCAATTTTCAATGTCATTTACCGAAAATTTTATAATTTCTGTAAACATATTTCATGAAAAATCGCACTTGGTCTTGGGTACAAAATCACATGGCGTGTATCATATAAGGTTCTATTTCAGGCCCAGCAAGAGTTCCGAGTGTCGTGCGATCAACTCACCATACCAAAACTCCTCGGCACCTTTATACAGTCAAAAACTACGGGCAAGGAAAAACCAGGTTGGTAAAAATCTTAGCGCTGTCTTCGACTACATAGGTACCAGAGCTAAGCAAAACCGTTAGGTCTATTTAACTCTTCCCTATGTAGTCGAAGGGAGTTTGATTTGTGGCTCTGGCTGGAGAAATGAGGCTTATGGGTTTGCGACCAGTGTAGATCCTAATCGAATATCACACTCCTGTCAACTGTTGTCACACTGCGGATGCACAGGCTGATTTGGATCTACACTGGTTGCACAACTCATAAGCCCCATTTCTCCAGCCACAGCCACATTTAGGTCTGCCTGGCAAGTTAGGGTAAAGGGCATTTACAAACTTGGCCAGTTTTCCTGGACATTGACACAGTGTTTTGGTTGCAGTCAGTTTGCTGATAGCCTAGGTTGGCGCTACTAGTAGCCGCAGTGGCCATTTGGCTACTACATGTATAACTATTATTTTAGAAATGAACATTTTGGCTATTAAAAAGTAAATTATCCTCGCCGATAGGCAAGAGGTGATATAGCGTTAGTCCATGTACGTACGTGAGTACACTAGTAACAACTTCTTTTTATTTCGTGAAATTTGGTCAAATATTGATTTTATTGCGAAAAAACAATTTCCCGATGCGGGCGGGCGGGTGACAGAAAAAGTGCATAGTTCGTGTACACAACTTCTCCGAAACCATTCAGTCGATCGTTCTGAAACTATACACACGTCTTCTACACATATTGAAGATGTGCACCTTGGTGTTTTTATGCCGAAAAAATATCACCTTTTTAACTTAGCCATTTTTCTACATTTTTCTATACAATTCTGTATATGGTACAGAGTTTGTGTACACAACTCCTCCGAAACCGTTCAGTCGATCGTTCTGAAACTTTACACACGTCTTCTACACATATTGAAGATGTGCACCTTAGTGTTTTTATGCCGAAAAAATATTTTTTAACTTAGCCATTTTTTTATACGATTGTTTTTAAAAAATGGTACGAATTATGTTTTACCGCACGGCAGGCGGGCGGGCGGGCGGCTGAAGAAAAAGCGCATAGTTTGTGTACACAACTACTCCGAAACCGTTCAGTCGATCGTTCTGAAACTATACACACGTCTTTTACACATATTGAAGATGTGCATCTTGGTGTTTTTATGCCGAAAAAATATTTTTTAACAAAAATATTGCCTTTTTAACTTAGCCATTTTTTCTACATTTGTCTATGCAATTCTATATACGGTACAGAGTTTGTGTACACAACTCCTCCGAAACCGTTCAGTCGATCGTTCTGAAACTATACACACGTCTTCTACACATATTGAAGATGTGCACCTTGGTGTTTTTATGCCGAAAAAATATTTTTTAACAAAAATATTACCTTTTTAACTTAGCCATTTTTTCTACATTATTGTATCCAATTCCCTATCATTTATACTTTACACTCTACTTTTCTATCTCTGCCTAAATTAGTATACATGTTTAGCACAACGAGATAATGCTATTGACTTTCAAATTCTCATTAATGTTTCTTGCCTTGGTGACAGCTTCACATTTCTGCATCTTCGCTGTCTGGCCCATATTCGACGGGCGTATTTTGTGTACAGAGTTTGTGTACACAACACCTCCAAAACCGTTCAGTCGATCATTCTGAAACTTTACACACATCTTCTACACATATTGAAGATGTGCACCTTGGTGTTTTTATGACGAAAAAATATTTACAAAAAGATCACCTTTTTAACCTAGCCATTTTTTCTACATTATTGTATCCAATTCACTATCATTTCTACTTTACACTCTAATTTTCCATCTCTGCCTAAATTAATATACATGTTTAGCACAACGAGATGAAGAAATAATACTATAGACTTTCAAATTCTCATTAATGTTGCTTGCCTTGGTGACAGCTTCACATTTCTGCATCTTCGCTGTCTGGCCCATATTCGACGGGTGTATTTTGTGACTTGCGGCACTCTTGTGTTGATTGGGATTTTCACCGATTCCTCGTATAAAGTGTTCCAGTGTAGTAAGGGTGGATCAGGACGCTGTCTTTCAGTGCTGAAAGTTTTCATTGTAAGTTTAGTGCTGAATAATGGTGCTGCCCACATACAGTTGCATTCCTCTCTGTATATGTTGAACAAATGTAAAACCTCAATCAATCATTATAGTGCAACAGATTCTTAATACAACACTAAAACTGCTGTTCTAACAATGCTACTGAACTGTACTATGTGGGGTTTGTACTACTGCACTGTAACATATGTGGGGATATTTACTACTGAAATGTAACCTTTGTAACAATGAATTTGTAGTTACATATGATGTCACTTTATAATGTAATGCCATATAAACACACACAAACACTTTATAATGTAATGCCATATAAACACACACAAACACTTATGCATTTATTTTTGCAGATCTGAATTTTTTATTCTATATTTAAAAAAATTGGTTGTTGTCGTTTGTATTGTCATAAAATTATCTATGATATTTCACTTGATAAATATGCTGTGGCAGGAGATTCTCAGCACTGCCAAAGCATGTTTTTTGTTGAGTAAATAGCAATTTTTTCCCTGCTTCATATTTGTAAGATTAATAATGGGCAGTTACCAGTTATATCTAAATGTTGTCCCTTTCCAAACGGCATCTTATGTCCTATAACAAGTTAACATTAATACTGTGAAAGTTAAATTTTGATACAAATGTATAAAAAGCACTCATTTTAAACTGATACACTACATGTATGTTGACAATTCAAACAAATCAAATCTTTCCCAAGCAATACAAACTATTCATTGTATACTTAAATATATTTATTGTACCATGTTCATGCATAAAACATACATCAAAATTGTATGCTATACAATTAATTCTGCTGTTTTAGATGCGCTCAGTAAGTTGTTCATAATTGTCACATAGCATCCAGTCCCGGCTTGAATTTCCTATGGCTTGAAAAGAATTTCCCATATATTTCCCAGCCCTTGATACTCTAATAGTTGTACTTGATCTCCGCTGAGTTTAGGTGCATGTTCAGGAATGGTAGACCACAATTGTACAACTTTTCTCATATCTATCAAGTTGCTGCCATCAGCTCTAATTTCAAGTTTTCTATTGTTCAAGCAGTGTGAGTTCTGGGCCTTGGCTTGTAGACCTCTGTGAGCATGTTCTTCAAATGTGTACCCAAAATCAAGCAGTTTGATTTGCCAAGGCTGAGTACAGCTCCCAAAAATGTGCCAGAGCTCCAGATGAGCTTTGTGTCTAAAGCGTACTATACCCCCTGATTTCAAAATCATTGCGTATTTTTTTCATTGCTAACTAGAAACAAATAATACTAGAAAAAGTCGATGGCGCGCCATCACAATATACCCACTTTCCCCAAATGCTAAGTCCGAAAGGGGGAGGTAATCCATGATGGAGGGTCGGATAAAAAATCCGAATTCACTTTGCGCATCAGCACATCAAAACGAAGCTACGAACCAAATATCAGACGCGTAGGTATTAAGGTGAAAAAGTTTTTCGAGTTACAAGGAAAAAATGGGAAATTCTGAGTGCGAAAGGGGGAGATAATCCATGATGGAGGGTCGCATGAAAAATCCGAATTCACTTTGCGCATGTGCACATGATAACGAAGCTACATAGCAAATATGAGGCGCGTAGGTATGAAGGTGAAAATGTTTTTCGAGTTACAAGGAAAAAAATGGGAAATTCTGAGTCCGAAAGGGGGAGATAATCCATGATGGAGGGTCGGATGAAAAATCCGAATTCACTTTGCGCATCTGCACATGATAACGAAGCTACATAGCAAATATGAGGCGCGTAGGTATGAAGGTGAAAAAGTATTTCGAGTTACAAGGAAAAAATGGGAAAATTCTGAGTCCGAAAGGGGGAGATAATCCATGATGGAGGGTCGGATGAAAAATCCGAATTCACTTTGCGCATCTGCACATGATAACGAAGCTACATAGGAAATATGAGGCGCGTAGGTATGAAGGTGAAAAAGTTTTTCGAGTTACAAGGAAAAAATGGGAAATTCTGAGTCCGAAAGGGGGAGATAATCCATGATGGAGGGTCGGATGAAAAATCCGAATTCACTTTGCGCTTCTGCACATGATAATGAAGCTACATAGCACATATGAGGCGCGTAGGTATGAAGGTGAAAAAGTTTTTCGAGTTACAAGAAACGTGACGGACGGACGGACGGACGGACGGACGGACGGACGGACACCCGTGACGAAAACAATATACCCATTTTTTTAAAAAAAGTGGGTATAAAAAAACAACAAATTTAAACATTCACTTAATTGAGCTGCAAAACAAAGTGAATTTTCAACTTTATGACAGTATTTTCACTACTCAATTTGAAAATCAATGCGTATTTTCACATTTCTGTGTGTATTTTGTACAAGTACATACCTAGAAGTACATGTATGTTGCCCAGTATCACATATTTTCCATGCGGCTTCTAGCATCCTCATGTCCAGCCTGTGTCCGATATAGGATCACACTTGTATATGTGTCGTGAACTTTGCACTGCTTTAACATACGTATTTCCTACGCCAGACACTGGCAATAAACTTACCCCAGACCACGGTATCACCTTTTTAACTTAGGGCTATTCCAGAAAAAAAGAAATGGGGGGGTTTGACGGAGGACGATATACTTTTCTGTAGGTGGCGGGGTCAAGCAAAAATGTGTTTACATGGGCCATGGGGTTTGAACGAAATATTTTTCTGTTGGTCATTGGGTACACGGAATATATTTTTACACAGGAAGTGGGTGTTACCGATTTTTTTTAATATGCTGTGGGTGTGGGTATATGCCTATCTTTTTCTGTGGGTGATGGGTGCAAAAAGATAATTGTTTCTATGTAGAACAGAACAGGGCCTACTATTTCCACGTGACGTCACACACCCGCCATTTTGTGAATAACTAATGAGGACGTGTCTCAATCGCGGTTGGTTGTAAGTATTGTAAGGGAAGTAACTCCGAATTACGGACAAGTCGGACCCCGGCCATGTCGGACCAAGGTCATGTCGGACATTTTTACGGAAATCATGAAATGTGGTCGGGATGCCGATACACAGTGACATTGACGGAACGGTCTATGGCGGATCAATTTATTTCGGACCCCCCCCCCCCCCCCCCCCCCACAGAATTGAATTATGTCTCATCCCCACAAACAACAGCACTGATATGTAGCTGTTCCCCACTACCAACAAAACTTAATTTATGTAAAACCCCCCTACCACCAGTACTGAATTATGTACCATGTCGTTATGCACCGGCGCATCCAGAAATGCGCGGTTTACAGACAACACGATCATTATTTAGATATGATAACTATCGTATTCCCAATCTAAATTTACTGTACCTGTACATGTAAATACAGTCATAAGCATCCATTGCCAACAGATCAGTAAATGGAAAGTGTCATTATTACCTTAATAGAAGTAATTAGAAATCGTATATATCCCGTTAGTATTCGTTAATTTAAATGACCGGCCTCCGTTTCGCCCTTCGACCAACTCGTCCCATCAGCCACTCAAAATAATATGACAGCCGACACAGGTTACGACAGACCCGGGTGCAGAATCTTTTTCTAAAATAATGAGAATCGTCTCGCGTTTTCGCGATCTCGCCTTCCGCTTTTGAAAATAAGTTTTGCTCTAACCCAAATTGTCTGTCTGTAACTTGGGGCGACTATCACTGCGTTACAGACAGAACATTCGAATTAGTTTTGCTCATGCATGTAGCACGCAATTCCAACACGCATGAAAGATCGCGAAGCAAAAACACGAGATAGCGCGGCAAGGTTGCAAAACGCGATATTGAATATGATAGAATTTCGCGTTTTCGTCCCCAAAGCTCGAAAACGCGAGATATAGGACACGTAAACATTGTCCTTAGGAAACGATTCTCATGTGCTGCAAAAACATGTTTTTATTAATAAATGTAACAAATGTGGACACACACATCTATATTCTTGACAACAAAAACATAATTGGACAAAACATGATAATCGTCTTAGGAGACGATTCTAATGTGCTGCCAATACACGTTTATTGAGCAAAACAACAACATATTTTGATACATGTGGTTACTGCACCGCATCGTCGACATATATATACACAAGATCGCGAAGAGCGAGACCAAATCGCAAGGCGAAAACGTGAGATTCTATTTTATTAATTCTCGCGTTTTCGCCTGGCTATCTCGCGTTTTTTTTCGCCTCGGCCTTTTCATGATGTCGCCTTCCGCTTTTGGAAATACGTTTGTTCATGTCATTATGTGTGTGTAGAGTTGAAATTGAGTTTTGCGCATGCATTACATGCACGTACGAACGTGGAATGCACTTCGAACTAACATGCTTTATATGCATGTACGTACGTAGAACGCAAGTCCAACACGCATGCTGTCTACACATACATGGGCAAATCGTATTTACAAAAGCGGAAGGCGAGATCGAGATCGCAAAAACGTGAGATAAAAAAAAATATACCGCCGTACCCACCCTCCCAATAATTAGACACATTTGCGACATATCATTTTCGATCTAGCTGCACACCTGATGGTGTTTACAATCGTCAGTCGGTAATCCAGTTTCACGTGCAAAGTGTGAATGACCTTTAGAATTCAGCGGAAACAAACATACCAAAACCGTACTATGTAGTTGCTCACGTCATCGCATCATATCGATGAATTGATAATTACGCATTAGCTTGTGCATTTTCACATTTGATTTCTTGATAAAAGCAAGATTTGGCAGCACATGAGAATCGTCTCCTAAGACGATTCTCATAGTTTGTCAAAATGTTTTTGTAAAGAAATACCAATGTATTCTTTCACATTTGTCGATGTTTTAATAAAACATGTTTTGGCAACAGATAAGAATCGTCTCCGACCGAGTTAACCCTAAGTTAACTTTTGTGTGTGTAATAGTTAAGGTCACCTATAGACACGTTTAATAAACATTGATGAGTTATTCATATCCCTGTATACATTTCCCTTCTACGTTGACCACGTGACCTTGGGTGGCCTTGTTTAAGTTTGGTAAAAATCTGTTAGCGTTTTTTCCCCGATATAGTCTCTCAAAAGCTAACAGTGTTTGTGTTCCACTCGCAATATCTGACGAGTTTAACTTCCGATTGGGCTGCAAATTGTAGACAATGTAGAGATTACTGAGCCGCAGGGTTCCTCAAATATTTTTTTTCGCTTGACAGGGGGGTCTTTCAAAATTCGACACAGCCTCAATAACGGTGCTAGCGTTGTGTTCTTTAGCGCAACGTGTAGGGGAAAGAAATCCCTGCAATATGTCCAAATTACTTTCTCTAATTTCGTGTTAGAAAAAATGATGCCGTAAATGTGGTAAAAATTGGGTAAAATTTCTATTGACCAAAAAGGGGGCTTTTTCAAAACGTCTATCTTATAGCAGGGTTCCCTTGGAGATACAGCGCTGATCTTTGCACACACCCTGCCTCGTTACTAGGGCTACTAATAGGCGAAATGGCGAGGTCCTAGGCAGTTCCAATGGGAAATAGATAGAGAAAAACCGGGAGACTATATCGGAATCGGCTAACCCACAGTCCTTTTTTTGGCGTTTTTTTTATGCTCATTTTCATTTCTACCATATCTCGTTTGAAATCCTACTCCGATTTCTACGAAATTTGCACCTATATACAGGGGAGATGTTTTTCTTAAAGGAACTTTAATTGGCTTTTGCGATTTGTACGTTTTTCAACATTTTTGAGGACTGAAAATGGCGAAATATCACTTTTTCAACAAAAAATATCGCAACACTTAAGTTTCGGTCCTGTAAACTTTGTTATGCCTAAACTGGCACTATAAACGACATGCAGTAACGAAAGCACTCGTTATTGGCAACTACTATGGAAATATGGAGGTCTATATCTCTATACTTGACAAAGTTATTAAGGTCGGTTTGGGAAATTGTTGACATCTAGATCGTCATAGACGCGATTTCCCGGCACTTAGCATTAAATATATATATATATATATAAAAAAAAATGACCTGTAAGCTGGCAGTGTGACGCGCCGTGTGTTACCACGGTGGGTCACGGGGGGGGCGCGGGGGGGGGGGGGTGCAAATCGCCAGTAATTCGGCCATAAATGCTCTCCTCGCTGCCTGTGTGCGGCAGATTCGGTCTTAAAAATGTTCCCACGGTGGAGATTTTGCCTCTCCACCAGGACGAGTGGGATTTCCACCCGACACGGTGGGACAAATTTTTACGTCCACTCTCCATCTGATCACTGGGTCGGGTGGACGAAGCCAAAAATCGTGCTGAGCGTACTGTAGGTACATGTGATGCTGCCGTGTTCTGTCGAAGACACGTCCTTGCGTATGTAACAATTTGTCAAAATCGTGAACGACGCATGAAAATGCGGGCGCGCCGAAAGTGTTTGTCTTATTCGTCGGTGGCGAAATGGAAGCGAACGAACAACACTTGGTATTCTCTGTCCCAGGTTCGCACCAGGAGCTGGGCTAGTCACATTCATAGCCACATATATGATACATATGTATAAATATTATAAAACAAAAAGAAATTAAAATCTATAAGTGGTGGGATAAAATGGAAATCGAAATATGTAGGTGGTGGGTCGGTAAAGGAAAATCCATATCTGTAGGCAGTGGGGCACAAAATAAATACAAAATGTACTGGCGGTGGGGTACGAAGGAAATCAAAATACATAGGCAGTGGGGTAAGAACCAATTACAAATATGTAGGTGGTGGGGGTGAAAAAAAAGTGGAGTCAAACCCCCCCATGTCTTTTTTTATGGAATAGCCCTTAGCCATTAACAAAAATATCAGCTTTTTAACCTAGCCATTTGTTCTACATTATTGTATCCAATTCACTATCATTTCTACTTTACACTCTACTTTTCCATCTCTGCCTAAATTAGTATACATGTTTAGCACAATGAGATCAAAAAATAATGCTATAGACTTTCAAATTCTCATTAATGTTTCTTGCCTTGGTGACAGCTTCACATTTCTGCATCTTCGCTGTCTGGCCCATCTTCGACGGGCGTATTTTGTGACTTGCGGCACTCTTGTTCGTAATAAAACCAATATTTGACCAAATTTCACGAAATAAAAAGAAGGCTCATTCTTAAATTTTCCTTTAATTTAATATTATCGAAAAAAATATTGTTTTTGAATTGTTTATATGGCCGTAAAATTTGGGCAAATTTCGTGAAACGGACAGTAGTACCCTATCTGAGCTGAATCTGATGAACTTATTATCAAATACACTGTTCACGTTTTACGCTACAGGCAGGTATAGTGCAGTTTTCCTTGAAAGGAACAGTGAAAGTGAGCGGCTTTAACGTCCTAGCAACATCTAAGGTCATATAGAGACAACTACAGTTTAAAGTCTCATCCGACAGACCAGTGGGATGGAAATACTATGAAAGTATTTTTTTATACCTAAGGCGAGATTTGAACCCACAACCTCCGGATTGGATGGAAGTCTGGTGTTCTAACCCCTAGGTCACAATCCATCCCTTGAAAGGGACTTGTTCAGGGCTCCAGATAAGTTTTTGTCGTGCCTGCTTTAGCAGAAGTCGTCGCCGCTTTTTCCGTCGTTTACGTCGTCGTTGTCTGAAATGTCAAAAAGTTTGTACAAGTTTGTACAAGTTTCGTCATCATGGTAAAACTTTAATATTACTGGATGGATTGCTTCAATATTTGGACACTTGATACATATGAGCATTGGGAACACACTCATGCCGCCATTAACATGACCTTGACCTTTTTTACCTTCATATTTTTGCGGAAACACATAGCCATTTTTTTTGTGTCAAAAGGTTTGTACAAGCCTCCTCATCATGGTATAACTTTAATATTACATGACGGATTGCTACAATATTTGGACACTTGATATAATAATAATAATAATAATAATAATAGTCTTTATTTTGAGAGGGTAACACATTTAGTTTTCACTAATCTTCCATGTGGCCCTCTATTATATACACACATGTATGACAGAGGCAAGAATTTAAACATGTTACATGTACAAAAATCACAGAGTAAGGAAACAACAGGATATCATTAACCCATTGCATTCTAGGAATACACTACCTGGATGATAAATATTAAATAACTTAATTTTCAACAAAACGGTTAAAAGAGTGGTAACAAAATATATTTTGGAAAATTAAAGAAAAATCAAATTGTATTTAAATTTGATTGTAATAATTATGCCTAGTAATGTATTCTGAATGCAATGCTATAATGGATTTGAGGACGTCTCTACACCAAATGTTTAATTACGTTGATCAGGGAAATTATGATAATGCCCCAAAGAGAAGTGAGAATGACAAATGTGATCATTCTTGACACCTTATGATGATAATTGTGAATTAGCAACATGACACCATGTGGTTTGCATTTGATTACTAGTTAAGGAGCAAACTAACCAAGAGATACAAACATTTTGTTCTTACACTTAAACACACACTAAACATTGCACCCACATGAACCACACACACAAACACGCGCGCACACACACTATTTTACAAGTATTTACAAGGTCAGTTGACATGTATCAAATGGAAAATTAAAGACAATGCATATACATGTACATGTATCTATCTCATGTAAACAAATGTAATTATTTTACCATCCATTTAATGAAATGACAATGAAAAGAGTCAATAGTTTTAACATGTTTTATGTCATTTGGCAAGCTATTCCATATAATTGGACCTGCATATGCAATGCTTTGTTTATAAATCTCTTTATTAGGTCTGGGTAATATGAAGTTATGTGATGTTGATCTCAGTACTGGCGCATTATTGACTTGATGTTTTATATGAAATAATTCGGAAATATAGTGTGGTGTTTCTGATTTAGTTACATTGTACTTTATACATGAACTTTGCTTTACGAAGATAAAGTCTCTCAAAGACGGTCAAAATTTTCAGTTGTTGCATAGTTCTTGCCATATCATCAACATTGTAATCCATAATTATTTTGCATGCACGTTTCTGAAGTCTAAAAATTCTATTTAAATTTGTCTCTGATGTACCTCCGCGCCCCGTGCAGGCACCGGGGCGGAATCAACTGATCCTGAGAATAGTGCTGCAGTAGCCATTGCTGGTCGTAAAAGGCGACTAAACTGGCTTAACGATTGGGTTCATACTTTCCGGAACCCACTATACCGGATTTGACCCTCATGTACATTTTTGGCTTTCTTGTATGTGAGAGTTGAGTCAGGCTATGCCCCATATATAAAAGTAAAATTAGCACTAATCATATTACTTTTAGGGGATGGGATAAATGATGCTGGTGTGGCGAGGGCCTGGCACCAGATCAGGTTGTTCTAATTTCAGGACTGAATATATATTTTGATTGTAAATATTGAGTTCTGAAGTTGAGATTTACCCCCCTCGGACAGGTGGATACGGGACACGACCCCGTTGACCCGTCTGCGTGTAGACTCCCTGAGGCTTGTACCTCTATGTCAGAAAAGCGGACGTTAAACCCTATTCACTCACTCACTCACTGATGTACCTCCCCAAACAATATTACAGTAATCTATATGAGGTTGAATATATGTTTTATAAAACTGGATTCTAGATTCTATTGACAAATATTCCTTAATTCGTGATAAGAGCCATAAATTGGATGAGATTTTCTTACAAGTTTTGTCTATGTGGACTGACCATGAGAGATTGTTGTCTACAACAACTCCTAATATTTTGTCATTTGAAATAGTGTTTAAATCATCATTTTTGAAATCTAGGTTTAAAGAATCAGATGGAAGAACAGTTCTTTTCTGATATGTAGTTATTAACATTACTTTGGTCATTTTTGGTCTTTTTTGTATTGATAAGCATTCCGTTGCACTGACACCAATCTGACAGGTTATTGATAGATTTTTGTAAATTATTTTCAATTTCCGTCTTGGATGAACCTATATCATAGAGAGTGGTATCATCTGCATATAGATCAGTGTTTACTATATCTGTGTAGAGGGGCAGGTCATTTATAAACATTAAAAATAATAGTAATTTTAATATATGTGAGCATTTGGAACACACTCATGCCGCCATTAACATGACCTTGACTTTTTTCACCTTCATATTTTTGTGGAAACACGTAGCCATTTTTTTGCCTCAAAAAGTGTGTACAAGCTTTGTCATCATGGTATAACTTTAATATTACTTGACAGATTGCTTTAATATTTGGACATTTGATATATGTGAGCATTTGGAACACACTCATGCTGCCATTAACATGACCTTGACCTTTTTACCTCACAATTAGCCCTTTTTTTGCGCCAAAAAGTTGTACAAGCTTCGTAATCATGGTATAGCTTTAATATTACTTGACAGATTGCTTCAATATTTGACACTTGATATATGTGAGCATTTGGAACACATTCATGCCCCCATTAACATGACCTTGACCTCTTGTACCTTCACATTTTTGCAGAAACACTTTTGTACAAGTTTCTTCACCATGGTATAACATTACTATTACTTGATGGATTGCTTCATTATTTGGACACTTGATACATGTAAGCATTTGGAACACACTCATGCCGCCATTAACATGACCTTGATAATTTTTACCTTCACATGGTTAAAAGTTTCTTCAACCTTGACCTTTTTCGTATTTCTAACATGCAATTCTCTGACGGTTTTTGTGATGCTTACTTTAGCACATGCCCATGATCATGTTACGGTAAAACTATTCCGTTCTGATTTTTGGATTCCCCCCTCCCCCAATGGGATCGAACCCGTTTGCCCGGTCTTACATTACCTTAGCTGTTGATAGGCCGTTAAATACCAATAAACAAACTGTCAAATGCCTCAGCAGGCGCGACACCGCTTCCGTGGCGGAGTTCTTGTGTATCTAAAGAGTATTATACCCCCAGATTTCAAATTGAATGCATATTTTACATCTACAAATGTACTATTGATTTTCTTCCTTATTAAATAGGGAACAAAGGATAAAAAATAAACAAATTTAATAATTCACTTATTTGAGCTGCAAAAAGCAAACACTGTTTGCTTTTTACATCTCCACTAAGTAAATTTTCAACTTTATTGCAGTATTTTCACTACTCAATTTGAAAATAAATGCGTATTTTCACATTGCTGTGAGTATTTTGTACTCCCACTTTTGATAATCAATGCGTATTATATTAAATAAGTGTGTAAAATACGCCAATATGCACCTTATCTAGAGCCCTGCTTGTTTATATTGCATCATTACACTGACATAAATTGGTAACATCAGGTGATGTCGTTTGACCAATGCAGTACATTGTGTCATCGCCAAATTCAGCAATTTGTCATTTGTCACTGTGTATTCAGTTGATGTGCACCTATGATATAGAGAATATTCCATCGTAAATGTTTTAATAGTGTGAAATGATACACGAGTACACGTTGGCTTCCACGTAAACAATGAGTAAACACAGCCTACAATGTTTGTTATTAAGCAAACAACATGTCGAAAAGTTTGTAAGAGTTTCTCCAGTTAGAGTCTAGTATTCCACGGGGGCATATCCATGTTTTACAAACATAATGTCTAGTTGAAAGTAATGCGCTGCTTCCTCACATTGACGTCATTCGGTAGCAACATGTGACGTCATTCAACCAATGAATCGTCTGTGATAGTACTTTGTACATTTGATCAGCGTCAATGTTCGATACAGTTATCATTCAGCGTGCATTCACAGGTGAATGAAACGTGGCAGGGATTGTGGATTGTGAATGGTCAACAGTTGCCTTTTTATGTTTAGAAACCTGCAGAAAGTCTGTAGTCAAATAACACAACTTCAACACACTCTTAATGACCCTTCCTCTAACATTATGCCTTTAGACGTGATGTTTATGAGTGTGATACAGTCGGCACTATTGATGTGTGCCCGACATTGAAGTTTTCAAGTACAGGTATCAAATATCTCCTCAACCCTGATTGACATTGATTTGAAACATCACATACCTCTTTATCACCATCTATATTTTCATTCTATAACATAAGTAGGACATTTCTCAACCATTTTACCATCCCTGCTGCGAGTGGCAGGTGGGAGCATGCGACGGGTAATTTAACGATCCGGATTTATCCGTACCGGAATCCCAACTAAAGACCTGTAGCCTATTTCACCAACATTGCAAAGTATACTTTTCTACCAAAGTATACTTTGAGGGAGTAATTTTCAATTTTAGGATAAATTTATTAATTTTTATTATACTGAATTTATTACATTATCACAGCCATTTTGGCTGTGATAATGTAATAAATTCAGTATAATAATTCTGCATACTTGTAATCATCAAATATATGCAGTCGTTAGTTCTATATGAAATAATACATTTCAGGAAAAATAAATGATTACTCCCTCAAAGTATACTTTGGTAGAAAAGTATACTTTGCAATGTTGGTGAAATGGTTTACTGGTTTCACCCTCACATACGTCTTTGGCATACTCGTATGTGAGAGTTTAATTTGGTAGAACCCCTTATACGACTAATATGATTATTCCTAATCCTATTACTTTTAGGGAAGGGGCCAAGTGACTTTGGTGTGGTATGGACATGGGGCCTGTTTGACTAAGCTTTGTACAACTAAAACATTCGTAAGTGCAAATTTAGGATCGTCTGGAAATCTCAATTGATGGATTTACATTTATTGAGCATTGCTCAATAAATGTAAATCCAATAAGTGTTTATAAGAAAACATTGTTAATGAGAATTTTACAGTCTATCGTAATTTTGCACTTACGAACATTTTAGACGTACAAAGTTTAGTGAAACGGGCCCCTGGTACCAGGTCAGGTTATTCTAATTTCAGGGCTGAAAATATATTTATTTCGATGTAAATATTCCGTTCTGATTTTATGCAGCAAGTTGAATACGGGATGGAACCCGTTGGCCCGGTCATAGATGGCCTGGTCATAGTTGGCCCGGTCATAGATGGTCCGGTCATAGTTGGCCCGGTCATAGATGGCCCGGTCATAGATGGCCATAGCTGGTGATAGGCCGTTAAACACCAATAAACAAACAAAGCATCCCTGCTACTTGTTATTCATCTGTGCGTGTATTTGGTCAATGTACCTGCTAATATTTCATATTGTTAACTTATCCGACATGACAGGAAAGCGTCTGAGTTTATGACCGGTGTGGTCCCAGATCAGCCTGTGCATTCACACAACCTACAATGTTTGTTATTAACCCTTTGACCGCTACACACAACAATTGTGGTCTGCTGTTGCTTTTATATCTTGCCTTATTTCTCAATAAAAGCATGGCTTAACAGCACTTCAGAATCATTTCCAATGGAAATAATTCTGAAGTGCTGTTAAAGCAAGTTGTAAATTAGTCTAAAGTGCTGTCAAAGCATGTTTTAGATGATAAAAATGGAAAATAGAAAATAAACAGCAAACGACAAAAAAATTAAGATAGCGGTGTAAGGGTTAAACAAGGAAACATTCTGAATGTAGCTGCCAGGCTGCCTGTGTCTGCTAACTGATCTGTGGATGGATTGGTCAACACTCATAAACCCATAAGCTCCTTGTGTCTGTACCATGTTTATATTCTCCCTTTACAAGCCACCACATGGGAGTACACAGGTACGCACAGTCACGTGTGTTGCTGTGCAGTTTCCCTCACAGAATAGCATTAGTGCCTTTCCATAATGTATAATCACATCTCCAATTTTGCTATGACATTACCTGTTGCATTGCTGTGCATTTTGCCGCCGAGAATTTCATTAGACCTTAGAGTGCAGGGAAACAAAAATTGACGTCTGTTGTTGTTGTAAAAAAATTATTTCTCAATAAAAACATGGTTTGACGGTACTAAAATGCTGTCGAAGCATATTTATTTTATTTTTTTTTTATGAGAAAAATTGAAAATAAACAGCAGACGACAACGTTTATTTCAGCATTGTAAGTGTTAGAGCCCATCCTTGATGTATTGTTGCAACTCCAATGCTGATATGGCATTCCAGAGTTGCCTTGACATTTAGTCCCTTCCTCAATGCTTTGTAGCACCTCCAATATTGCTATGTTAGTCCTGTGTGTTGCTGTGCATTGTTCTCATGGAGAATAATAGTTGAAACCTCCCATGATGCATTATCACATCTCCTATCCAGGGATTCCGCTGGGGAAACTAAAAAAATCGCCACTTCAAAAAGAGTATTATACACCCAGATTTCAAATTCAATGCATATTTTACAACTGTATTATTTATTTTTTTCCTTATTAAATAGGGAACAAATGATAAAAAAATAAAACAAATTAAAAAAATAACTTATTTGAGCTGCAAAAAGCAAACACTGTAAATTTTCAACTTTATTGCAGTATTTTCACTACTCAATTTGAAACTCCCACTTTTGATAATCAATGCGTATTCTGCTAAAAATAAGTGCGTAAAATACGCCAATACACCCCTTATCTGGATCTCTGTAAAATACGCCAATACACACCTTATCTGGAACTCTGGATGCAACTGTTTCGGTGCAGCATTTTTCTGCTTCTTGTAACACAAATCCTCGAACTGTGCCCTTTTTGTCTCGGTATTTTATTTTATTGATATCAACACCAAATGCTTGTTGCAGTGAATTTTTCCTGCCCTGCCCTGCCCTGCCCTGCCCTGCCCTGCCCTGCCCTGCCTGCCCTGCCCTGCCCTGCCCCCTGCCCCTGCCCTGCCCTGCCCTGCCCTGCCCTGCCCTGCCCTGCCCTGCCCTGCCCTGCCCTGCCCTGCCATGCCCTGCCCTGCCCTGCCCTGCCCTGCCCTGCCCTGCCCTGCCCTGCCCTGTGCCCTGCCCTGCCCTGCTTTAAAACACTTTTGATAAAACACATTTGGTACTCCTCATTTTCTCCATTTTCACATATTTTGTCAATACTGATTTACCTGTTTTATTCATAAATCACTGGGATGGCCTCTTCCATGAGAAGTTTCAGACTCTTCCATTATTCAGGAAAGGGGTCACAGACAGCTAGCTACGTTATTTTTGTTGTAAATATTGAGATCTGAATTTGTGATTTCCCCATCCGTACATGTGAAATATGGGATTTTACCCCCCTAAAGTGTTATCTTAGCTGTCGACAGGCTAGTTCACACCATGAACAGGCTAGTTCTACACTCGTTACCTCCAAACTCTTACGTCAAACTACTGATAACTCAAGTCAAATTCATGGTCCCAAGTACAGGTTTTCCTATATAGTACATGTAATTAACTTCAATGTTCAATAATTCCAGCACAAAAATATTTACACAATTTCCTAACATTTGATTGGTCCGTAGCAAGTCTCTGTCCAAAATTTATATTCCAGTAAACTCCATGCCGAACTACTTTCCGTAACCGTCAGGCGCAGTTAAAATAATTCTTATGAAAACGGAAAATAAACACATTTTCTTGATGAATTTATTTCAAATGCTGGAATTATAAGGAATGAATGGCCTTTTTGTGGAATTTATCGGGGATATAAACTTGGAAAAGAGCCTTCCGGCCTTCGTCCAGTATTCCCGCGACTTTTCCTAGTTTATACCCCGATAAATTCCACAAAAAGGCCATTCATTCCTATATTAACTCAAAGTATGTTCCTCAGTCCCTTGCACTTTGAGTAAATGAGTGTTGACTGTATAACAAAGGCTGAGTCTCAATCCACTTGAGAGGATTTTGAGCAGTTGTCATATACCAGAGTTGCAGTGGAGCTCCTCTAAATCACACACCCTGGGCACCTCCCGGGGTGTCTGATTACAGAGGTTCCACTAGAGCTCCAGATAAGTTTTGTATCTAAAGAGTAGTATACCCCCAGATTTAAAATTCAATGCATATTTTACTTTTACAAATATATTATTCTTTAAAAATTCACTTATTTGAGCTGCAACAATTTGCAAAGTATTTTCAACTTTATTACTGTATTTTCACTACTTGATTTAAAAATCAATGCATATTTTCACACTGCTGTGAGTATTTTATACTCTCACTTTTGATAATCAATGCATATTCTGCTAAAATAATTGCGTGAGATATGCGAATACGCACCTTATCTGGATCTCTGTTCGCTGTACATACTTTCAGGTCTGTCAGAATTGCACCCTATGAGAATGTATGCATGTTTTCCCAACAAAGAGTTGTTTCATCTTTCGTCATCAGCTGCATGTAAATTATTATTACAATGTTTATTTTCCCCCAAGTTGAAAGTTTGCATGCTATCATTAGTTCAATTTAAGATTTTGCATGTTGCTAGGTAGTAACTGAACACTGATGATTATAAAATTAGCTTTCCTGGATGAGTCTGCGCTTAACTGAGGATCAACCAATTAAGCTGCTGCAGCTTTAGATCAAAGTTCAAAATGAGGATTGGAGTTATGTATAGAATGTATATTTGGCACTAATTTCCTTCTTCTGGTACTTGACAACCACAAAAATGTCTATATTGTATAATATTTGGGCTGCCACTTAATGAAAATGTACCTTACATTTGCGAACAGCGTAGCCCCAGATCAGACTGCGCATATGCGCAGTCTGATCAGGGCCTATGTGGTTTGCCATTTAGTTGCTGAAGTAGGTGGCCTGCCATCTGGATTGAGTGATTGAGTGTGCTCGACGACCAGGTCCTACACTGGTTATATTTATTGTAAGGTAACTTTTCTCACCCTGCCGGCCAATTGAGGTGTCTTTCATCTTTGATGCTTATCTATCAATTCAGTGCACCATTAACATATTCCTGGACACCCATGTCTAACTTGATTTGACAATACCTATACAAACATTGTGTTCGCAGGTGTGATAATTGTTTTAATTTCATTCAGAAGGTCATAGTTGATCAATTCAGTCGGACATATTTGGCCAGGTTTTTTATGTATTGGTGTTATCATGTAGATGCGAGCCGTTCTGAGAAAATAGAACTTGTTATTGAGTTATTGACCAGTGTAGCTCCTGATCAGCCAGCACTCTTTTGTATGTGGATAAAGATAGATTTTGAATGTTGCCTCATGGACGACATGCAAACAGGGTAAACCCAGATAAGCCAACAAATGTGGATGCTGATCAGGGGCTAGACTGGTCTTGGATTTTGTAACGCTTTTCTTCTACATGATACAATATACCGGTAACTATAGTTTTCACATTGAAAGTCAGTTAAAACTTGACCAGGGTATGGGATTGTAGGATGAAATTCTTGACAAAAGTGAATCAGTTTTTGTCGCACCATGGCGGATGTTTCGGAGGATATGAGATTTGTGAGTTTGGTTTAATTTGTTTAGGCTACATACGTTAGCAGTCATAAGTATTTTCCTTATTTGTGGCTGGAGAAATGGGGATTATGGCACTTGTGGCCAGGGCCCGGTTGTTCAAAACATCTGTTAGCTTAACGGACTGTTAAATCCTTAACTGAATGGTTAAAATCTCTGTTTTAACAGAGATTTTAACCATTCAGTTAAGGATTTAACAGTCCGTTAAGGATTTAACAGTCCGTTAAGCTAACTGGTGTTTTGAACAACCGGGCCCAGTTTGGCTTCTAGAGACTGTTTCATTAAGCTTACAATAAAAATGTTTGTCTGAAGATTTTTCTGAATCTGGTTCTCTCATTAACGTGATTCGCTATTGCTACCATTTTCCACTTGCATATACCGGTACTTCAATCAGGGATTGGAATATCCAGGATATTTCCTGAAATCAGGATTGGAGGTTCCTGATAATTGCAGACAAATACTAATGTTTCAACATGGGAAGCACACTTTTACCTTTTACACATTTGTGGGTGCAAAAATATGTTTGTTTAGCCATTTTCAGGATTTGGCATTTAGAACTGTTCCCACCCTGTTCAATGTGAACATATCCACAAAAGATTTACCAACACTCACTGTCAGTGCAGAGGTTTATATTAATTATAATTTTGCAACGACAAACATCGTAGTCGTATTAAGTTTAGTGAAACGAGCACCAGTTCTCCTGCCGCACTTCTAAAACCTGCTATTGATCAATGCAGTTTGTTACAAACAGGCCAAAATAATCACAGCAATGTGAAAATACGCATTGATTTTCAAATTGAGTAGTGGAAATACTGTACCAAAGTTGAAAATTTACTTAGTTGAGCTGCTTTTTGCAGCTCAACTATGTAAATTTTCAACTTTATTTCAGTATAATTAAGTGAACACACTCAAATGAGTGAATGTTTAAATTTGCTTCTTCTTTTTTTTATCATTTGTTCTCTACCAGTATTTAATAATGAAGAAAATCATAATCCATTTGTAAAAATAAAATACGCATTTAATTTGAAATTAAGGGGTACAATACTCTTTAGACACAAAGCTTATCTGGAACTCTACAATGGCGAACAGTGTAGACCCTTATCAGACTGCGTGAACGTTGCAACCTGAGCTGGGTCTACACTGGTCGCAAATGACATACGCCCCATTTCTCAAGCCAAAGCCACATTTATGCACAGAGCTACTTGACAGTTGAATCCGATTATACCCATTATACAGGTAGTAAGACTAGTACTAATTGTATTACTTTAGGGTGTGGGGCTAAGTGACTCTGGTGTTGTGAGGATCTGGCACCAGGTCGGGCTATTCTAATTTCAGGCTGAATTTATTAATTTTTTTTGTAAATATTGAGTGAAATATGGGATTCGACCTTGTTGACTCGGCTTAAAGTGACCTTAGCTGTTGACAGGCTGTTTAACACCATTAAATAAATAAACAAATATATAGAAAATAAAACAATCTGCAGAAGTGAACATTGAATTTCTCCATTTCAGGTCCGTTGGAGTTTGTGGAGCCCGATCTATCCAGTTTACCCCCGCCCCGACCCATGTCCCCCGAAACCCCGAACAGTGATAAGCGTGACAGCATCAGCGAGAAATCAAAAACAGGTAGCGTATCGTACGGTGCATAATAAAGAACATGTTGGCGTTTGTAGCCACGTTTTATCGAGTGCAGGTTAACTTGTTGTGTTCTGAAAGAGAATGTATCTTAATGTGAGTAAATGGTTAGTCACATACCAATAGGATATATCAGTAGCCGATTTCACCATCATTGCAAAGTATACTTATCTAGCAAAGTATACTTTGAGGCAGAAATTTTCAATTTAAGGATAAATTTATTAATTTTTATTATACTGAATTTATTACATTATCTTGGCTGTGATAATGTAATAAATTCAGTGTAATAATTCTGCATACTTTTAATCATCAAATATATGATGATAATGCATATATGAAATAATGCATTTCGGAAAAAAATAAGTGATTACTCCCTCAAAGTATACTTGAGCTGGATACAATTATAGTAGTATGAACATTTTATGAGATTTTTTTTCTCGCTATTTTCTCTATTTCTATTTGAAAGTATGTGTTGTTACCACTCATATGAATCGTTGAGATGGGTTCAAATGAGTGGTCACAACATATAGTTCTGAACATAAATGAGAAAAATTGTGAAAATAATATTATTATTTTGGGTTACTTTACATTTAGTGTGGGATCCAGGTTGCAAACTATGTTATTGCAGCCAGGTCTGGGTCTACACTAGTTGTAAAGTTACCCAGTCTTGTCAAATCATCGTCCATAATTTTCCGCATGTCCTGTCCATTTGGTGATTTCTTGTGAAATTCAACGGCTCGAAAATTAAAAAAAAGCATGTTTAAAAGCACAGCTGGTATGAGTCTACCATCACTACACAGTATGATACATGAGTTTAATGTTGCCGTTTGTTGCTTTCTGGGATATATAAACAGCTATGTTTTAGTTTCATTCTCTTAATGGTTTAAAGTCTTCCTTTGCTGTTAAGTAGTTGTCTATTTCATTGCGATTCCTGCAAGTTTATACTTATTTTTGTCTGCTGAGCAGGGTGTTCTGAGTAGTGTAACTGGAATAATTTGAAATACGCAATTTTCCTCTTATTGATTAGATTATTTTTGCTAAAATTATTTAGAAAAAGATTTTCTGTAAATGAGGAAAGTTGGTTCAAGGTTGACGGTTGATGCTTCGGTCTATTTCAAAGATAATTCCATTTCAGCTTTGACGGTTGTATCAAATTTCAACATCTTTTGTACAAAATAAATATACAAAAGTCATTATGGAAATGTTTCATAATATATCGTGCACTGACCTTTTTTCTGTTTTTAAATATTTGCCAACTTTATTTTGTTCTTACTCCTGTTTGTCTTTATTTCTGTGTAAGGCGTTTTAATTTCTTGTACTTTACATTATATAGAAAATAGTAGGTTAGTGCCGTGAATGGGAAAAAATATCTGGCAAGGCTCAGGAAACGGGATGGGCGAGGCTCTGCCGAGCACATCCCGTTTCTGTGCCGCGCCAGATATTTTTTCCCATTCACGGCACTAACCTACTATTCTATTTATCCCATCAATACCTATAAATAGCTTTAAAACTGAATTCCTGGGACAGCGGATGTCACTCCCTGCTCCCGCGACCTTTGAACTATATAATTTAACCAATAATTCCATTGTCAAAATTAGCATATCTAAAATGATCATGCACTCTCACTAGCTGGGACACTGACCTACATGAGATCAGGCCTACCACCACAAAACCACATCTGTCAAAACTGGGAGAACTGCATGACAGTCTCCAATATAGTGTATAAACTATAATTAAAAATTATCATAAAATGCAAAAAATAACACCAGCCGCATCCTCAAAATCTGAGAATCGACTAGTATGACAACCGCACATATTCATACGCAGTGATTAGGTTGTATTGACAGGATATCAAAAATGTTTCACGGCACCGTGTTGACGGGATAAAAGAAAAAGTGTGTATCCTCAACATCAGTTTGGTTGAAAAGCTGATTTAAATTACACCTGAACACTTCTAAATCATAGCTGTTTACTGGTATTTCTAGTCACATTATTCTCTGTGTGTTAAAATGCTGATGTTACTTAATACGTTTATTAATGTTGTTTTAAATTTTGTTAATCAATTAAATTGTGTTTGTTTTGTGCAGTTCTTTACGCTGTTATGTTTAACTACTATCAACTTTGACAGTGCACCGTTGCACACACACATGCCATTGTTTTAATTTTACATGTACTTGTGCGAGTTATTGAATGTATGTTATGATCAATTCTTTATCATATTCCACTGCAAATTTCTGAATATATTCTACTGCAAATTCATTTGTGGCAGTGACTGGAGAAATTGGGCTTATGGGTTTTCCGACCTTTGTAGATCCAGATCAGCCTGTGCATCCGCACAGTCTGATCAGGATCTGCACTGTTTGCGATTCCATCAATTTAACACCTGTGAAGCGGTATGGATAGTTATGCTACATGAATGTGCTATTTGATCAGGAGCTACACTGGTCACAAATCCCATAAGCCCCATTTCACCAGTGATAGTCATGTATATTCCATTGCAATTTCATTGATCTATTTCTGCACAATCTTGTATTCCACATTCTGTGTGAAAATAAACCAGTAGCCTATGAATACCGGTAGCCTATAATATTCTTAGTGCACAAAAACTATTCTATAAAATACCAGTTTAACTGAAGCGATAGTTGTTATTTGTGAGAGAAAAACACATACTTTTTATATAAAGTAGACGGTTGTATTAATATTATGCATTTGGATTGCTTTTCAATGGAGCGGATGTATTCATTACACATAGATGTTGAAACATGCCAATATGTTTCCCTGCATGGGTGATTATATACAACTTGCTTTGCCTAGTAGAATTTGGTGGGTAGAACGTTGAGAAGTTTATTTCCGATAAATCCCGGTGGCCATATTGGAAATCCAGTTTCATTTGTTTGCTTTCAGATTTGGCCATATTCACGGGTATGGTATTATTTTTCACCCATGACTATACAAATACAAATACAATCCTATTTGGAATAAAACTACAAACTCTATAACTTTATTAACCATTCAAATACAAGAAGTATTTTACAGAGAGAATACTGATAATATCTGCATGCCAGTTGTTTAAGGTAATTGGAATTGAGGTTATAATGCAGCGCATGGGGGGATTGGGGATTATCAGTATCGTAACGATGAATCCATCCTTAATGGTGAATCTTACTGGGTTTGACACTAACTTTGGGGCCAGGGATTCCACAGCATGGACATTCAGAATTTTACATTATTATACGACCATTTTTAAAAAACGGTACATATTATGTTTTACCGCACGGCGGGCGAGCGGCAGGCGGGCGGGCGGCTGAAGAAAAAGCGCATAGTTCGTGTACACAACTCCTCTGAAACTGTTCCGTCGATCGATCTGAAACTATACACACGTCTTCTACACATATTGAAGATGTGCACCTTGGTGTTTTTATGACGAAAAAAATATTTTTTAACAAAAATATCGCCTTTTTAGCTTAGCCATTTTTTCTTCATTTTTCTATACATTTCTATATACGGTACAGAGTTTGTGTACACAACTCCTCCGAAACCTTTCAGTCGACCGATCTGAAACTATGCACACGTCTTCTACACATATTGAAGATGTGCACCTTGGTGTGTTTATGGCGAAAAAATATTTTTTAACAAAAATATCACCTTTTTAACTTGGCCATTTTTTCGACATCTTTCTATACAATTCTATATACAGTACAGAGTTTGTGTACACAACTCCTCTGAAACCGTTTAGTCGATCGTTCTGAAATTATACACACGTCTTCTACACATATTGAAGATGTGCACCTTGGTGTTATTGTGCCGAAAAATATCGCCTTTTTAACAAAAATATCGCCTTTTTAACTTAGCCATTTTTTCTACATTTTTCTATACAATTCTATATACGGTACAAAGTTTGTGTACACAACTCCTCCGAAACCGTTCAGTCGATCGTTCTGACCTTGGTGTTTTTATGCCGAAAAAATATTTTTGTAACAAAAATATCGCCTTTTTAACTTAGCCATTTTTTCTTCATTTTTCTATACATTTCTATATACAGTACAGAGTTTGTGTACACAACTCCTCCGAAACTGTTCAGTCGATCGTTCTGAAACTATACACACGTCTTCTACACATATTGAAGATGTGCACCTTGGTGTTTTTATGCCGAAAAAATATTTTTTAACAAAAATATCACCTTTTTAACTTAGCCATTAACAAAAATATCACCTTTTTAACTTAGCCATTTTTTCTACATTATTGTATCCAATTCCCTAATTTCATTAATGTTGCTTGCCTTGGTGACAGCTTCACATTTCTGCATCTTCGCTGTCTGGCCCATATTCGACGGGCGTATTTTGTGACTTGCGGCACTCTTGTGTTGATTGGGATTTTCACCGATTCCTCGTATAAAGTGTTCCAGTGTAGTAAGGGTGGATCAGGGCGCTGTCTTTCAGTGCTGAAAGTTTTCATTGTAAGTTTAGTGCTGAATAATGGTGCTGCCCACATACAGTTGCATTCCTCTCTGTATATGTTGAACAAATGTAAAACCTTAATCAATCATTATAGTGCAACAGATTCTTAATACAACACTAAAACTGCTGTTCTAACAATGCTACTGAACTGTACTATGTGGGGTTTGTACTACTGCACTGTAACATATGTGGGGATATTTACTACTGAAATGTAACCTTTGTAACAATGAATTTGTAGTTACATATGATGTCACTTTATAATGTAATGCCATATAAACACACACAAACACTTTATAATGTAATGCCATATAAACACACACAAACACTTTATAATGTAATGCCATATAAACACACACAAACACTTTATAATGTAATGCCATATAAACACACACAAACACTTATGCATTTATTTTTGCAGATCTGAATTTTTTATTCTATATTTAAAAAAATTGGTTGTTGTCGTTTGTATTGTCATAAAATTATCTATGATATTTCACTTGATAAATATGCTGTGGCAGGAGATTCTCAGCACTGCCAAAGCATGTTTTTTGTTGAGTAAATAGCAATTTTTTCCCTGCTTCATATTTGTAAGATTAATAATGGGCAGTTACCAGTTATATCTAAATGTTGTCCCTTTCCAAACGGCATCTTATGTCCTATAACAAGTTAACATTAATACTGTGAAAGTTAAATTTTGATGCAAATGTATAAAAAGCACTCATTTGAAACTGATACATGTATGTTGACAATTCAAACAAATCAAATCTTTCCCAAGCAATACAAACTATTCATTGTATACTTAAATATATTTATTGTACCATGTTCATGCATAAAACATACATCAAAATTGTATGCTATACAATTAATTCTGCTGTTTTAGATGCGCTCAGTAAGTTGTTCATAATTGTCACATATCATCCAGTCCCGGCTTGAATTTCCTATGGCTTGAAAAGAATTTCCCATATATTTCCCAGCCCTTGATACTCTAATAGTTGTACTTGATCTCCGCTGAGTTTAGGTGCATGTTCAGGAATGGTAGACCACAATTGTACAACTTTTCTCATATCTATCAAGTTGCTGCCATCAGCTCTAATTTCAAGTTTTCTATTGTTCAAGCAGTGTGAGTTCTGGGCCTTGGCTTGTAGACCTCTGTGAGCATGTTCTTCAAATGTGTACCCAAAATCAAGCAGTTTGATTTGCCAAGGCTGAGTACAGCTGCCAAAAATGTGCCAGAGCTCCAGATGAGCTTTGTGTCGAAAGCGTACTATACCCCCTGATTTCAAAATCATTGCGTATTTTTTTCATTGCTAACTAGGAACAAATAATAAAAAACAACAAATTTAAACATTCACTTAATTGAGCTGCAAAACAAAGTGAATTTTCAACTTCATGACAGTATTTTCACTACTCAATTTGAAAATCAATGCGTATTTTCATATTGCTGTGTGTATTTTGTACAAGTACATACCTAGAAGTACATGTATGTTGCCCAATATCACATATTTTCCATGCGGCTTCTAGCATCCTCATGTCCAGCCTGTGTCCGATATAGGATCACACTTGTATATGTGTCGTGAACTTTGCACTGCTTTAACATACGTATTTCCTACGCCAGACACTGGCAATAAACTTACCCCAGACCACGGTAATAAACTTACCACAGACCGTGGTAACAAACTTATCCCAGACCGTAGTAATAAACTTACCCCAGACCGTAGTAATAAACTTATCCCAGACCGTAGTAATAAACTTACCCCAGACCATGGTAATAAACTTACCCCAGACCGTAGTAATAAACTTATGGGCCACCAATTTCATAGATGTAAATCACATGCTATAGTGACATCTGTTCATTAAGTTGACAATGAAAATGTTTTGGGATATACATGTAGTGATGATCCCAGCATCTGTTGTTCCACCTGTCTCTGGTCATGTTCATAGTCATTTGTTGTTATGTCCCAGGGATTCAGCATATGTCTAAGACTCCTTCCCTAAAGATAGTGGCTGTTGTTTTTTCTTCCCTAAGTGGAAACAATGCCCCATTGAGAGTAAATGGAAAAGTAATAAAATGTTTTGCCTACTTTTTCTGTAGAATCATTCAAATGGAAATGGCAATATATAAATCGTTTACAAACTGCTCTCCAAATGTTCAGCATTATAAGTGCATTTATCAAGATTTATAACCACACTTGACAAGATATCAGAATATGTACCGGTATTTGTCATGACAACAGTCGAACATTTCATCACATTTACTTTTGATAAAATTATACCAAATAGTGATAATCTGTGTCACCAAGACTTATCACGTTCATTTTAGACACTAGAGACATAATTTGCACTTATTACATTAGGTACTAGGTTAAATTATCTATGGTCTAGCGAATTAGATGAAATTATGTGAAAATATCTTTTGCAAGTTATTTTAATTTTAGCAGTGAAAGTGGGACATGTTTGTAGAAATAACAGGTTATTTTCGGGATATAATCGAGTAGATTGCAGAAATAATCATATTCACACTATTCACAATCTAACTGAATGAAACAATCTCCTTTTACATTCATAGATTATTGAAATATTCTTAACTGATTTTTTCAAGATAGCTGAAATGGTTATATTACTTTCTGACCATTCAGCTTTCAATAGTCTTCCTTGTAGACTTATTGATTTCAGAAATAATAGATTATTTACAATCTAACTAACTGGGGTTATATATCATTGCCTCACGATGCGGCGTGCCACAATCTTCCTTGTAGAGTTATAAATTGCAGAAATATGCAGATTATTTACAATCCAACTGACTGTGATTACTGCCTCACTATGTGGCATGCGACAATCCAACTGACTGGGGTTATATTACTGCCTCACCATGCGGCGTGCCATAATCTTCCTTGTAGACTCGAGCGGGAGTCCGAGTCCGGTGCTCACCGACCAGCCGGGGCCGCTCAGTCGCAGCGTTAAACTCCGGGTGTCTCGAACATGTAATCTTCTAGCATAATTTCTCTGTGTGCTTGTTGTCAGACCATTGTTGTTGTTGTTGTTACTGGTTCCTGGCACCGTGCTGCATGCTAACTAACCCTTGAAGGCGGGAAAATAATTTTGTCGTCTGCTATTATCAATTTTGCTCTCCACAAAATCTGCTGATGAATAACTAATTCCTTAGCTGTTGTTAAATGCCATTAACCCTTAGTATGTGTGGAACGAAAATTGTCGTATGCTGTTGTTTCATATTTTGTCATTTTTCTCAATAAAAACATGGTCTGTAAGCACTTTCCACTGGAAATTATTCTAAAGTGCTGCCAGACTAATGTTTTCGTGGAGAAAAATAGTAATTAAAAAATGAACAGCAGACAACAAAATTTAATTCAGCATTGTAAGGGTTAAATTATTAAATCAAATTCATGTATTTGTAGTGTATGATGTCCCACCATTCAGATGTTACACATACAATCTCTTGTTACCGGACAAAACTAAAGACAATTTTAACCCTTAGACCGCTACACACAAAAATTGTCATCTGCTGTTGCTTTTACATCTTGCCTTATTTCTCAATAAAAATCATGATTTGACAGCACTTCAGAATCATTTCTAATGGTAATGATTCTGAAGTGCTGTCAAAGCATGTTATAAATTATTTTAAAGTGCTGTCAAAGCATGTTTTTGATGATAAAAATGGAAAATAAGCAGCAGACGACAAAACAATTAAGATAGCGGTGTAAGGGTTTAAAACGATGCACACGACATAATATGGTTCCCAGTTTGAAAGGACTAACCTTAGTAAACAGTTGAGGCTGGGCTGCACAAATGAGTTGCTTTTTGTCATTTCCACAGCTGCCATTTAACACTTAGAAGGCGGGAACCGAAAATTGTTGTCTGCTGTTGTTTCTTATTTCTGTATTTCTTCTCAATAAACACATCGCTAGACAGCACTTTAGAAAGTGCTGTCAAATCATGCGTTTGAAGAGGAAAATAAACAGCAGACGACAAAATTTAATTCAGCATTATAAGAGTTCAGAAACTTTTCATACAAACATGTCAGAATTGTCAGCTTTGTGAAACTATGACTGTTCTAGGTCACAATTTCATTTACATCTTAACCCTTATAATGCGGAACTGAAAATTGTCGTCTGCTCTTGTTTCATAATTTATGTTTTCTCTCAATAAAACATGATTTGGCCGCATTTTAGAACCATTTCCATTGGAAAGGATTCTAAATTGCTGTCAAATAAATCTGATGATGAATTGAGTGTATAAGCCATTTAACACACTTGTTCTTTATCAGACTTACAAACTATATTGAGGAAAAAAATCATATGTAGGTATTCAAATTAAAAGTAGAACAAACTCTTATCTGTCTCTGAACCTATTTTATCAAGCTTAAGAAAACAAGCTTGCCAATTAAGTTGTTGACTGAATATTTTAAAAGTATTACACGACATCTGTATGGCGTGTAGGTGCATTAGCTTGAGTTATTATTTTAGTACCCATCTTTTGAAACTCTTTTCTGTCTCTCAACCTATTTTATCAGGCCTACTAAAACAAACTTGCCAATTAACATTCAGAGTTTTTGACTGAATAGTTTAAACGTATTACATTACTTCGACATGGCATGTAGGTGCATCAGCTTGAGTTATTATTTTAGCAGCCATCTTTTGTGCAGCCCAGCCTGGGATTGGTAGCTGATCATGAGTTGGTGACGTAGGTGGTGGGCTAGCTCAGCTTCTATGTTTTTTCTTTACTGAGACCCAGCATATATGGGAAAACCTGCATCTTAACCATGAAAAGCCAGGAACCGATTATTGTCGTCTGCTGATTTTTCATATTTTTCTTGTTTCTTAATTAAAACATGCTTGGCAGATGACAATCGTCTTCATTGGAGACAACTTGTCATTCACTGCCAATGCATATTTCTGTTGAGGAGAAATGAAAATTAAAAACAAACAGCAGACGACAAAATTTGATTCATCATTTTAAGGGTTAAGGACATACTTCAGTCAATATTGCTACAGATTACAAAAAGAATATCTTTAACATGGCAGACATTTTTAGCTTCATGTTATAATGTACGTGTAGATGATGTTCATGTTTAAGATGGCACAATATTACATATTTGACTCATTTCATTATAAAAGTACTAAAAAAAGAGGCTGGTTTTCCCATATGTTAACTATCGTTTGGTTGTAGCTTTTTCCTCTTTAAAGGTACATGCCCACGCAGCAGGTTACACTGTACTACTACTTTTAATTTTCTGTCATGCCTTATATGAGCCATTTGTCTACCCACTAACGAGTTATTTTTAATTACGGCACGTGTTAATTGGTGTTAAATCGCATTTTATATGCCGCGACCAGAAAGGGTATTTTCCGACCTCGTGCTATTTTTACCAACACGCGTCACGTGACACGGTCAATCATATCACATATTTGACATGCGTAGTGAAGTATCGGAAGTTGAGAAGAAAAATCTCTGTTCGAGTCCAAATCTAAATCTCCACGTAACTTTCCATTTGGTGATCTGGTCGCCAATATTAACCACTCTCTCTCTCTCTCTGTACTGCCTGTCCGTCAGACATTTTGCCTTTTTTTTGGCCGACGCGTTTCATACCATTTCCGTCCTGGACGTTTCGACATGTTGATATTCTTGTTTACATATTGGGAAGCCTACTGGCGCGCGTAGTATACTGCGCATGCGCACCGCAAGCCGTGATGTGAAAGTCGTCATCCCCGCACATTATCAAAATAGACTGTTACCGTCGCGCGTCGCTAACAGTAAATTGATAATTAATAAATGATTATATTTGTATAGCGGGCACTCGTAATTTTTAGAACTGGTGGAATAGCGACATAATTATACACTTATTTAATTCCTATAAAGAACATTTTGTGCCTACTGCGTGGGCATGTACCTTTAACACTTAATACTTAACTGTTACTGGTTTACTTTAACTTTGTTTCGGCTTTGCATTGTTGCTTTATCATATATTTGTTTTCAGTTTCTGTTACTATTTATTGCATTAGAAGGTATGTAAGCTAATATTCTTCATTTCATCGCCACTTTTTTTTTCGAAATCTTATTGTGGAAGGAGACAGTTTTAATTCATGATTTTCATTCTTTTACAGTGAATATTGCCAAATTTGGTATACTTTTATAATCAAGAACAGCCAGATATATGAGCACATGAAATGCTCATAGATATAAAGCTGTATGTAATAGTATGTCCAGTGGGTTTGTGGGAACATATTTGTGTTCTGCTTTTCAGCGTCAGGAAAGAAATATTGAGAGTCAGTTTGACTACATGTATCAGGCGCGGATATAGAAATAATTGCAGGGGGGGTCTGTAATTAAAATTCGGCATAGCCGACCTCCGCGACCTTTTTGACCTTCACATGGTTGTGGAAACACTGGCCATTTTTTTATGTCAAAAAATTTATATGATGTTTACTTTAGCACATGCGTATGATCATGTTACGGTCAAATGCCTCGGCAGCTGCGACACCGCTTCCGTGGCGGAATTCTTGTGGGATTACCACCCCCTCACAACAGGTGACCCTGTTAACCTCACCTTTGATGACCTTAGCTGTTGACAGGTCATTAAACACAATTAAATAAATATTGGAGGTATGGCATGCTCACCATTTTCAGATGTCTCTATTTACCACATACCAACTCAAAATTGGTTCAATGCTGTTTAGGTCAAGATCAAACTAGTTACAACGTGTCAGCAATTTGTTTCACACCCTTGTCCCTTTTCCCACCACACCACATATCCAAAGATTTGCAAACAGTGTAGATCCAGATGAGTCGGCTCATAACGAGCTCATAACGAGCCGCCTCATCTGGATCTGCACTTTTTGTGGGTAGGTACTGAATTTTTAGTACCGTTTTTCTGATTAATGGGATAGTCTGAAAATAAGCAGGGAAGAATCTAAATGGGATACATAGGTGCGTAATATAGATCTAACTAATATAGATCTAACTAATATAGATCTAACTACTGTCTGTTTCACGAAAGCTGCCCAAATTTTACGGCTATATAAACAATTCAAAAACAAGATTTATTTTGATAATATTAAATTAAAGGAAAAAATAAGAATGAGCCTTCTTTTTATTTCGTGAAATTTGGTCAAATATTTGATTTTATTACGAAAAATTGGTTTCTCTATGGGAATTTAACATGGGGGAAAAAGAGGTAGAGGAGTGTGGGACGAGTTAAAAAACGAAAAAATTTGGAAATTGACTCTGAAACCTGACTAGATAGCTTGGATATAAGTTAAATTTTAAAAATCGGTCCAGTATTTCTGAAATTCAAAAAAATTTCCCCATGTTAAATCCCCATAGACATCTTCACTCCGTGAAGATGTCTATGGGGATTTAACATGGGGAAATTGTTTTTTCGCAATAAAATCAATATTTGACCAAATTTCACGAAATAAATAGAAGGCTCATTCTTAAATTTTCCTTTAATTTAATATTATCGAAAATAGTATTGTTTTTGAATTGTCTATAT
Source organism: Conchocele bisecta (assembly GCA_029237695.1). Lineage (NCBI taxonomy): Eukaryota > Metazoa > Mollusca > Bivalvia > Lucinida > Thyasiridae > Conchocele > Conchocele bisecta. The sequence goes on along the minus strand of CM055268.1, from coordinate 117,469,692 downwards.
GGCCGTAAAATTTGGGCAGCTTTCGTGAAACAGACAGTAAGTCGTACCTGCCCGAGTAAGGATGTTATATACATGTAGTACACATTGTAAACTCTGTGTTAGATTGCGCTAGATGAACTAGTAGTCTAGTCCAGCCACGTGTGTGAAAGCATGTAAGTGTTGTTGCAGCAGCGATTTATAGGAATTTTACACCTTCATTCTTATCGCGTTATTTCTAGGTCAAGATAAGCCATTGCAAGTGGTCACAAAGAGATGTTTCCTTTTTGGAGCCTTTGACCTTGTTGTGACAGTTGAAGGACATAGAGACAATGTGAAACATTAGCAAAATTGAAGGGATCAGTGGAAGAACGGGGGCTAACTCCCTCATGGAGTTAACCCGCTTATTCCACTGACCGCTTCAATTGTCATTCCCAAAGTAACCCATATACATCATGGGGGATTCCCAGGGGATCTGTATTGGGGAGGTCCACTGTATTTTGTCTCATTCACGTTTGTAAAAAGTGCGATATTGCGGTCTCAATTCCAGCTTCGTCGGCGTCGACAATTTTGAACCTACGTCCAAATAATGTATATCTCCTGATATGTTAGTCTGATCTTTACCAAACTACATCAATACCTGTGTGGTGGTCGGGTGAATGCGACGGCATAAATTAACAGTAGGGGTTCCTTCTTATAGGAATCATGATTTACCTGGTTTGGCCCTCTGGTACGTTTTGATCTCTGGCTCTTTTGTTACCTGGAAGTTGAATTTGGTTATTGCCCATTATAAAAGTAGTAAGATTAGTACTGATCCTACTGCTTTTGGGAGGGGGCCAAGTAAATCTGATGTGGCGAGGACTTGGCATCAGATCAGGATTATTCTGATTGCAGTGCTGAATACATAGTTTTTTTATTGTAAATAGTCAGTTCTGATTTTGGGATTTCTTCTCCACCCCCCCCCCCCCCACCCCCCATTTGTACAGGTAATATATGGGATTTAGTACTAAACCCAATGACCCGGCCTTAAATGACCTTAGCTGTTGGTTGGGCCGTTAAACCCCAACAAACAAATAGACAAACAAACATCAATACCTGCCGCACATTGATGGCTACCCACCCATTGTCATTTGGATGACCTTGACCTTGCCCTTCGTGGGTGAGGCACTCGCCGGCGATCACCGGTCAGTACAAGGGGATATGCATGCTACCAATAGCTTTTCATCCTTTGTTTTCTCCTTAAGTGCATGCTTGATTTCTTGCATACTTAACTTGTTTTAATGTCCTGTATTCCAGTATTTCCATGTTTACAATAAAATCTTTTGTTTTGATTTTATGACAACAACCCATTAAGGACGGTGTACAATTATAGAAGTATGAAACTTTTTAGGGGAAAAAATTATATTTTCTTTATTTCATCTCGAAAGTATATGTTGTTACCACTCATTTGAACCGTCTCAATGAGACGGTTCAAATGATTGGTAACAACATATACCTTTATGGTACAAAATAATAAACAAAAAATTATCGTTTCTTAGACTGAAATGGGTTAATCATGTTAATACTTTAGATACTTTGTATGCTCCCGGTCTCGGTAAAGACGGAAGGCAATATAATGTTTTGACTGTGTGTCCATCCGTGTGTTCGCGTGTTCTGTTAAGTTAGCCAGGTCGTATTTTCTTGTTTTGTCAAACTACATGCATGTTAATTGAACACTTAATTGATTTAATACATACATAGGCATTTACAGTGTAATAACAGTATATTAATAATCATAATACACTAGTGTAATAAATATGTAATTGATACTGCACTGTCATAACAGTGTATTAATAATCATAATAATACACTAGTGTAATAAATATGTAATTATACCCCCCGCAACGAGTTGTGGAGGGGTATACTGGAGTCAGGTTGTCCGTGTGTCCGTTTGTCTGTGCATCCATGCGTCCGTCCGTCACTAAACTTAACATCAGAGAAATATTGTTATAGCTTCTATTTCCTTCATCTAAAATGCTTAATATTTCACACATGCATTCATGTAAGGCTCTACTACCATGCTGTGCCAAATCCACGACCGTCCAACCCCCGCTGATCCCAAGGTCAAGGTCAAATACTTAGTTTCTTTACAAAACTTAACATCAGAGAAATATTGTTATAACTTCTATTTCCTTCATCTAAAATGCTCAATATTTCACACTTGCTTTCCTGTAAAGCTCTACTACCATGCTGCGCCAAATCCAATATTTCCTTCATCTAAAATGCTCAATATTTCACACATGCTTTCCTGTAAGGCTCTACTACCATGCTGCGCCAAATCCAATATTTCCTTCATCTAAAATGCTCAATATTTCACACATGCTTTCCTGTAAGGCTCTACTACCATGCTGCGCCAAATCCAATATTTCCTTCATCTAAAATGCTCAATATTTCACACATGCTTTCCTGTAAGGCTCTACTACCATGCTGCGCCAAATCCAATATTTCCTTCATCTAAAATGCTCAATATTTCACACATGCTTTCCTGTAAGGCTCTACTACCATGCTGCGCCAAATCCACGGCCGTCCAACCCCCGCTGATCCCAAGGTCAAGGTCAAATAATTGCGTCTCTTTACAAAACATAACATCAGAGAAATATGTTATAACTTCTATTTCCTTCATCTAAAATGCTCAATATTTCACACATGCTTTCCTGTAAGGCTCTACTACCATGCTGCGCCAAATCCACTATTTCCTTCATCTAAAATGCTCAATATTTCACACATGCTTTCCTGTAAGGCTCTACTACCATGCTGCGCCAAATCCACGACCGTCCAACCCCCCTGATCCCAAGGTCAAGGTCAAATACTTGGTCTCTTTACAAAACTTAACATCAGAGAAATATCGTTATAACTTCTATTTCCTTCATCTAAAATGCTTAATATTTCACACATGCATTTCTGTAAGGCTCTACTACCATGCTGTGCCAAATCCACGACCATCCAACCCCCGCTGATCCCAAGCTCAAGGTCAAATACTTAGTCTCTTTACAAAACTTAACATCAGACAGACTGCCAGATTGCGTATTGGCGTTTTTTACGCAATTATTTTAGCTGAATACGCATTGATTATCAAAGTACACAATACGCACAACAGTGTGAAAATACGCATTGATTTTCAAATTGAGTAGTGAAAATACTGTCATAATGTTAAAAATTCACTTAGTTGAGCTGCAAAAAGCAAAGTTTGCTTTTTTGCAGCTGAAATAATTGAATGTTTAAATTTGTTATATATTTTTTATAATTTTTTCCCTATTTAGTAATGAAGAAAATCAATAATCCATCTGTAAAAATAAAATACGCAATTATTTTGAAATTAGGGGTTGTAGTACACTTTAGACACAAAACTTATCGGGAGCTGTGATCAGAGAAATATGTTATAACTTCTATTTTCTTCGTCTAAAATGCTTAATATTTCACACATGCATTCCTGTAAGTCTACTACCATGTTGTGCCAACTCCACGACCGTCCATTGGACACCCCCGCTGATCCCAAGATCAAGGTCAAATACTTGGTCTCTTTACAAAACTTAACATCAGAGAAATAACTTCTATTTCCTTCATTGAAAATTCTTAATATTTCACTCGTGCATTCCTGTAAGGTTGTACTATCATGCTGTGACAAATCTACGACCGTCCAACCCCCGCTGATCCCAAGGTCAAGGTCACATACTTAGTCTCTTTACAAAACTTAACATCAGAGAAATATGTTCTAACTTCTATTTCTTTCATAGAAAATTCTTAATATTTCATGCATGCATTACTCTAAGGCTCTACTATCATACTGTGACAAATCCCTGCTGATCTCGAGGTCAAGGTCACATACTTAGTCTCTTTACAAAACTTAACATAAACAAAATTGGTTATAACTTCTCTTTCCTTGCTCGGATCTGCTTCACATTTCACAGACGCATTGCTCCAATGGACCTCTACCACCCTGTGACAAATTCAAGTTCGTGCTGCCCCCGCTAAGTCCAGAGTCAAGCTCACAAGCCCACACACTTGGATTTTTATTTTACATATTTAGGGGTACCTGGGCCCATGCCTCGCTTACTGACCAATCTAGTTATACCCCCCGCAACGAGTTGTGGGGGGGTATACTGGAGTCAGGTTGTCCGTCCGTGCGTCCGTCCGTGCGTCCGTAAACTTAACATCAGAGAAATATTGTTATAACTTCTATTTCCTTCATCTAAAATGCTTGATATTTCACACATGCATTCCTGTAAGGCTCTACTACCATGCTGTGCCAAATCCACAACCGTCCAACCCCCGCAGATCCCACGGTCAAGGTCAAATACTTAGTCCGTAAACTTAACATCAGAGAAATATTGTTGTTATAACTTCTATTTCCTTCATCTAAAATGCTTAATATTTCACACATGCATTCCTGTAAGGCTCTACTACCATGCTGTGCCAAATCCACGACCGTCCAACCCCCGCAGATCCCAAGGTCAAGGTCAAATACTTAGTCTCTTTATAAAACTTAACATCAGAGAAATATTGTTATAACTTCTATTTCCTTCATCTAAAATGCTTAATATTTCACACATGCATTCCTGTAAGGCTCTACTACCATGCTGTGCCAAATCCACGACCATCCAACCCCCGCTGATACCAAGGTCAAGGTCAAATACTTAGTCTCTTTACAAAACTTAACATCAGAGAAATATTGTTCTAACTTCTATTTCCTTCATCTAAAATGCTTAATATTTCACACATGCATTCCTGTAAGGCTCTACTACCATGCTGTGCCAAATCCACGACTGTCCAACCCCCGCTGATCTCAAGGTCAAGGTCAAATACTTAGTCTCTTTACAAAACTTAACATCAGAGAAATATTGTTCTAACTTCTATTTCCTTCATCTAAAATTCTTAATATTTCACACATGCATTCCTGTAAGGCTCTAATACCATGCTGTGCCAAATCCATGACCGTCCAACCCCCGCTGATCCCAATGTCAAGGTCAAATACTTAGTCTCTTTACAAAACTTAACATCAGAGAAATAAGTTATAACTTCTATTTCCTTCATTGAAAATTCTTATTATTTCACTTGTGCATTCCTCTAAGGTTGTACTATCATGCTGTGACAAATCTACGACTGTCCAACCCCCGCTGATCCCAAGGTCAGGTCACATACTTTTAGTCTCTTTACAAAACTTAACATCCAGAGAAATATGTTATACTTCTATTTCTTTCATTTGAAAATTCTTAATATTTCGTATGCTGTGACAAATCCCCGCTGATCTCGAGGTCAACGTCACATACACACCGTATAACCTCGAATTAACGCCCCCCTCCTAATAAACGCCTCCCCCCCCACCCCCCCCACCCCCCCCCCCACCCCCCAAATATAAAAAAAATAATAATTTACCAATGACCGCCAATTTCAAACACAAATAATCCTTAAATCCTTATTAAATTTTGTGTTTGAAATTGGCGGTCCTTGTTAATTTTTTGAATTTTTTGCCCCCCCCCCCCCCCCCCCCCCCCCCCCCACCCCCCCCCCCCCCCCCCCCCCCCCCCTTTTTTTTGTAAAATGTAACGCCTCCGGGGGCGTTTTATTCGAGGTTATACGGTAGTCTCTTTACAAAACTTAACATCAGAGAAATCGGTTATAACTTCTATTTCCTTGCTCGGATCTGCTTCACATTTCACACACTCATTGCTCCAATGGACCTCTACCACCCTGTGACAAATTCACGTTCATGCCGCTTGCGCTAATCCCAGAGTCAAGGTCACAAGCCCACACACTTGGAAATTTTTACATATTTTAGGGGTACCTGGGCCCACAGGTATTCCGTAAGCCTTGCTTACTTACAGCACAGCTTCATTGTATGTATCTAACATTTGCTTTGGCTGAATGTGAGACATATTTATTAAACTCCGCGACTCGTAAGCATTACCTGTTTCCTATGAATTTGTTTAATAAATATCATCAGTCATGCAACATGTATTAATTAATTAAACTCCTCCACTTACTAAATATTACCTACATTTTACCTAAATATTACCATTACCTTTAGTGGGTGGCAGGTGGGAGAATGAGATGGGTAATTAACGATCGGGGTTCATCCTTACCGGAATTCCGACTGGATACCTGGTTTGGCCCTCACATACGTCTTTGGCATTTTGTATATGTGAGTATTACGATTATCCGTAATCTTTTTTTAGGGGAAGGGGCCAAGTGACATTGGTGTGGTATGGACCTGGCACCAGGTCAGGTTATTCTAATTTCAGGGCTGAATATATTTTTTCTCGATGTAAAGATTCCGCCTTACATGACCTTAGCTGTTGATAGGCTGTTAAATACCAATAAATAAACAAACCATTACCTTTAATATTTGGATAGTGGGCCTCCATTATCATATCTGCATTGTACTGCACACCTGGCTTATTTCTCACATACATGTAGCAGTCTACTCATTTCCATATTATACATGTACTTTCACTGCCTCGCTTTTCAACACTGAATATAATTTCTGCTGTCCGTTGTTTCACATTTTTCATGTCAACACCAATATATCTGGGTGGGGGCGTGGAGGGAGGCATTATAGGAATGAATGGCCTTTTTGTGGAATTTATCGGGGTATAAACTTGGAAAAGTCGCGGGAATACTGGACGAAGGCCGGAAGGCCTCGTCCAGTATTCCCGCGACTTTTCCAAGTTTATATCCCCGATAAATTCAACAAAAAGGCCATTAATTCCTTATAATTCCAGCATTTTAAATAAATTCATCAAGAAAATGTGTTTATTTTCCGTTTTCTTAAGCTGACGGTTACGGAAAGTAGTTTGGCATGGAGTTTACTGGGATATAAATTTTGGACGGAGACTTGCAACGGACCAATCAAATGTTAGGGAATTGTGTAAATATTTTTGTGCTGGAATTATGACATTATGTTTGCCACATGGTAGGATGATGACTATGAAACTGATATTGTTGTCAGTTGTTTTTATACGACCGTTTAAAAAAAATGCATTATGTTTTACCGCACGGCGGGCAGGCAGTGGACAGAAAAACTGCAGAGTTTGTGTACATTACTCCTCTAAAACCATTCAGTCAATCGATCTGAAAATATACTCACAATAATTCTTCTACACATATTGAAGATGTGCACTTTTATGTTTTTATGCGGAAATTATTATTTTTTTAACAAAAATATCGCCTTTTTATTATTTTTTTAACAAAAATATCGCCTTTTTAATTAAGCCATTTTTTCTACATATTTGTGTGCATTCTGAGTACAGAGTTTGTGTACACTACTCCTCTAAAACCTTTCAGCCAATCGATCTGAAACTTTACACATGTCTTCTACACATACTGAATATGTACACATTGGTGCTTAGTGCAACTTGGTGTTTTTATGCCGAATTTTTTTTTTTAACAAATATCGCCTTTTTACCTTTTTACATTTTTGTATTCAATACTATATACCGGTACTTTCTACTAAATTAGTATACCAAGAGGAAGAAATAATGCTATAGTTTTTCAAATTCGCATTCAGGTTTCTTACCTTGGTGACAATTTGGGCCAGCCAGCGAAGATGCAAAAATGTGCATCTTCGCTGGCTGGCCCATATTCGACGGGCGTATTTTGTGACGTATGGCACTCTTGTTAATTTTTAAAACTAATTAAAAAACATGTTTTGCCAGTACATAAGAATCATCTTCATTGGATGATTTTAAAATACAACACCACCAACTTCGGGTATGGCACCACCCAAACCGGGCACGGCGCCGCATCATTCTACAATAGGCTAGGGGGAACGCTACTTGTTCCAAGTATTGCCATCCCACTGGCGGCCGTTTCACTAAACTTTTTATGCGACCGTTTTAAGAAACGGTACGTATTATGTTTTACCACAATGGCAACAGAAAAACTGCATAGTTTGTGTACACAACTTCTCTGAAACCATTCTGTCGATCAATCTGAAACTATACACACATCTTCTACACATATTCAAGATGTGCACCTTGGTGTTTTTATGCCGAAAAAATAGTTTTTAATAAAAATATCACCTTTTTAGCTTCGCCATTTTTTCTACATTTGTGTATACAATTCTATATAGGGTACAGAGTTTGTGTACACAACTCCTCTGAATCCGTTCAGTCGATCGATCTGAAACTATACACACGTCTTCTACACATATTGAAGATGTGCACCTTGGTGTTTTTATGGGGAAATTATTTATTTTAACAAAAATATCACCTTTTTAACTTAGCAATTGTTTTCTACATTTTCCTATCCAATTCTATATAATTTCTACTTTACACATCTCTACCTAAATTAGTATACCTGTTTATCACAAGAAGAGGAAGAAATAATGCTATAGATTTTTAGATTCTCATTAATGTTTCTTGCCTTGGTGACATTTTCACATTTCTGCATCTTCGCTGTCTGGCCAATCTTCGACGGGCGTATTTTGTGACTTACGGCACTCTTGTTAACTTAGCCATTATTTTCTACATTTTTTTATGCAATTCTATATAGGGTACAGAGTTTGTGTACACAACTCCTCTGAAACTGTTCCGTCATTCGATCTGAAACTATACACACATCTTTACACATATTGAAGATGTGCACCTTGGTGTTTTTATGCCGAAAAAATATTTTTAACAAAAATATCACCTTTTTAGCTCGACTATTCAAAGAATAGTTAGAGCTTATGTTGTCACCCCGGCGTCGGCGTCGGCGTCGGTGTCACCGTCACGCCTTGGTTAAGGTTTTTAGTCAACCTTGTATATGGAATACTACTGGCCCTACACCCACCCTACTTGGACAACTTCATCTCCTAGTGATGTTTATCAATAACCCCTGATCTATATTTGACCTTGACCTACATTTCCTCTTGAATGTATATGGAATACTACTGGCCCTACACCCACCATACTTGGACAACTTCATCTCCTAGTGATGTTTATCAATAACCCCTGATCTATATTTGACCTTGACCTACATTTCCTCTTGAATTACATTCATTCCCCTTGGTTAAGGTTTTTAGTCAACCTTGGTTAAGGTTTTTAGTCAAGCTTGTACATGGAATACTATTGTGCATACAGACACCATACTTGGACAACCTTTTCTCATAGGGATGTACATCAATAAACCCTGATCTATATTTGACCTGGACCTACATTTCCTCTTGAATTACTTAGTTCCCCTTGGTTAAGGTTTTTAGTCAAGCTTGTATATGGAATACTACTTGGACAACTTCATATCCTAGTGATGTACATCAACAACCCCTGACCTATGTTTGACCTTGACCTACATTTAACCTTGAATTACTTACTTAATTCCCCTTGGTTAAGGTTTTTAGTCAACCTTGGTTAAGGTTTTTAGTCAAGCTTGTAGATGGAATACTATTGTGCATACAGACACCATACTTGGATAACTTTTCTCATAGGGATGTACATCAATAACCCCTGACCTATATTTTACCTTCACCTACATTTAACCTTGAATTACTTGGTTAATGTTTATAGTCAAGCTTGTATATGGAATACTCCTGGGCCTACATCAACCATACTTGGACAACTTCATCTCCTAGTGATGTACCGGTACATCAATAATCCCTGACCTATATTTGACCTTGACCTACTTTTATCCTTGGATTACTTAGTTATTTCCCCTTGGTTGAGGTTTTTAGTCAAGCTTGTATATGGAATACTCCTGGGCCTACAGCAACCATACTTGGAAAACTTCATCTCCTAGTGATGTACATCAATAACCCCTGACCTATATCTGACATTGACCTATATTTAACCTTGAATTACTTACTTAATTTCCCTTGGTTAAGTTTTTTAGTCAACCTTGGTTAAGGTTTTTATGCAGGCCGCAGCCACCTTATTTGTAAAGCTATGTGTACATCGACAACCCTCGTAGTCGAGCTATGCTGTTCTTCTACAGCTCTTGTTAATCTTTGCTGTCTGACCCATCTTCGACGGGCGTATTTTGTGACTTACGGCACTCTTGTTTGTGACTAAAATGATCGTAGTGCAAAATTATGATTAATTATATGACATTAACAATGTTTTCTTGTAAACAACAGGATTTCCAATCCGGAGGTTGTGGGTTCAAACCTCACCTTAGGCATAAAAAATACATTCATAATATTTTCCATCCCACTGGTCTGTCGGATGAGACTTTAAACTGTGGTCCTGTCTCTATATGACCCTAGCTTTTGCTGGGACGTTAAACTCATTCACTTTTTTGTAAACAATTATTGAATTTATATTTATTGAGCATAGGCTGCATATGTCAACCCATCAATTGAAATTTCCAGACGATCCTAAATTTGCACTTACGAAGATTTTAGTCGAACAAAGTTTGGCCCCTAGGGTCCCGTTTCACTAAGCTTCGTACGACTAAGAAGTTCGCAAGTGCAAATTTTGGATCGTCTGGAAATTTAAATTGATGGATTTACATTTATTGAATATAGGCTGTATATGCAACCTATGCTCAATAAATGTAAATCCAATAATTGTTTACAAGAAAATATTGCTAATGTGAAATTTACAGACTATCATAATTTTGCACTTACGAACATTTTAGTCGTAAGAAGTTTAGTGAAACGGGTCTCCTGGTCTGTCCTGTCTCCAGCTTTTTGCAATATCTGCATTAACATTTACTGCTAGACACATGTACAAATTATTGATATATATCACATTTATATCGTATATTGAATACAACATAATATCCACAATCCATGCATATGTGATGTTCTCGTGGTGGTGACAAAATTCTCCTTCAACTAAGAACTTTCACATTTCTTTCAATAAAAGCAATAATAAAATATTCTAGAATTGTAATTATATAAAAAGTCTTAACAAATAATTTAGTTGATGTTCAGATTTGTCATGTTCAAAGAACCTGTCTAAATGAATGGTATAAGAGAGAATAAATGTTCAATGTATATTTGCAATTTACTAAAACAATAATGCATTAGTGAACCAGGGGTGGCGTTTCACTATACTTCGTACGACTAAACTTTTCGTAAGCACACATTTAGGATCGTCTGGAAATTTCAATTGATGGATATACATTTATTGAATATAGGCTGCATATGCAGCCTATGCTCAATAAATGTAAATCCAATAATTGTTTACAAGAAAACAGTGTTAATGTGAAATTCACAGACTATCATAATTTTGCACTTACAAACATTTTAGTCGTACAAAGTTTAGTGAAACGGCCCCCAGTTCTAAGACGTTTGTGTTGCAGTACAGAAGTTGATTCCTTTTCTCTGCCAGGAGACCAAATGGCATTGATCAGTATTGAGTTATTTTGACAGTCTAATCAGCTCTTGTTCATAACACCATTCCGGTATCATCTAGAGTGACCTTTCATCAAGGGAAGTATTCTGCTTATTCCGTAGTTTGCTATATAAACTAGACACATTTCTACAAACCATTCGTCGATACACTTAAGAATGTCTCTACTAAAACAAGTGCCTCGAAAGTTGCCCGTATAGTCTTCGGACTGGTGGCCACTATAAACACACTGACCCAGCAGCAGCAGGTGCCCGTTTCACTAAACTTTGTACGACTAAAATGTTCGTAAGTGCAAAATTATGATAGTCTGTAAATTTCACATTCACATGTTTTCTTGTAAATAATTATTGGATTTACATTTATTGAGCATAGGCTGCATATGCAGCCTATGCTCAATAAATGTAAATCCATAAATTGAAATTTACAGACGATCTTAAATTTGCACTTAAGAACATTTTAGTCGTAGGAAGTTTAGTGAAACGGGCCCCAGGTGCGTGGGTGGGCTATGCGAAGCATTGGTACACAATATTTACGGAATAAGTGTACATTACTTGTGTTTCACTTTCAAAGTGACTCTAGATGATACCGAAAAGACGCCACCCTCTTGATGTGCTTTGCATTGCATATCCATGTGTATTAGCTTGTAATGATGGAGAATGTTTGTGAATTAGCCTGAATGTTTCATCATTGTGAACAGTGTAGCACTCTTGAAGATTTTGTAATGATTTAGCAACATTCGATCCTTGTAATGATTTAGTTGGTGAATAATAGTATTTCGGATGCACATAATGATAGAATTCTGTCACATTCTGATCACATTTGGACAAATTACATTTTCAGGGTTTTTGAAACCGAGGAATAAAAGAAAAGAGAAGAAAAAGAAGAAGAAAGATAAAGACAAGGATTCAGAATCTATGTAAGTTGTCGGGTCAGTTTCCGTGTGGTAATTACGACAAACCACTCCCATGAAAAGTGGGTGGCAGGTGGAGCATGTGATGGGTAATTTAACGACCCGGATTCATCCTTACCGGTATCCCGAATGGAGACCTGGTTTGACCCTTAGATACGTCTTTGGCATTCTTTTATGTGAGTGTTTAATCTGGTTATACCCCTTGTATGATTTTGGGATTTTCCCCCCAATTCAGCAGGTTGAATATGAGATCGAACCCATTGGCCCGGCCTTAAATAACCTTAGCTGTTGATAGGCTGTTAAACACCAACAAACAAACATATCCCGTTTAGTAAGGGTGCCTGGTATCGTATCGGGACACGGTCTTTCAATTCTGAAAATCTTTAGTTTTATGTTCAAATTTCCTGGTCAGTGCTCATATAAGTTCACTTTAGTTTACATAATTATGACCTTACTGTTGAGGGAACATAAACCCCAACCGATCGATCTATCAATCGACTGTACCATATTTTCGAACCCCTGTTTCAGAGATACACAAGAAGGTGACGGGCAACCTCAACCAGAAGTGGACGAGGAGGGCTTCACTATACGACCGGAAAGTGCTGAACGTATCCTTCATAATGCAGCCCCCTACCAGCTCCTCCACCTAGCTGCACAGTCACCAAATGTGGCTGAGTGACTGGAGAAATGGGGCTTACAGGATTTGTGACCAGTGCAGCTCACGCCTATCGTCTGATAATGATCTATATTGCTTGTTAGAAGCCTGACGTGTGTTTCATGGATAGAATGACGAACAGTGCAGATCCTGATCAGACTGTGCGGACGCACAGGCTGATCCGGATCTACACTGGTAGCAAAACCCATAAGTCCTATTTCTCCAGTCACAGCCAAAATAAACAAAAATAACAAAATGCTGTATCAGGAAATGACACGGATATAAAGTAATTAAAAAACTACCGTTTCATTGGTTAACAACTGTCTGTTCCACGTTTTGTTGCCGATGCACATATTTAAGCTAAAAAATATTTAAATAGAAGTACTTTTTCATCAATAACAAAAAAGTCACCCTTACCAAATTGTTTTTATTTGATGAAATTCCATAAAATATTGATTTTGTTGCGAAAAAACGATTTTCCTATGGGAATTTAACATGGGGCGAAAAGATGAAAAAGTTATTGATGAAAAAGTACTTACATTTAAATAATTTTTAGATTTAATGTGTTTAATAGCCAAAAGTTTGTCGGCAGAAAAACGTGGAACAGACAGTAGGGATTGATTGTAGTCTAGAGATTAGAGCAGGGGACTTCAACACCAGTAGCCTATTTCACCAACATTGCAAATACTTATCTAGCAAAGTATACTTTGAGGGAGAAATTTTCAATTTAAGGATAAATTTATTAATTTTTATTATCACAGCCATTTTGGAATCTCATCTGGAAACCGGTGCCTTTTGCATGTAGCCAAATGGAAATTCATCAGGAATCTGGCCCCTATTTCGACATGAAACATTTTACACTGGCACAGACTGCAGCACCAATATTATTAGCCCATTACATTTTCCTTAACCGGTGCCTAGAAAATGGTGATAATAAAAGTAACAAAAGTTGGTATTCTTCCGACTCGGACACAGATTCAGGTATGTCTTGTTGGAGGATTCGTGGGTTCACTTATCTTATTTTTTAACACAAAATTTCCTGGGATTCACACCTGGGGCTAAGTGGTCCGGTGTAATAATGGTGCTGAGAGTTGGGGAGTGGGGCTAAGTGGTGCAGTGTAATAATGGTGCTGAGAGTTGGGGAGTGGGGCTAAGTGGTCCGGTGTAATAATGGTGCTGAGAGTTGGGGAGTGGGGCTAAGTGGTGTGGTGTAATAATGGTGCTGAGAGTTGGGGAGTGGGGCTAAGTGATCCGGTGTAATAATGGTGCTGAGAGTTGAGGAGTGGGGCTAAGTGGTCCGGCGTAATAATGGTGCTGAGAGTTGAGGAGTGGGGCTAAGTGGTCCGGTGTAATAATGGTGCTGAGTGGGGCTAAGTGGTCCGGTGTAATAATGGTGCTGAGAGTTTAGGGAGTGGGGCTAAGTGGTCCAGTGTAATAATGGTGCTGAGAGTTTGGGAGTGGGGCTAAGTGGTCCGGTGTAATAATGGTGCTGAGAGTTGGGGAGTGGGGCTAAGTGGACCGGTGTAATAATGGTGCTGAGAGTTTGGCTAAGTGGTGTGGTGTAATAATGGTGCTGAGAGTTGGGGAGTGGGGCTAAGTGGTCCGGTGTAATAATGGTGCTGAGAGTTGGGGAGTGGGGCTAAGTGGTCCGGTGTAATAATGGTGCTGAGAGTTGGGGAGTGGGGCTAAGTGGTCCGGTGTAATAATGGTGCTGAGAGTTGGGGAGTGGGGCTAAGTGGTCCGGTGTAATAATGGTGCTGAGAGTTGGGGAGTGGGGCTAAGTTGTGCGGTGTAATAATGGCGCTGAGAGTTGGGGAGTGGGGCTAAGTGTCGCGGTGTAATAATGGTGCTGAGAGTTGGGGAGTGGGGCTAAGTGGTCCGGTGTAATAATTGTGCTGAGAGTTGGGGAGTGGGGCTAAGTGGTGCGGTGTAATAATGGTGCTGAGAGTTGGGGAGTGGGGCTAAGTGGTGCGGTGTAATAATAGTGCTGAGAGTTGGGGAGTGGGGCTAATTGACACTGGTGTGGTGAGGACTTGGGACCAGGTCAGTTATTCTAATTTCAGAGCTGAATATATATTTTTTCGATAATATTCAGTTCTGATTTTGTGATTTCCCCTCATCACAACAGGTGAAATACGGGATTTGATCCTGTTAACCCGGCCTAAAATGATCTTAACTG
Organism: Conchocele bisecta; assembly: GCA_029237695.1. Taxonomy (NCBI): domain Eukaryota; kingdom Metazoa; phylum Mollusca; class Bivalvia; order Lucinida; family Thyasiridae; genus Conchocele; species Conchocele bisecta. Next base: position 117,454,663 of record CM055268.1, on the reverse strand, counting down.
TTGACAGGCCATTAAACACCATTCATTAGATAAATAGTTTTAGTGCTGAATGTATTGTGCTCCCATCTATGTATGACCTTGCTGTTGAACTCACAAGTGTAAAACCCCATTCCCAATGTAGTGTGTATTGCTCGTTTATTATATACTTGAACAATGTTTTCTTGTTTGTTCATTGGTTCGATTGATCGATTGCTCGCTCGTTCGTTCATTCACCCACCCACCCACCTCGTGCCCGATGAACTGTCTGTAGTTACCAAGTTGCGGTATTACAGACGGTGAAATCGGCAAGAAATTGAAGGTCGATATCAAGCCATTAAGTCCAACGGGTGCCAAGCGGACATCGAACAACGTCGACGACATTCGCACATCCATGGGAATGCTGAGGCTTTCACCTGTTGGGGTAAGGCTCGTTCTATAGAATACAACCAAATTTGTTGTCAATTTTTGTTTCCCCTTTGTTTATGAGTCTAAGTCTCCTTTTCCATGAGAAAAAAATAAGTACATGTACTGTATAGTGTTTCGCCATCAAGCCAGGTCGGACTCGTATTTCTACATTGTTTTTATTATTTCCAAATAAGTTTGTCTTAATTCTGTAGCCTATTTCACCAACATTGCAAAGTATTCTTATCTAGCAAAGTATACTTTGAGGGAGAAATTTTCAATTTAAGGATACATTTATTAGTTATTATTATACCAAATTTATTGCATTATCACAGCCATTTTGGCTGTGATAATGTAATAAACTCGGTATAATAATTCTGTATACTTTTAATCATCAAATATATGAAGTCGTTAGTTCTATATGAAATAATGCATTTCAGGGAAAACTAAATGACTACTCCCTCAAAGAAAACTTTGCTAGATAAGTATACTTTGCAAGTTTGGTGAAATAGGCTACTGATATGTGGCTGTGACTGGAGAAATGGGGTTTATATGTTTTGCGACCAGTGTATATCCAGATCACCCTATAACATCCACACAGTCTGATCAGGATTTGCACTGTTCGCATTTCCATCAATGAAACACCTGTCATACTTCTACTAACAACCAATATAGATCGTTATCAGGCTTCAGGGATGTACTATTCGATCAGGAGCTACACTGTCACTGGACACAAATCCCGTAAGCCCCATTTCTTCAGCCACAGCCACATATAATAATTATTCATCACTATTATTGCCTTCATTGGTGTTTGGAAGTTACCATTGGTCAACTGAGCGTATGACAGGCGTAAATACTTGCCTTGTGCCTACAGAATTTCTACTTTATCGGGTTCACTGTTTTCCATTTGCGGAAAGTTTGACTGTGATCACAATGGATGTCCATGTGTCCATTTAACCCTTACTACACTGAATTAAATGTTGTTGTCTGCTGGAAATGTTTATTTTCAATATTTCTCGACAAAAACCTGGTTTTGACAGCACATGAGAATCGTCTCCAGTGGAGACGATTCTCATGTGCTGTCAAAACCAGTTTTTTGTTAAGAATTAAAGCAAAAATGAAAAACAGCAGACGGCAATTTCCGTCAACAGCGTAGGAAGGGTTAATATCAGTGTCTGGCAGTGTTCACCATTTAATATCAGTGTCTGGCAGTGTCCACCCTGTCTGTCCATCAGTCTGTCAGTCTGTTTATATTTTGGAAATTTTTGTAACAGTTTCTCAAATCACCTATATGGGCCCAAAATGAGTCGACAGACCACATTTTCTAGTTTCACATTTGCTTCCCCCCAATGCAGCTGGTTAAATACGGGGGATCGAACCAGTTGGCCCGGCCTTAAATGACCTTAGCTGTTGATAGTCCGTTAAACACCAATAAAACTAATCTGATTTGCCATTTTAATATTGCAGAAAAAAGTGATGCGGCAGTCACATTCAGAGCCAGATACTCTAGAGTAAGTGCAGTTATTTACCGGTATTCACATGTATATATGAGACACGCCATGTGATTTTGTACCTTTGGACATCTGCGTACATTCATTAAATATGTTTACAAAATTTACAATATAATTCCGCATGTAAATTTTGTCAACTTTTACACCATTTACGGAAAATATTGTACATTTTGTAAACGTATTTCATGAAATTACGCAGATGTCCATTGGTACAAAATCACATTGCCTATCTATAGGAATGGGTTGTGGTTTAGGGGTTAGAGCATCTGACTTCCAATCCGGTAGTTGTGGGTTCGAACCTCGCCTCAGGAATAAAAAAATACTGTCATAGTATTTCCATCCCACTGGTCTGTCGGATGAGACTTTAAACTGTGGTCCCGTCTCTATATGACCTTAGCTGTTGCTGGGACGTTAAACCCTTTCACTTTTAGGCTGTGGCCTAGTGGATATGGCATTGGATCTCATTACCAGAGGTTGTGAGTTCAATCCTCACCCTAGGCGTGAAAAATACTTACAGAGTACAATGCATTTCCATCTCAACTGGTCTGTCAGACGAGACTTTAATCTGTGGCCCTGTCTGTATAGGACTTTAGCTCTTGCTGGCACATTCAGCCATCACTTTCACTTTCACTTTTTTGCAGTCTACACTGTGTGCCAATGAGTGCTTCATCGTACTATCATGAGACTGCATAACCACACCCAATGTTCAATCCTTAACCCTTTCAACACCAAATTTCAGGCTATTCCATTCTTCAGAAAGGGTAATTTTTTCAAATTTAATAACTATTAACAAACAGTGGAGATCCTGATGAGACGGCTCGTTATGAGCCGGCTCATCTGGATCTGCACTGTTTGCAAACATTGTCTCTATAGAGATCTGTGGTGTTGAAAGGGTTAACCCTTACACCGCTACACACAACAATTGTCGTCTGCTGTTACTTTTATATCTTGCCTTATTTCTCAATAAAAACATGGTTTGACAGCACTTCAGAATCATTTCCTCAAGCCATGTTGTAAATTATTCTAAAGTGCTGTCAAAGCATGTTTTTCATGATAACAATGGAAAATAGAAAATAAACAACAGACAACAAAGATAGATGGATTAAGATAGCGGTCTAAGGGTTAAATAATCTAATTTCAGTAATTTATCAAAGACAAGATTGGACTTGCTGAATTTAGACTTCTGTGTTTACTCAGTGAAAATGAAATTGATCTTACACTGTTAATCACAAATGCTGCTGTGACTGGAGAAATGGGGTTTATGGGTTTTGCGACCAGTGTAGATCCAGATCAACCTGCGCATTCGCACTGTCTGATCAGGATCTGTACTGTTTGCAATTCCATCAATGAAACACCCGTCATACATTGGCAATATAGCAATATAGATCATTATCAGGCTACAGGAGTGTGCTATTTGATCAGGAGCTACACAGGTCACAAATCCGATAAGCCCGATCACAACGACAGATATCTTCTATTTCAGTAATCTATCAAAGCCCAGTTTGGACCTGCTGAATTTAGACTTCTTTGCAAGCAGTTCCCCAACAAGTGGGGGTCTACAATCGCCCATTTCTCCGTTTTCCGATGGTGCTAACGTGAACAGTGATACCAGCGGGGTGCAGACCCCACAATCCACCTCAAAATCTATGTCCAGTAAGTATACAGTGAAGGATAATTGTGATAGATAGATAGATAGATAGATAGATAGATAGATAGATAGATAGATAGATAGATAGATAGATAGATAGATAAGATAGATAAGATAGATAAGATAGATAGATAGATAGATAGATGTTAATGTTGAGCGACTATTTTCTATGGGAACAATATATATTGAAGACAAGTGTGTAAACATTAATCCATTTTGTAAAGAAGTTTTTAGAGCATATACAGAATTAAACACAAAAACAGACTTAACAAATATAGATACATTTTTAGCTAATAATCTATTTTACAACACCCAACATAACAATTGGTGGCACAACAATATATTTAAACAACTATATCACAAAGGAATCAGATTCATAAATGACATCCTTTTTTACCTTCACCTATTTTTTTCACGTAATCGACTTTTTTGTCTCGCCCGCGAAAGCGGAAAGCGAGACATAGGTTTTGCTTTTCCGGTGTCGGCGGCGGCGTCAGCGGCAGCGGCATCATCATTCAATGTTACGGTCATTACTTCAGCTACAGTCATCAAACTTTATACATACCTTTACTATAATATGTACATGAATATAGGACTATTCTCGGGGGCCCCAGGGTCAAGGTCAAGGCGGAACAAGGCGAGACATTTGATTCCGCGGAATTCTTGTCAATGTTAAGTTTTCGTGTTTAGTCGGCACATTGGCATACGTACGTCCGTCCGTATGTACATATGCGTATGTGCGTACGTACGTCCGGGTTAAAGTTTTTGGTTAAAGTTTTTCAGTATACTATCAAAAACTCGGCAGGAACGACATACGGGCCGCGGCCATCTAGTTTTCTTCAGACAGCTCTTGTTCATTGAAATTTTATTACAGATCTGTTCGACCCCGTTAACCCGGCCACATTTTCTTCTGACAGCTCTTGTTCATTGTGAAATTTTATTGCAGATCTTTCTGATTTATTCAACCAATCGACGAGCTCGAAGGATGAGTCGCTGGTGAACCACGAGTCAGCCAATCAGAGCAGTGGGGCCCCGCCTCCACCACCCCAGCGACCGCCGGCCCGGACAAGGCCTGGCCTCCCTCAGGTAATCCCACCCTATTACAATTTTCGCAGATAAAAGACAATGTGCAGTATTTCCATTGGTCTTTTGGACCAAGACATCTCTAGCTCTTTCACTTCAACCCATTTCAGCTGATAATTTTTATTGAAAAAATCTGTTCTCATTATCTTGTTTATTTCTCGATAAAGGTAACAACATATAGTTTCGAAAGAAAATAAAGAAAATTGGGATTTTTTCTCTCAAAAGGTTTGTGCTAGTATAATTGTATCGCGTCTGTAATGGGTTACACATCTCCCCCAATCTGCAGGTACCAGCACGGCCATCTGGCAGAAACAGCCCATTCTCCATCAGCCGTGTAGATAGCAGTGGGGCAGACACGTTCACGACGACGTCGATGCCGGTGGGGTCGTCGCGAGGTCCCAGCCCCCTCACGATCGGGATGTCGGACACCATACCCCTGGCAGTGGCCTTCACCGAGACGATCAACGCCTACTTTAAGGGCACCGACGCTACCAAGTAGGTCCATTTCTCATTGTCAATGAAAGGACGCTTGTTTTTTCCTTGGTGGGTGGCAGGTGGGAGCATGTGATGGGTAATTTAACGATCGGGATTCATCTTTACCGGAATCCCGACCGGAGACCTGGTTTGGCCCTCAGTCTTTGTCATACTTGTATGTGAGGGTTTAATCTGGTTATACCCCTTGTATGAGTAATATGTTTATTCCTAATCCTACTACATTTAGGGGAAGCGGCCAAGTGACTTTGGTGTGGTATGTACCTGGCACCAGGTCAGGTTATTCTAATTTCAGGGCTGAATATACATTTATTTTGATGTAAATATTCCGTTCTGATTTTTGGATTTTCTCCCCAATGCAGCAGGTTACATGTTGGCCTGGCCTTAAATGACCTTAGCTGTTGATAGGCTGTTAACCACCAGTAAATCAATAAAATCAATATTTTTTCGTGGGTGTTGTGTCTAGGCTGTGCAGGGTTTTCTCTGCATAGTTTGGATGGTGGGAGACTATGTGCATCTTAGCGATGAATCCATCGTCAAGGATACATATCTTAATGCTGAATCTTACTGGGATTCACACCTGGGGCCATGTGATCCGGTCTAGTAAGGGTGCCTGCCACCAAATCTAATATCCGTGCTGATTGTACGGTGCATTCCCGTCTGTATATTACTGCTATTGATAGGAGGTAAAACCCCAATCAATCTATCCTCAGCTTTAATATGTCAAAAACAGTAGTTAGCTCTGTGGGAAAGTTTGTCCATGACCTTCAACCATGGAAAGCTTTGGTTTTCATATGCAGCGTGCAAAGTCTCAAACATTTCATTTTTTCCAGAGGAAACCCCGACTTGCCCAGGGGACTTTTTACCATTCTACTAAAATGGTCTTAAATAACATGTTTGGTAATTAATAACATGTAAGTATCGCAATAAAATTGGAAAACAATTTTGCAAAAATAAAAATGCCGAGCAAATGACAGCAAATTTTATATACAAGAATGCAATAGCCTTGGTGGCATATTGATTGTTCATTTTGCAATGTGGACGTCTGGAGATCGAATCCCGGAAGGGTCATATTTTTCCGTAAACGTAACATCAGAGAAATATGTCCAACCCCCGCTGATCCCAAGGTCAAGGTCAAATACTTACGTCTCTTTACAAAACTTAACATCAGAGAAATATGTTATAACTTCTATTTCCTTCATCTAAAATGCTAAATATTTCACACATGCATTCCTGTAAGGCCCTACTACCATGCTGTGCCAAATCCACGACCATCCAACCCCCGCTGATCCCAAGGTCAAGGTCAAATACGTGTCGCTTTACAAAACTTAACATCAGAGAAATATTGTTATAACTTCTATTTCCTTCATCAAAAATGCTTAATATTTCACACATGCATTCCTGTAAGGCTCTACTACCATGCTGTGCCAAATCCACGACCGTCCAACCCCCGCTGATACCAAGGTCAAGGTCAAATACTAAGTCTCTTTACAAAACTTAACATCAAAGAAATATGTTATAATTTCTATTTTCTTCATCGAAATTTCTTAATATTTCATGCATGCTTTCCTCTAAGGCTCTACTATCATGCTGTGACCAATTCCCGCTCATCTCGATGTCAAGGTCACATACTTAAGTCTCTTTACAAAACTTAACATCAGAGAAATCGGTTATAACTTCTATTGCCTTGCTTGGATCTGCTTCACATTTCACACACATTGCTCCAATGGACCTCTACCACCCTGTGACAAATTCACATTCATGCTGCTCCCACTAAGCCCAGAGTCAAGGTCATAAGCCCACACACTTGGACATTTTTACATATTTTAGGGGTACCTGGACCCACGCGGGGGGTATTCAGTAAAGCCTCGCTTACTGACCAATCTAGTTATTGAACTGGCATTTGTAGCCTATTTCACCAAAATTGCAAAGTATACTTTGAGGGAGAAATTTTCAATCTTTTATTATACCATTTTGGCTGTGATAATGTAATAAATTCAGTATAATAATTCTGCATACTTTTAATCATTAAATATATGCAGTCGTTTGTTCTATATGAAATAATGAATTTCGGGAAAAACAAATGATTTACTCCCTCAAAGTATACTTTGCTAGATAAAGTATACTTTGCAATTTTGATGAAATCGGCTGCTGAACTCAATTGAAAGGACACAATGACACATTGGAATTCTACATTACCTGAATGTTAAATGTAGATCTATGACTAGTGGTGCAACGGTATACGGGTATATTGCGATATGTCATCCTGACGATACGTATCGCGGTACGGTTTTCGCATATCGCGATATTTACGCCATATTCTCGGTCGCCATCTTGTGTTAAAATAATTGTGTAAAAGTATTCAAAATCATTCAAAACATAATTTTTAATAGGACAGAAGTAAATATTTGTAATAAACACGCCACAATTAGATGACTAATACATGTAGTGAGTAATCTCGGACGTCCAACACATCTGGATGTTTTACAGCAAATTCCGTGTGTAAAGTTTGTAAACCGTACTGTTACCAGGGTTCATTTCCCACCCAGTCACCTAAATCTGGTGGCAAACAAATTTCGTAGTTGCTCTACACACATTTTTGTCAGCTTATGACGCTTTGTGGGATACCATTTCCGAAATAAAAATAGCATCCAATTGTTATCTACGATTGTGGGTATACCCACTGGGCGCCACCTGACGAACCGAGTCGTGGCCTACACTGCGAATGCTGTCGCCCATGATTGCAACTTTCTTTTTCACCGAAAAGTGTGAAAGATTTAAATACAAAATCAATATATTCTAATGCAATCCTTTGATGCCGAAAACAAGTATTGTTTATTACATTACTAACTGTTTATTTCAACCAAATATGACTAACTCTATTGTCAGAAAACATGAAAAAGTCTGTAAATATCACGGACAATTTCGGCGATTTCGTACCTACGTAGTTTCGTCCTTTTACAACTTTTTCCAATCGATGTTAACGTAACCCGATTTTTATGATAATTCAGTTTGGTATTAACTAAATATACAGAATGTATGCACATCCAAGTTCATAAACGATATTTATGTACACAGTTAAAGAGGTTCAAATGGGTGGTAACAACATATACTTTCGAGATGAAATAAAGATTTTTTTTTCTTCAAATTCTACAATCTATTTTCAAATTCTACAATCTATTACATTTGCTTCCCAGACCCCCCCCCCCCCCCCACCCAATTTGTCTTTTTATTTCTCAATGAAAGTATGCGTTGTTAACGCTCACTTAAACCGTCTCGACGAGGTGGCTCAGCATGTTGATGCCTCTACCCCTCTAATAGATATGCATGTTTTTGAAAACATAAGAGTTAATGTATACAGTTACGCGATAACTGTAAGTGAGGGAAAATATGATTTTGATCACTTCTCCCTAATTTCCTCTCGTCCAGAAATAATCATTAATGTTAACCGTTTCTGGGCAAAGTCCTGACCCACACAGTGTTTTGATGTGTTTTTATTATTATTTGTTCATACATGGTATAATATCGCAATACGTATTGCAATATGGGTTTGTTGTATCGCAATATATCGCAATACGGGTTTGACCGTATCGTTGCACCTCTGTCTATGACACATACATGTACTGGTATGATTGGTAACGTTATCCGTTAATCAGATTATCTGTAGCCGATTTCATCAACAGTGCAAAGTATACTTTACTAGCAAAGTATACTTTGAGGGAGTAATCATTTATTTTTCCTGAAATGCATTATTTCATATAAACTAACAAATGCATATATTTCATGATTAAAAGTATGCAGAATTATTATACTGAATTTATTACATTATCACAGCCAAATTGGCTGTGATAATGTAATAAATTCAGTATAATAAAAATTAATAAATTTATCATAAAATTGAAAATTTCTCCCTCAAAGTATACTTTGCTAGATAAGTATACTTTGCAATGTTGGTGAAATAGGCTACTGGTATGATGGGTAACGTTATGCGTTAATGAGATGATCTGAATGACGAGCAGTTTGGACCACCCTCAGTCTGTACCGACACGCAGGCTGATATGTACCACCCTGGTTGTCTGAACTTTCTTACACATTTCCACATTATAGGAATGAATGGCCTTTTTGTGGAATTTATCGGGGTATAAACTTGGAAAAGTCGCGGGAATACTGGATAAATTCCCGATAAATTCCACAAAAAGGCCATTCATTCCTTATAATTCCAGCATTTGAATTAAATTCATCAAGAAAATGTGTTTATTTTCCGTTTTCTTAAGAATTATTTTAACTGCGCCTCACGGTTACGGAAAGTAGTTCGGCAAATGGGAGTTTACTGGGATATAAATTTTGGACGGAGACTTGCAACGGACCAATCAAATGTTAGGGAATTGTGTAAATATTTTTGTGCTGGAATTATTGGTGTATATCACATGTGGCTGTGGGTAGAAAAATTTGGCTTATGGGATTTATGACTACTCTACTTTCACCAAATCTCCCAAATTTTACAGCCACATAAACAATGCAGAAACAATTTTTTTGTTCGATAATGTTAAATTTTATCAAAATTTAAGATTGAGCCTTCTTTTTATTTTGTGAAATTTGGTCCAATATTGATTTTATTGCGAAAAATAAATTCCCCGTGTTAAATCACCATAGACATCTTCACAGAGTAAAGATATCTATGGGGATTTAACATCTGGCATTAACTCAGTGTAGATGTCTATGGGGATTTAACATATTTAAAAAATAATGGACTGATTTTCAAATTTTTTCCCCCATGTTAAACTCCCATAGACTGTTAGGACATGCTGATCTGGATCTACACTGATCTCAATTGCCTTAAGCCCTGTATGCACCTAACGAGCTAAGCTTGCCCGAGTTGCACCAGACACTGAATGAAATCTTTCCATATCGTGCGTATCGTCAAACACGCTCCAGCGACGGCCCTGTTAGGGATGGTGCTTTGTTTCGCATACACCCCACGTCTGAACTTATGTTCATTTTATTATCAAGTCTACCAGCCACGGAATTCATACAAGTTTCCTAGCCTAAGACACCAGGCCCGGTTGCTGAAAATCTCTGTTGGCTTAATGGACTGTTAAATCCTTACGTAATGAACACCAGGCCTGGTTGCTCAAAATCTCTGTTAGCTTAATGAACTGTTAAATCCTTACGTAATGAACACCAGGCCCGGTAGCTCAAAACCTCTGTTAGCTTAATAGACTGTTAAATCCTTAACAATGTTAAGCTAACAGAGGTTTTGAGCAAACGGGCCTGGTGTATTCCATTATAATGCGTATATAATTATACTCCATAATAATGCATACAGAATTATATTCCATTATAATGCATGCTTTGTTGCTTAATGGTTTCCTTTCAGATGTGCGGTGAAAATGACCGGCAATTTGATGTTATCATTTCCGGCCGGGGTTGTGCGTGTGTTTACGGAAAACCCGAACCCCGCCACGCTTAGTTTTAGAATTAAAAATGCATCATGTCTGGAAAGCGTGATGTTAAATAAGCAATTGCTATCTGAGTAAGTAGCGGTGATGGAGTGGTGGGTCGTGCCCCCCGCTGCATGTCGATGGGTCGTCACTTCCTGTTGTTTGCTTCGTACCGTTTTTGGTATTTTTTCACTTGGGGCTTGGAACTGATAGAATTGTTATCGGTATCGTTTTTACTGTTTGTTTTTTAGAAACATGAGCTGAAAATCATTTTCTGGATGTATGAATGCAGAAAACATAAAAACTTTTTCTATCCTGCTTCCTGAAAGCGAAACTTAGTGATCACAATGACGTCCATGTGCCAATCTTTGCATACGTTTGAAATCTGCATTAATGTTATTAAATCACTTGTATCTCTGCAGCCATATGTCGGATTAACATGAAACTTCATATACCGTAATTACCCTAAATATTCGGACACCAAAACAAATTGTTATAAGTGTCATAAACATTTATCAAGTTGATTATGTTGTCCAATGAGGCCTCCGAAGCATTCTGTGAAAATGGCAAATAGTGCAGACCCTGATCAGACTGCTCCTTCAGGAGCAGGCTGGTCTGGGTCTACACTGTTTGCTCACATATTGGTGTCCGAATATTTAGGGTAATTACGGTACTTGTTTATCATCATCCGTATTTTCATGCTATTGCTCGCACATGTCGCCCATACACCCGATGTCAATGTACAATGAAATATCAAGGTCGAATGACTGAAATTTGTGCTGAAGTTATGTAAAATGACTATTAAATGCCTCAGCGGGCTCAACATGCGACTGCGGATATCTGATATTTGATAATTTTATATTTGAACGAAAAATCAGAGACATTATAATAAATACATGTAATTTTGTTAGTTCCAAGTTCAAATAAATATTATATGAGCAAGTGCATGGTAAAATCTACACCTTCATCTTCCAGCAATTGTATATCCAGCTCCGAATACACAGATATGCTATCTGATACACAGGTGTAACACTCGGATCTCTGACATAAAAAATGCCCACGGAAAGAAATCCCATTACCCCACTCACCTGATGTCATACTGTATGCTACGGTTAGTGTACAGTACGACAACAGGTGGGTGGGGTAAGGGGACTTTTTCAATTGGCATTTTTTATGTCACGGGTCCGAGTCTTTCACCTGTGGTGTGATATGAATATGCACTTGCTGAAAGTTTGAATGGACAATTTGTAACTGCCGAATGCACACTCATATATGCATGTAGATTTGTTCTAAATCCTGGTAGTATTCATATTTCATGTACACAAAAATGTAATATTTTCAATGCAATAATTTCATAATTTAAACTACACAGCATGCATTAATATTTAATAATGCATTTAATATGCATGTTTAGTGTGTCGTAATTCCATGTACTACGGTAGCTTTTTTTCTGACGTTTTTCTTTTTATAAAAACACATTTACAAAACATTTCTGCATGCAGATTTTCTATTCTATTATGTTTCAAGTTTTATGTAGATTTTCTTTGGCCCTCCACACGTAAAAGTGACTTTCTGAGCTTTGACCAGTGTAGCTTTCTGCAGCTTGATACATATCCAGTTTTATCGCATTAATTATTTTCTTATTTCTCATCGGAAGCTTATACAATGTATTAGCATATATTTTTTTTTATTTCTCAACGAAAGTATATGTTCAGGGTTCCCATGTGTCGGGGAAAAATCAGGGAAATTCAAGGTCAGGGAAATGTCAGGGAATTTTGATTTTTGTCAGGGAAATTTGAAATTTTAGCAAATGTCAGAGAAATTTGAAATCCCAAGATCTGTGATTTTTTTGTAAACCTGCAGATATATGGCTACGGCAGTTTTGAGATCAAATAACATAATGTTGACATTAAATTGCTGCTGGATGTGGTGAATATGTGTTTAATTAATAGTAAGATGAAAGGTTATAGTTTATTGTCGCGCCTGCTTTAGCAGAAGTCGCGACTATAGTCACAGATTTGTTCCGTCGTCCGAAATGTTGTGCAAGCTCCGTCATCAAGGTATAACTTTAATATTACTTGACGGATTGCTTCAATATTTGGACACTTGATATATGTTAACATTCAGAACACATTCATACCCCCATTAACATGACCTTGGCCTTTTGTACCTTCACATTTTTGCGGAAACACTTTCCGCGTCAAAAAGTTTGTACAAGTTTCTTCATCATCGTATAACATTAATATTACTTCGTGGATTGCTTCACTATTTGGATACGTGATACATGTGATATTTTGGAACACACTCATGCTGCCATTAACATGACCTAGAGCTTTTTTACCTTGACATGGTTGTGAAAACTGACAGCCTTCTCATGTTACTCACTTTGTTGCATTCAAATTCATACCTTTTATTATGCCTCTGTGACAAGTCAGGGCACATTACTTTTTTGTTGTTAATCATCTTAATGCTTCGCTAATTATTAACCAAATTGCTTATATCTCTGTAACAACACCATGTTCAGCATTTCCTTCAATAAAAAAATATAAATGCAGATTAACTGGCCATAATAGAAGAATAAAAATTGCATAGACTTAACTGTATTTGTATTGTTAATCCTTCTTTTACTGAGAAATTCAGTTCAGTTCCGTGATTATATTTTAAGGCGGGAATGGCTCTAGGACCTTCCATGCCCGCATGCTGAGAAAATAAAATGACTTTGGTTTATAACTTTGGACCAACTATATACCTGATCATCGTTTGATTCAAAGATAGTTGCTTCGTAAATGTGATGGAATATATGTATAACATATATGTAAACACTGCCTCGTTACTGTATCCTATACGGCACATGGGGTGGCCAAATCGGCCATCTTTGTGTGCTACAGCCATCGGCCAGTTTCACCCGTCCTGCCGTTTGACAAAGAACTCAAAATGTGAAGTAGAACATATGATATACCGTAATGTAGTTAATCACATGTAGAAAAGCCAGGAGAACGGACTCGTATCAATTATATTACACCAAACTGTAAAATCTATCAGTTTTCTGGACAGGTTTGTTCCTGTGTTTTTAACAACATGAATCACCATATAAATAGCTTCATACACAGAAAATCACACAGTGTTTCACTTTTACCTGGCAAACCACACAACACATACCATATATACCCACTACTGTACTCTGTTATTAGCTATCAAATCCTGTGACATGTAAGCAATTACCTGAGTGTATTGTCCCTGGTGTATACTTACCTACTATGCGAGTAAATATGGCTTTACCAATGGGTAACGTGTACAGTAACATAGGCTGTGCATCAATTTGAAAGGTTTACACGTTGAAAATTATTTTGAGATTGATGGGAGAAATGCTCAGATATGTCGTCTTTTGTATAGATGCTGGCGTAATATTTATAGCTTGCCGTTGTCATATCCGTCTATTATGTATTGCACCAAATTTTATTTGGTTTACTGTCGTGTTATTTGCTGTATGTGTCAAACACACAAAGTGGTGAAACTCTTCAATGGCTTGTTCATACAAAGATGGCGGAGATGGCAACTCAGTGCTCCATATAGTATACAGTAACAAGACAATATTCACATATGTTATATTCATATATCACATCACTCTTATGAAGCATGTATCATTACAGTCAAGTGTATCTATCAATTACCCAATACCTTAATGGCAACGAAAGCGTAATTGATAACTGATAAGTTTTAAATATCCTGAACTTGATACATTTGTTAAGTAAAACAATGTGTACGTACCATACTATATTATTCTGTAAGTACATGTATGTTTACCTTTGATGCCAATGGTAATGATGTTACATGTGTGAAACAAACATAGATACATACGACATGAGATAGAATCACATGTTATTCTTTCACATACGTTTAAGTATATGGAATTGCTGTTTTTTATTCTTCACATGTAGCCAGCGATCGTGCACTTGTTTTCACAAAATTAACAAAATACATGTACATCCAAAAAGGTGGATAGGGCTGAAAAGGGGAGGATATGAAGGCCAACATTAATTTTGAAATCACATGTTAAGGCTTTGATCTTGCAGCAATTAATACCACTCATTTAAGTTAATGACGTCGCTCATTTTTTGTCAGGGAAAAATGGCATTTTGTCAGGGAAATGTCAGGGAAATGTCCGAATTTTATATCAGCTTCTGCTGTGTGGGAACCCTGATGTTGTGACCACTCAAAGTGGTCACAACATATACTTTCGTTGAGAAATAAAAAAAAATCTGAGAAAAAATTCACGATTTCCATACACCCAAAAGTGTATTGAGAATGTAGTAGGTGATTAGTGCACCAAGAAAACTTCACCAATTGAATAACACAGATTATTGGCACTGATTAGACAACACTGAAACTATACTGGTTGAAAACTCAGGATACCTCGTTCTGTTGTGGCTAGTGACATACATGGGGCTTATGGAATTTATGACCAGTCTAGCTCTTGATCTTTGACTGACTGACTGGAAGAATGGAGCTTTTGGCATTTGTGTCATACAGCCTGATAAGGATCTAGTGTTTGTTATAAGCATTGCAGGTGATTTACTGACAGAATGCCAAACAGTGTAGATCGTGATCGACTGCGTGAATGCACCTGTTGATCTGGTATACACTTGTCTCACATTACTCCAGTCACAGTCACATTTTTTTTCCTTGAACAAATTGACGTCCGAAATCTGCGTTAAAGTTTTTAAATACCTTATATCTCTGCAGTCATAAGTCACATTGACTTGAAACTTCATAAACTTATTAGTCATCATCCATATATTCATGCTGTATTCCACTCATGCGGCCCCTGTGCCTAAGGTCAAGGTCAAATGACTTAGAAGTTTGCGCTCCGAAATCTGCGTTAAAGTTTTTAAATACCTTATATCTCTGCAGTCCTAAGTCACATTGACTTGAAACTTCATATATTTATTAGTCATCATCCATATATTCATGCTGTATCCCACTCATGCGGCCCCTGTGCCCAAGGTCAAGGTCAAATGACTTAGAAGTTTGCGTTCCGAAATCTGCGTTAAAGTTTTTAAATACCTTGTATTTCTGCAGTCCTAAGTCACATTGACTTGAAACTTCCTATGCTTATTAGTCATCATCCATATATTCATTCTGTGTCCCATTCATGCGGCCCCTGTGGCCCTATGTCAAGGTCAAATGACTGAGAAGTTTGCGTTAAAGTTTCTGTGAAAATTTGCGTTAAAGTTTTCACATACCTACTATCTCTGTAACCGTAAGTCAGATTTGCTTGAAACTTTGTATGGCTTAATGGGCATCAAACTTCAAATAAATACACTCTGAGACCATCAAATGCCTTGGCGGGCTCGACATGTGGGCCGCAGCCATCTGGTATATAATTTTCTAACACATGGTCAAAAATTTAATAAAAAGAGTGACTTTAAAACAATGTGTATTAAATGTGCTTCCATTCGGATGTTATTGGAAATTACTATTTGGATATAATTCCAGCACAAAAATATTTACACAATTCCCTAACATTTGATTGGTCCGTTGCAAGTCTCCGTCCAAAATTTATATCCCAGTAAACTCCATGCCAAACTACTTTCCGTAACCGTCAGGCGCAGTTAAAATAATTCTTAATAAAACGGAAAATAAAGACATTGTCTTGATGAATTTATTTAAAATGCTGGAATTATAAGGAATGAATGGCCTTTTTGTGGAATTTATCGGGGATATAAACTTGGAAAAGTCGCGGGAATACTGGACGAGGCCTTCCGGCCTTTGTCCAGTATTCCCGCGACGTTTCCAAGTTTATACCCCGATAAATTCCACAAAAAGGCCATTCATTCCTATAATAATTTGTTTTTATTATATAGGGGTTTCCCAAAATGGTGTGCAAATATTTAGGGTTATTACGGTAGTCCTTATTTGTCTCTGAATATCAGGATCTACGCTGCCCACAAATGCCCTATTATCCTTGTGCACCAATTTATGTTTTGTCTACCCCCATGTTGTGTGAAGGTAGTCCCTGTATCTCTGGCCTGGTCACCTTTGACCCGTAGAGTTTGGTCTTCTATAGTATTGGTTGGGTGATTTCCATGGAAACCGTTACTAATATGGTCCTACCTTTTGTTTTAATGTTAATGTGCCCCTGTGCCCAATGTCAACGTCAAATTACTCTCTTTTTTTTGTCGTGTCTGCTTGCAGACAGCGCGATATAGTCGGTACATTGGTATACTATCAAAGCTCATTTATAACTATCAAATGCCTCGCGGGCGCGACATGCGGTCCGCGGCCATCTAGTTCTAAAATGCTTCAGGAAGTCAAATCAACAATAAAAAAGGTAGGAACATATTAGTCATGAATTTTGTGGAAATGACCCGACTATACCCGCGTGGGATACGGCACAGCTTCGTACTGAATTTACAATTTTGCACCACACTCCTAGAATTCATGGGGAAACTTTAGCCTTTACAATACTGAATTAAATTTTGTCATCTGCTGTTTATTTCCTATTTCCCCCTTTTCTTATAAAAAACATGCTTTGACGGCACTTTGGAATGGAAATGATTCAAATGCTACCAAACCATGTTTTATTGAGAGTAAAGACAAAGTATGAAACAACAGCAGACAACAATTTTCGGTTCCTGCAATTAACCCTTACAATTGAATTTTGTCGTCTGTTGCTTTTATTTTATTTTCCATTTTCTCATAAAAAAAACACGCTTTGACAGCACTTTAGAATCATTTCCGATGGAAATGATTCTAAAGAGCTGCCAAACCATGTTTTATTGAGAGTAAAGACAAAATATGAAACATCTTGAAACAACAGCAGACGACAATTTTTGGTTCCCGTATTCTAAAGATTAAAACAAATTTCCTGGCGTTTGAGCAAGGCTACTTAAGCAGAAAGTGCTAGTTGCATTGCACAGATTTCAGAAAGGTCAGGTTAGTGACGATAACATGTAAATTGGACATCATACCCCGTTTGTTAACTCGCTCATTTAAAAGCATTATTAATGTATCATCGACGCTGACTGAATACAACTTAATTCATCATTATCATCATTGTCATCATCATGATGATTGTTCTGCAATATTTTCATCTTGAAATTGAGAGCAAGTTATTGATAAGTAAATCTGTTATTTTCTCAAGTCAAAGCAGGATAATGGTCGTAGTAACTTGTCTGTAAGAACAGTTAATGCTTATGCAAATAACTTCCTTGGCATTAGAATTGAAGGGGCCAGTAGAATAAGAGGGCTAAGTCCCTTATGGCACTTATCCCCCTTCTTCCACTGACCCTCTCAAATGCTTTCTAGAGCATTTATCATTCGCTTTTAAACAAGTATATTCTGGTTTTGGCTGGATTTGACCCGTTTTTTATCTCACCTAGATCTAGAATTCTGGGGCTCGTTTCACTCAACTTCGTACGACTAAAAGTGCAAAATTATGATAGTCTGTAAATTACACATAATGTTTTCTTGTAAACAATTATTGGATTTACATTTATTGAGCATAGGCTATGCTCAATAAATGTAAATCCATCAATTGAAATTTTCAGACGATCCTAAATTTGCACTTACGAACATTTTAGTTGCACAAAGTTTAGTGAAACGGGCCCCAGGTTATAGATGTGTGTGTAGATGTAGCTTAATCGTGTGGGTAACATTTCCAATATGGCGTTTTTCGCTTTATGCACAGAAAATGACACAATACCACCACAATACCACCACAATACCACACCACAATACCACCACAGCAAATGTGTTCATATGAGAAGTCATGATTTTACATTTTCACTATAATAGTTTTTGCTCATGATGTCAAAATTAAATGATTTTAGGTTTGCCCCAAGCAGACTTTACGTTTTTTGAACATGGTGAGGTAGGTAGGCATATTGTTTTTTGTGGTAAAAACCCAAATTCCATTCTATTGTGTGTATATTCATCTTTGGTAAAAATATAAATTGATGCTGATTAGCCAATATAAATATAAATATATTCTGTCTGGTGAATTTATTACATTTGGTAAGTATTGTTTTTTATACGAAAAAAAACCGGCACGTATTATGTTTACCGCGGGGCGGGCCAGCGGCGGCGGCAGGCGGCGTACAGAAAAACTGCATAGTTTGTGTACACAACTTGTCTGAAACCGTTCAGTCGATCGATCTGAAACTATACACACGTCTTCTGCACATATTGAAGATGTGCACCTTTTGTGTTTTTATGCGGAAAAATATCACCTGTTTAACTTTAAAAGCCATTTTTTTCTACATTTTTGTATACAATTCTATACAGGGTACCGAGTTTGTATACACAACTCCTCTGAAACCGTTCCGTCAGTTGATCTGAAACTATACACACGTCTTCTACACACATTGAAGATGTGCACCTTGGTGTTTTTATGCCAAACAAAAATATCACCTTTTAAACTTGGCCATTTTTTTCCACATTTTTGTATCCAATTCTATATAAGTTCTACTATACACATCTCCCTAAATTGGTATATCTGTTTATCACAACAAGAGAAAGAAATAATGCTATAAAGTTTCTAATTCACTTTAATGTTTCTTGCCTTGGTGACAGCTTCACATTTCTGCATCTTCGACTGGCGTATTTTGTGACTTACGGCACTCTTGTTCTTTCTTTATATTATATATGTATTACCAATTTTGCCTTCACAAATGTTTGTAGTTTTCTATTGTTTATTAGCTCACCTGAGCGAAGCTCATGTGTGCTATTGTTACCGCAATGTGTCCGTCGTCCGCCGTCGTCCGTGAACATTTTCAAACGTCTTCTCCTCGGTAACCAATGATCGATGTTCAATGCTCTTTCAAAGTTGTTAAAATGGTGACCCCGGGGTCAAAAATGGACGTGGCCCGTGGGGTCAAATTTGGGTAAAATTTTATTTTTGACCGAATATGGTCATGTCATATATCAAATCAAAGGTATCAACAAGGCGATCACTCTGGTGCATTTTTTGTCGAAATATGATGGTTATGTCATCCAAGATGGCCGCCAAAATGTCAAAAGGTCGTTCTTTTATTAGAGATTTCAAAATTCTTCTTCACATGAACCGCTTGGCCCATGGTAGCCAAACTTAAAACTTATGGTCCATGGGTGAAGCCTTTTCAGATTTGTTAAAATGGAGGTCATCGCTAATCCAAGATGGCCGCCTTCTAAAAATAGCATAAATTCTTAAAAAATCTTCTTCTCATGAACCGCTAGCCGGATTTCGACGAAACTTCGGTAGGAATGATCGATGTACAATGCTCTTTCAAAGTTGTTAAAATGGTGACCCCGGGGTCAAAAATGGGCATGGCCCGTGGGGTCAAATTGGGGTCAAATTTTATTTTTGACCGAATATGGTCATGTCTATATCAAATCGAAGGTATCAAAGAGGCGATCGCTCTGGTACATTTTTTGTCGAAATTGGATGGTCATGTCATCTAAGATGGCCGCCGAAAGGTCAAAAGGTCGTTCTTTTATTAGAGATTTTAAAATTCTTCTTCACACGAACCGCTTGGCCCATGGTGGCCAAACTTCACAGTTGTGGTCCATGGGTGAAGCCTTTTCAGATTTGTTAAAACGGAGGTCGTCGCTAATCCAATATGTGGCCATCTAAAAATAGCACAAATTCTTAAATATCTTCTTCTCATGAACCGCCAGCCGGATTTCGACGAAACTTGGTAGGAATGATCGATGTAGAATGCTCTTTCAAAGGTGTTAAAATGGTGACCCCGAGGTCAAAAATGGGCGTGGCCGGTGGGGTCAAATTTTATTTTTGACCGAATATGCTCATGTCATATATCAAATTGAAGGTATTGATGAGGCGATTGCTCTGGTGCAATATTTGTCAGAATCGGATGATTATGTCATCCATGAATTCCGCCAAAAGGTAAATTTATTTGATATTTTGAATGTATTTTTCTCAGGAACCACATGTCGATACTGGCCAAACTTCATAGTAAGTTAAGATCCTTGGGTGAAGCATTTTTAAATTTGGTAAAATGAGTCGTCACTTAACCCAAGATGACCTCCATCTAAAAATAGCACAATTTTTTTAAAACACATATGAACTCAATGTCACATTCTCCTCTGCTGGTCATGGAGTCAGGTGAGCGAATTAGGGCCATCATGACCCTCGTGTTTATGTAGGTGTTTTGTTGTTGTTGTACATTTCTTTTACATATCATGAATTATTTGCTCGTTACACTGTCATTTTGACTAAAGCTATATTGTAGAAGCATGTTGATTGATGCATTGAATGTTGTTTGAGGCAACAGTATGTACATTTATCTCTCAGTTTTATCTGCAGCATGTGACATGGACAGCCACTTACATTAACCCTTACTACGCTGAATTAAATGTTGTCGTCTGCTGGAAATGTTTTATTTTCAATATTTCTCGACAAAAACCTGGTTTTGACAGCACATGAGAATTGTCCACTGGAGTTAAGAATTAAAGCAAAAATGAAAAACAGCAGACGGCAATTTCCGTCAACAGCGTAGGAAGGGTTAAATACACATGAAAGTATGCAGTAAAATCAATATAAATGTGCATGTACGTACGTATGCTATTGTTTCTGAAGTATGTAAACAAAATAGTGTTATCCTCATTGTCATTATTACATTGTGCAGTCAAGTGTTATCCTCATTGTCATTATTACATTGTGCAGTCACTTAACCCTTAAAAGGCTTGAATCAAATATTGTCGTCGGATGTTTTTTTCAACTTATTTCTGTACAAAAAAAATGATTTGGCAGCACAAGAACTGTCACCAATGTAGATGATTCTGATTTGCTATCAAAACATTTTGAATTACTTGTGACTTACAAAAAAAACAACGGCCGACGACAATTTTGTTCCCGCCTTTTACAGTTTATTTGACTGCTGTTGCAAAAGGTGTATTTTCACATTTATATTCTCATTTACCATCTACAAACCCCAGTCAATGAATGAATGAATGATGGAATGAATGAAATTTAATGAATGAATGAATTTGAATTGAATCAATCAATCAATCAACCAACCAACCAATCAATCAATCAATCAATCAATCAATCAATTGTGTTCCCATTTACCGACATACCACATCTCCGTTACAGAGACACTAGTCAGTCGATAGACAAAAGCCCAATTTACACCTTCAATATGGCGGCATTAAGTGATCATCTACGGAGTCAGGGAGAGCGGAATAAAATGGCATCATACTTCAACATTGATATACTCAAATACCAGGTTAGTAGCAGGCTTGTTTAAAAAATGTTGTAATTTCATATATCTGTGGGATGGGCCGTGGTCTAGGGCATACGACATTGGACTTCAATACTGGAGGCTGAGTTCAATCAGTATTGAACTGCTGAGTTCAATCAGTATTGAACTAACATAGTATTTCCATCCCACTGGTCTGTCGGATGAGACTTTAAACTGTCCTCTCGTCTCTATATGACCTAACAGCTGGGACGTTGAACCCTTTCACTTTCATATGTCCGTGCATTGGCTAAAAACACACAAACATTTTATATTGTATGTGTATCATCGTCAATTTTGACTACTGTCTGTTTCTCAAAACATACCCAATTCTTACGGCCATAAATATATCAATATAAAATCTTTTTTCATTTTATGGAATTTGGTTGAATATTTATTTTCTAGCAAAACAACACTAACGTGTGGAGATGTTAATGGGTTTTAATTTGGAATTTGTGAGCTGATTCCAATAGCCTCCGAAGGGAAGCACATTTAATACACATTATTTTAAAGTCACTCTTTTTATTAAATTTTCGACCACATGGTCTTCATTTTTTTATAAAAATAGTGACTTTAAAATAATGTGTATCCTGTTAGGTTTTTCATTTACTCCGCAAGCACAGCTTTCTTTTCTTTACGACCTCACCCGCGGGTGTCAAAGTCAATTATCACCTAGTTACGTGGGTCAGGTGTAACAATAATTTTCTCACATTTTGATTGGCCAGCTTGACAGGTACCCATATTGTTTGTCCAGCATATTGACATAGTGACTGGAAATGATCTAAGAAAACAAATGTTAGATTTTTTAAATCGGTCTAATATTTGCCAAGTTATTAACGAATGTGTACTTGTTTACGTTGGACTGACGTCAGGCGATATTTTTAACATGATGTCGCACCGTTTGGCGCCATATTCCTAAGACAGTCACAGTGGCGTAATTGTGGATACCCCGACATAGGTACATAATAGTTTTCTTTTGTTTATGTTTTATATGTGGCTGTGACTGGAGAAATGGGGCTTATGGGATTTGTGGCCAGTGTAGATCCAGATCAGCTTGTGCATCCGCACAGTCTGATCAGCATCTGCAATGTTCGCCATTCCATTAATGACACATCAGGCTACAGGAGTGTGGTATTTGATCAGGAGATCACAAATCCCATAAGCCCAATTTCTCCAGTCACAGCCAGAAATGGGGCTTCTGGGTTTTGTGACCAGTGTAGATCCACACAGTCTGATCAGGATCTGCACTGTTTGCCATTCCATCACAGCTACGTAATCTCTGTCTCACAGATCAAATGTCTGGAGTAGTTTTCGAATACAGATTGATTTGTGGCTTTGACTGGAAAAATGGGACTTATGGGTTTTGCGACTAGTGTAGATCCAGATCAGCATGTGCATTTATCCCACAAGTCCGATTTCACCAGTCACAGCCATATTTAGGGTTGGGTTGTGGCCTAGGGGTAGAACTGCTGACTTCCAATCCGGAGGTTGTGGGTTCACACCTCGCCTAGCGCATCAAAAATATTTTCATAGTATTTCCATCCCACTGGTCTGTCGGATGAGACTTTAAACTGTGGTAACATCTCGGTATCTTTTCACAGCCATATTATGCCTGTTGCAGGTTAAGAGCCAGTCTGGGGTAGAGAGCACCCCACTACCCGTGGTTGTGTACTGGAAGTGTGACGACAAAGTCACCGACTATCGCCTCGACTACCGGCTCAACGCGGCGGCAATGACTCAAGCAGCGACGCTCAAGAATATCAACGTGACTGTGATCGTCGATGGGGGCGTCACCAAGATGCAGAGTCTACCCGAGGGCAATTGGTAGGCCATGAGTTTACTGTTCATTTATTTACAACGCTACTAAC
The DNA here is from genome assembly GCA_029237695.1 of Conchocele bisecta. Classification (NCBI taxonomy): domain Eukaryota; kingdom Metazoa; phylum Mollusca; class Bivalvia; order Lucinida; family Thyasiridae; genus Conchocele; species Conchocele bisecta. The sequence goes on along the minus strand of CM055268.1, from coordinate 117,430,999 downwards.
CCGAAACATTTGGGGAACTTTGTTAGCTGAAGTAGTGTGGATAAAGTGTCAACTCGAGGACACAACACATGCCTCGGGTGACTTGAACCCACGGCTGTTGTACAAGCAATCTGACGTGACAAACACTTGACTGTTGCTGTTGTTATATGTATATTCCGATTATCTTACTAATGGTACATTTCTGTACATAGAAATTAAACTACATCCAACCTGGCCTGCTTTGTAGGAACAGCGACACGAAGCGAGCGACGTGGAAACTGGACGACCTGTCGGAGGTTGCCGAGAATGGCACGCAGGGCTCTATACGCGCCAAGTTTGCCCTCTCGGACAACTGCCGGTCGACCCCGTCTACCACCGCCCTCCAGTTCATGTCAGAGGGCGCGACCTTGTCGGGCGTCGAGTTTGACCTTGTAGGCCAGGGATACCGCATTTCACTGTCGAAGAAACGATTTGGTGCAGGTATTTCAAACTGAGTCTCTCAGAGACAGGTTTACAATACAAGTCAATAAATGGAGAATAGCAGGGCCGGTGCTAATTAGGCAAGATGGGATATAGCGTTAGTCCATGTACGTTCGTACATGTGTACATACGTTAGTAACACATTTCATTTTTCAATAACTCATGAATTCTGAATTTCTGATTTCGATAATATTTGGCCACAATGTGCTTTGTATTGCATACGACCCACGTCCAACAGCCCAAGGTCAAGGTCTCTGAGGACTTGCGTTCACCTTGTTTGTAAGGCAAAAATGTTAAAACAAAATATTTTTATCAAGGCTGCCAGCAAGGGGATTGATTAGCTTTGTTTAAACATGCTCTTTCTTGTTAACTTTTCTGACAATGTACTCTGTTCGTATCCTTGAAATCTGGCAGTTTGTTTGGCAGATTCGCCCAGAATATGACAAATCAGATCAGCAAAATTTTAAATTTTAAAATTTTTAATTGTTTTGCTTATCTGTTTCTTCACTTTCTGAACCCTGTGCCTGAAGAAAATGTAGGTTTGGTAAAAGTGTTTGTACATGTAATACTGAAAATTACCAAGGAAATGGTGTTTAGAATATAAACCTGTTGCTGTCGGTCGTATCTTTCATATCTAAAAGCCTCATTTCGCACAAATTGTGATTTCTGACACAGTAACAAAAAAATCATGCAATATCAAAGTATCTGTCGTGTTTTACCACAGTCTTTTTTGTTGTGTGGTAGAATAAATCACAAACTTCTTGGAATTTGATCAGATAACATGGTGTGTGTTGATGTATACTATTTTCAGTGCATAAATAGAGGATCTCAAACGAGTTTCCATTTTATATGAGATTTATGAAACAAGTCACACAGAATATATGCATAAAATTGCAGACGAGTTTCATAAATATCATACCAGATGGAAACAAGTTTGAGATTCTGTTTATCACATGACTTCAGCCTCCAAGAGCAGAAAACTTGGGAGATATCCAATATGTTTCAGTGACTATTTTCGCATCTAGTTGAAAATGTCCACAGAGGACAATAGTTTTAATCCAAGCAATAAAATGTTCATAAATATGCCATATAATAGGTTCCTGTTCTTTGTCAACATTTCATATTACCAAGCCAGGGATTCCGCCAACTGTTTTATTTTTATCGCCAATTGCGAAAGTGGCGATCGCCAGCGGAATCCCTGCCAAGCGGGAGCACACTATAACAATTGCAGTAGTTTTAATGAATCACGGACACTTCTAATGCCGTTTAAAACATGTCGCGCCATTACGAACATCATTTGGAATATCTCCATTTTATTCATTTGACATAACGTTGGCACCTAAAATTAATACGTAATCAGGGCGATGCGGCCAGACAATCAAATTTGCTCCAGGTGTTAATACACATGTTGTCATATTACATTATGAAATGGGTTAAAATACGGCATAAGATTTTCATGTGATGAAGCAAAATAATGATTATCTGAGATTCACCCAAGACACGGTGCCTGTAATGTAATTAACTGTTAACACTTGATGGTCAACCTGTTGTCCAGTGACTTTACAATGTCAGCCTGACATTCAATCAATCACTTTTCTGTTTCAGGGAAATATTTAGCAGATCCGGAGCTCGGAGAGAAGTACGTATGACGTCTACACGAGACCCGTTGTGGCCAGCTCTACACGCCTCACTTCCAATCACGTTACATTCCATCAGCCCTTGTTGAACCAGCATAACATCCCTATCAATCAATCTGTCCATCAATCAATCAATTGACCTGATCTCACAGCGCCATTTAACCCTTAGGTGAAATATGGGATTCGACCCTGTTAACCCGGCCCATAACAACATTAGCTGTTGACAGGCCATTAATAACCATTAAATCAATCAAACAATCTTCATGTGGTTTGGTGGGAAAATGGTCTAATGACGTGGGCTTATAAATCATGTTCATAAACATAACTCACACATAAAATAGTACCTCTCTACACTAACAAATGGCTCCAATTATAGATTAATGTAAATATACATGTGTCAATCTCATAAGTGGCTGGGATTGGAGAAATGGGGCTTATGGGTTCTGCAACCGGTGTAGATCCAGTTCAGCCTGTACATGGGGGTGGCAGGTGGGACCATGTGATGGGTAATTCAACCATCGGGATTCATCCTTAAGGCAATTCCGATTGGAGACCTGGTTTGGCCCTCACCTACGTCGTTGGCATTCTTGTATGTGACAGTTGAATCTGATTATATCCCTTATGTGAGTATTATGATTATTCGTAATCCTATTTTAGGGGGATGGGCCAAGTGACTTTTCTGTGGTATGGATCTGGCACCAGATCGGGTTATTCTAATTTCAGGGCTGAATATATTTTCTTTCAATGTAAATATTCTGCCCATTTCTCCCCAGTGCAGCAGGTTGAATACAGGATCGAACCTGTTGGCCCGGCCTTAAATGACCTTAGCTGTTGATAGGCTGCTATACACCAATAAATCAAATCAGCCTGTGCATCTGCACAGTCTGATCAGGATCTGCACTGTTCGCCATTCCATCAATGAAACACCCGTCGTACTTCTAACAAGCAACATAGATCAAGCCGTCAAATGTGCTGCTTGATCAGGAGCTACGCTGGTCACAAATCCCATAAGCCCCATTTCTCCAGTCACAGCCACATACAACTATGATATATCTGACAAAATCATTTCTGGCCAACGTTGGTTTGCCCACTTGACATAGAGGTAAAAATTCTCGCGATAATTTTGGATGTACATCCGCATTTTGCAAATTTTGTAAATATTTTTTATGAGATATATAAGGTGATATTGGTCTCATCATCACCAAATATCAGTAGCTTGCTGACATTGATGGCTAGCATATGACAACATTCCGATGGCTGGCCATCAATGTCAGGAAGCTACTTGCGTTTGGTAAAAATTTGTCCGTTTCATTTCGGTGACATTGACCTACCGATACATTTTTTGTTGCGAGACTCCCTAGCCATCGCCATGCAGGCCGGTCTTGGGTCTACAAGGGCTACAAATGCAATAAGCGTGGTTTTGTCAGATCTTACATCGCATTGATTCCGATGTTGTGATTGATTTAGGCGACACACAAAAATGATTTGCTTCCGGTATTAATGTGACAAAAATTAATTGGTTCCGGTAATCTGACGCAATATTTATGCCCCTGATCCGAATAAATGTGGGATATCCCCCATCCGTACAGGTGAAATATTGGATTTCCCCCATCCGTACAGGTGAAATATGGGATTTCCCCCATCCGTACAGCTGAAATATGTGATTTCCCCCATCCGTACAGGTGAAATATGGGATTTCCCCCATCCGTACAGGTGGAATTTGGGATTTCCCCCATCCGTACAGGTGAAATATTGGATTTGACCCATCCGTACAGGTGAAATATGGGATTTGACCCCACTAAACTGGCATAAAATCACCGCAGCTGTTGACAGACCAGTAAAGGCCATTAAATAAATTCACTTTCAATGTTGAATCCTATTTCGTCATCTGCTCTTAATTGTTTGTTTTCCAATTTTGTCAATGTTTTGGAAAGTGCATGAGGATCATCCACACTTCGCATTCTTATGTGGTACCAAATCTTATTTTTGTAAATAAATAAGACAATGTAACAACGTTTGTTTCCCGGCAAAATGTGTGAGAATAAAAAGGTTTATACCGATGAACGTACCCGTTTGTTCATTGCATCACTGGAACCAAACATTTTTGTGTGCGACCTGAGTACCAAGTATTATATCATAAAATCTCCATAGATGGTTTTACTCCTGTATGTATGTGACCTGTAGCATATTTCACCAACATTGCAAAGTATACTTATCTAGCAAAGTATTGAATCCGGTTATACCCCTTATATGAGTATTACAATATTTGTAATCCTATTTTAGGGGAAGGGTCCAAGTGACTTGGTGTGGTATGGACCTGGCACCAGGTCGGGTTATTCTCATTTCAGGGCTGAATATATTAATTATTTGTTCTTGATGTAAATATTCCGTTCTGATTTTGGGATTTTCCTCCCAATGCAGCAGGTTAAAATGGGATCGAACCCGTTTGCCCGACCTTACATGTCCTTAGCTGTTGATAGGCCGTTAAACACTAATAAACAAACAAACTAGTAAAGTATACTTTGAGGGAGTAATCATTTATTTTTCCCGAAATGCATTATTTCATATACGTAGAACTAACGACTTCATATATTTGATGATTTAAAGTATGCAGAATTATTATACTGAATTTATTACATTATCACAGCCAAAATGGCTGTGATAATGTAATAAATTCAGTATAATAAAATTGAATAAATTTATCCTTAAATTGAAAATTTCTCTCAGTGTACATGTGTACATAACAAGTAAAGTATACTTCGCAATTTTGGTGAAATAGGCGACTGTATGGCTACTGTATGGACAGACCGAGGCTGATTGAGATGGCGACCAGTGTACACATCTGCAGTATTTACCACGATTGCAGACCAATCTGTTTGTTATCGCAAACCATTTTCTACTTATCTTATTTTTTTTAAACTGTTTTTATAACTGTTTCTCATTTTTGGAATCGCTAGCAGAGGACTGGTGCCAACTGACTTTATCGAGTACCCGGGACCTGAGAAACAACTAAATATTTTTTTTACTTTTCACGGTTCAATCGTGAAAACTTCATGTTTCAAAGACATTCCCGATATATTTAACAAATAATACACTTCAAATGCACTCTATTACTATCACGCAATCTGATTAGCTGATGGTCGTACATTACAGGTATACCATTGTTGATGAGTGGTCGCAAATTTTACAATATATAGCATCGGGCTACTCGCCCATGTACGATAAATATATTCCTTGTACATGTAATTGTATTGGAACTATTTTCTTTGCAGAAAATGGTTTGTGTGATTCGTCCTGTCATTCGTCTGGTACGACATCTGCAACCATCTTGCACTTTAGTACGATTTCCACAGTTCTAGACTCGTTAAAATTTGCAAAACTGTAAATTGGTGCATGAGCAACAATTTGCGGCATTATCAGAAAAGGATAGGTCAGGAAACATCATTAATGGCTCCGCTAGTATGTCACCAGATTTTCTGATATACGCTGCAAATTTCAAAATTACAATACAGTTAACCCTATAGTATTAGGTTGCCGGAGTGTGCTAGCTGATCAGGAACTACACCGGTCAAAAACTGAGTAAGCCCCTTTTTCATTTCGGTCACAAATATAGCGACTAATCAGGATATGATCCGTGACACGCCATGTGATTTTGTCTCTGTGTATGATCCGTTTTCACATTCAGTGGTTAACCCTTTCCATTATTCCATTATCTAGAAAATAGGTAATAAAACAAATAGACATCGGGATTTTCGTTCCTAACGCTTTGGAGAATTTCGACCCATAACATTTGATTCTGACTTGTGGAATTTGCAGCACACGGGTAAATTTTGTCAATGTTGAGACTATGTAAAACATAGTACAATTGTATTTTGCATAATATCATTTTCACTAGCCATTTTGACATTTGAACTTCAGAGTCTATTGAAAATGCTGGAATTTGTTTGTACACGGTGCAGATCCTGATGAGGCTTATCGGGATCTACGCTGTTTGCCAACATTACCATCCCCGTTGTTCACCAATATTACTGACCATAGTATGTGGCGGTCACTGGAGAAATGGGGCTTATGGGGTTTGTGACCAGTGTAACTCGTGATCAAATAGCACACTCCTGTAACCTGATAACGAAACAGGGTTTAGAAGGTCCTCGAGCCAATTCCTACCCTTAAATACAAGATAAAAAAAACAACTGATAACGATCCATATAGATTGTTAGAAGCATCACATGTGTTTCATTGATAGAATTGCGAACAGAGCAGATCCTGATCAGACTGTGCGGATGCATAGTCTGATCTGGATCCACACTGGTTGCAAAACCCATAAGCCCCATTTCTTTGATCACAGCCACAAATCGTGTGGTCTTGTTCACAAACAATTTGCATGACTACCAATAAGAGGTTGTAACTGAGTCGCTCGGTGTGCTTTGACTGTAGAAGATCGTAGAAATTATAATTTATGGTACATCGGCTAATTATACCCTCCCGCAACGAAGTTGTGGGGGGGTATACTGGAGTCAGCTTGTCCGTCCGTCTGTCCGTCTTTCCGTCCGTCACAAAACTTAACAATTGTAACTTTCCCTTTAACTTCTCTTTCCCTTTGCGGAAATCTTTCATAGTTTACCCGCCCCTTCTCTGACACTCATACATCATTCTGCAACAAACCGACGACCCCCATTTATGCCAGGGGTCAAGGTCACGGACTTGGAAACTTAGAAAAAAACGAAAACTTAACAATTGTAAATTTCCTTTTAACTTCTCTTTCCCTTTGCGGAAATCTTTCATATTTTACCCGCCCCTTCTCTGACACTCATACATCATTCTGCAACAAACCTACGACCCCCATTTATGCCAGGGGTCAAGGTCACGGACTTAGAATGTCTAGTTTGCTTTTTTCAACTGGAACCACCATCGCACTCTCCATATGTGCTGACATAGTCTTTTATCTGAAAATGATAGTATGCGAGCTGGAATTCATTCTAGGTCAGGGCTGACGTGGGGGGGGGGGGTGGGGAGGGTATTCCGTAAGCCCCCGCTTACTGACAAATCTAGTTTTCATTGGCTTAAATATTATCTATTCATATTTAACCCTTAAAAGGCAGGAACAAAATATTGTTGTCTGTTGATTTTTTTTTAGAATGATTGATATTTCAATAGTCACACATCTCATTCAAAACTTTTTTTTTCTTTTCTTTTTTCCGATTTTAATCCATTGTAAGAGGTAATGCTAGATTGAAATATTTTGTCATCTGCTGTTTTCATTATTTCCATATGCTTTTTCTCGAGCAAAATCTTGTTTCCTCGTCTCACTTTTGACAGGCACTTCAACACCATTAAATAAATAAATAAACTCTTCTCCAGAATATATACTTTTGATTTGCATGAGAATCATCTCCAGTTGAAATAATCCTCGAACCTGCAACCAGTGAAACCTGTTTTTGTTAAGAAATTACACAATTATAAAAAAAAAACTATCAACCCTCACTGTGCTGGAGACGGAAATTGTCATCTGCTGTTTTTCGTTTTTGTTTTAATTCTTAACAAAAAGGTTTTTTGAGAAAGAATGCAAAATATAAAGCAACAGCAGACAATACTTTTCGTTACTAGCTTTCTAAGGGTTCATTTTCATGTTTTGATCCGTTTCCCAATGTGGGTGGCAGGTGGGAGCATGCAATGGGTAATTTAAGAATCGGGGTTTCATCCTTATCGGACTGGAGACCTGGTTTGGCCCTCACATACGTCTTTGAATCTGGTTATACCCCTTATGTGAGTATTATGATTATTCGTAAACCTATTTTAGGGGAAGGGGCTAAGTGACTTTGGTGTGGTATGGACCTGGCACCAGGTCGGGATCAAACCCATTTGCCCGGCTTTACATGACCTTAGCTGTTGATGGGCCGTTAAACACCAATAAACAAACAAACAAACCGTTTCACCATCCCTATGTCCCACACGTTCTAGACCAGAACCACCTGGCGTGCTTCGTTCTCGTCGGACAACTCTTGTCGCATAAATCATTTATTGGGCTTTGACTTCCAAATTATTGGAAGTTTATAGAAATGTATTGGCTAGTTGTTAACTCTTTAATATCTTGTTTATCCGTTTATTTTTATTTTGTTCCCAATATTTCACAAAGAATTCCTATTTCGGCAGCACAAGGAATCATGGAAATGATGCATATGTGCTGCTAACACGGGTTGTTTTTGATTTTGAAATGTATGGTTGACAATGCTGAAAAAAAAGCAACAGACAAAAATTTATATTTTCCACTTTTCCAGGTTTAATCTAAAACCAGGATTGCTGGCATGTTTATTTTTATAATCTGGGCCCGGTTGCTCAAAACCTCTGTTAGGTTAACAGACTGTTAAATCCTTAGCAATGCTAAGGATTTAACAGTCTGTTAAGCTAACAGAAGCTTTGAGCAACCGGGCCCAGGCTGTTAACCTGGGGCCCATTTCACTAAACTTCGTACGATAAAAATGTGTGTATGAAGATTTCTATAAATTCACTTCACACATTAACATGATTCATTAATGCTACCTTATTCCACCTCCATGTACAAGTCATTACATCTGAACAAGTCCACCTAAGATTTCACAAAATCCATTGGTTGCTAATGCAAACTTTGTTGCACATTTTATTTTTGCACTTACAAACTTCTTAGTCGTACGAAGTTAAGTGAAACGGGCCCCTGATGTCGTCATAAAATATGATAATCTATAATATTATGTCACTATTGATATCTGCGACTGTGAATGTGTACAAAATAATGGTCAGAAATTGTCAGCAGGGTTTGTTTTTTTCTACATTCGCTAATTTGTTGTCGTGTGTTCTCTCATTAACTGGGCAAAATGTTTACGGGCATTTGTGCAATAGTCATCGACATAGGTTACCTAATCTGACCTAATAGGACATTGTATGCCATATCATTGTAAATGCATGTCATCAATGTTTATCAAAAGTGGCAGGAGAATGATTTGTCTTCTCTTTTAGCTCACCTGAGCGAAGCTCATGGGAGCTATTGTTACTGCAATGTGTCCGTCGTCCGTCGTCCGTCGTCCATCGTCTGTCGTCCGTCGTCGTCCGTCCGTGAACATTTTCAAACGTCTTCTCCTCGGTAACCATTGGGCCTATAGTCACCAAACTTCATGGTCAAGGTCAGGTAGTGGGATTACAAAATTGTTAAAATGACGTCATTATGTAATCCAAGATGGTCGCCGTCTAAAAATAGCACAAATTCTTCAAAAATCTTCTTCTCAAGAACCGCCAACCGGATTTCGACAAAACTTGGTAGGAATGATCGATGTAATATGCTCTTTCAAAGTTCACATGACCTGCTTGGCCCATGGTAGCCAAACTTAAAAGTTATGGTCCATGGGTTAAGCCTTTTCAGATTTGTTAAAATGGAGGTCATCGCTAATCCAAGATGGCCGCCATCTAAAAATAGCATCAATTCTTAAAAAATCTTCTTTTCATGAACCGCCAACCGGATTTCAACGAAACTGGGTAGGAATGATCGATGTACAATACTCTATCAAAGTTGTTAAAATGGTGACTCCAGGGTCAAAAATGGGCGTGGCCCAGTAGGGTCAAATTGGGGTCAAATTTTATTTTTGACCGAATATGGTCATGTTATATATCAAATCGAAGGTATCAATGAGGCGATCACTCTGGTGCATTTATTGTCAAAGTTGGATGGTCATGTCATCCAAGATGGCTGCCGAAAGGTCAAAAAGTTCTTTTATCAGAGATTTCAAAATTCTTCTTCACATGAACCGCTTGGCCCATGGTAGCCAAACTTAAAAGTATGGTCCATGGGTGAAGCCTTTTCAGATTTGTTAAAATGGAGGTCATCGCTAATCCAAGATGGCCACCGTCTAAAAATAGCATAAATTCTTAAAAAATCTTCTCATGAACCGCTAGCCGGATTTCGACGAAACTTGGTAGGAATGATCGATGTACAATGCTCTTTCAAAGTTGTTAAAATGGTGACCCCCGGGTCAAAAATGGGCGTGGCCGGTGGGGTCAAATTTTTATTTTTGACCGAATATGGTCCTGTCTATATCAAATCGAAGGTATCAAAGAGGCGATCGCTCTGGTACATTTTTTGTCAAACTTGGATGGTCATGTCATCCAAGATGGCCGCCGAAAGGTCAAAAGGTTGTTCTTTTATTAGAGATTTCAAAATTCTTCTTCACACGAACCGCTTGGCCCATGGTGGCCAAACTTCGCAGTTATGGTCCATGGGTGAAACCTTTTCAGATTTGTTAAAACGGAGGTCGTCGCTAATCCAAGATGGCCGCCGTTTAAAAATAGCACATATTCTTCAAAAATCTTCTTCTCATGAACCGCCAGCTGGATTTCGACGAAACTTGGTAGGAATGATCGATGTAGAATGCTCTTTCAAAGGTGTTAAAATGGTGACCCCGAGGTCAAAAATGGGCGTGGCCCATGGGGTCCAATTTTATTTTTTACCAAATATGCTCATGTCATATATCAAATTGAAGGCGATTGCTCTGGTGCAATATTTGTCGGAATCTGATGATTATGTCATCCATGATGGCCGCCAAAAGGTCCATTTATTCGAGATTTTGAATGTCTTTTTCTCAGGAACCACATGGCCGATGCTGGCCAAACTTCATAGTAAGTTAAGATCCTTGGGTGAAGCATTTTCAGATTTGGTAAAATAAGTCGTCGCTTAATCCAAGATGACCTCCATCTAAAAATAGCACAATTTTTAAAACACATTAACTCGATGCCACATTCTCCTCTGGTGTTCATGGAGTCAGGTGAGCGAATTAGGACCATCATGGCCCTCTTGTTTTGTGAACTTGTTTCATCACAAACTATTTTGGTGGCACATGAGAAATGTCTCCCATGGAGATGATTCTCTGATTCTCATGCGCAGCCAAAACATGATATGATAGAATATTTCATACTTTTACTCATTTTTATCACGCCGACTTTCGGTGAGTGTGATATAGTCGGCGCTATTGACGTGTGTTTGTGTGTCCGTGCGTCTGGCATTTGCTTTAGAGTTCTTAAATACCAGATATCTCCACAACCGTAAGTCTGATTGATTTCATCTTCACATACATGTATCTCTTTATCATCATCCATATTTTCATCTACAGCCCATTAATGCAGCTCCCATGCCGAATGTCAAGGTCAAATTAATTCTCCCAAACCCAAAGTTCGGTTGACTACTGTCTGTTCCACGTTTTGCTGCCGACAAACATTTGGCCATTAAACATATTAAATCTAAACAATATTTAAATGCAAGTACGTTTTCATCAACAACAAAAAAGTGACCTTCCCCAAAAACATTTATTGGATGAAATTGCATCAAATGATTATTTTATTGCTATGGGAATTTAACATGGGGGCTAAATATAGATTTTTTAAAAATAATTTTGGAATTTGTGGACCGATTTTCAAAATCTAACTTGTTTTCTTAGTCACATTATTTCTAAGCTATCTAGCCAGGTTTCAGAGTCAATTACCTTTTTTTTTCGACCCTCCAGGCTCGAGCTCCTTTTTGCCCCATGTACAATTTATTTGGGGAGGGTGACTTTTTTGTTATTGATGAAAAAGTACTTGCATTTAAATATTATTTAGATTTAATGTGTTTAATACCCAAAAGTTTGTTGGCAGCAAAATGTGGAACATACACAAACTAAATACACACTGGGACCATCAAATACTTCGGCAGGCACGATATGTTGGCCGCGGCCATCTAGTTTGGGTTAATCAGTTTAAATGGTTACCTGTTTGGACCAAGCACGTCATATCATTGTTAATCATGTTTGTTGCCATTTGCAAATAAACAAATTAAATTTGTTCTGTTAAATTGGCACATGCCGTTATGAATATATCCATATATATATCCATATTCATAATGGCATGGGCCAATTTACCTTACACTGCTGTATACATTTTGTCGTCTGCTGTTTATTTTTGGTTTTTATCATCAAAAACATCTTTGAAGTGCTGTCAAACCATGTTTTTATTGACAAAGAAGGCAACATATAAAGCAACAGCAGACAACATTTTTACGTGATAAGCAGTCTAAGGTTTTAGAGAACATCATAACGCATTACATGTGACCAGCTCTGGAATAACCTCTCGTATCATAGTGCCAAGTGTGCCAATATTCGTTTTGCTAATCACAATATTTTCTGAAAAATTAGATTAACCCTTTCAACACCACAGGCCTGTATTGTGGTATTGGCAAAAAGTTTAGATCCGTCTAATCAGGATCTGCACTTTTTGCAAATAATTTTCTTATTTTTGAGAACAAAAACACCCCTTTTTCATAAATGGACTAGTCTGAAAAATCATTTTGTGACGATTGGATTGGTTGCAAAATGAATGTATCAAATTCCATTCCAGTTACTTAGGGGTGAAAGGGTTAATGACATTGCAAGTTCAGAAATCATTCTGTATTGTATATGAATAATTCAGATAAAAGTCACCTATACGGCTATAGTCTGTTTCGCGAAAGCTGCCCAAATTTTGCAGCCATATAAACAATTCAAAAACAATATTTTGTTCGATAATTTTAAATTAAAGGAAAATTTAAGAATGAGCCTTCTTTTTATTTCGTGAAATTTGGTCAAATATTGATTTTATTGCGAAAAAACAATTTCCCCGTGTTAAAATCCCCATAGACATCTTCACAGAGTGAAGATGTCTATGGGGATTTAACATGGGGAATTTTTTTAGAATTTCAGAAATACTGGACCGATTTTTAAAATTTAACTTTTGTTTTCTTCTTAGTTAGATCATTTCCAAGCTATCTAGCTATGTTTCGGAGTCAATATCCAAAAATTTTCGTTTTTTGACTCCTCCCACAACTCCTCTACCTCTTTTCACCCATGTTAAATTCCCATAGAGAAATCAATTTTTCGTAATAAAACCAATATTTGTAATGAATCTTTTAATCAGCCACCCAGTATGGTTACTAGTCGACTACTGAATATTCATAATTTCCTTGTTGGACGTGTACGTGACAATGTTAATCCTTCCACTGCCATATATGGTAAGTGGGTGGCAGGTAGGAACATGCGATGGGTAATTTAACGATTGGGGTTCATCTTTACATGAATTCCGACTGGAGACCTGTAGCCCATTTCATCAACATTGCAAAGTATACTTTAGTAGCAAAGTATACTTTGAGGGAGAAATTTTCAATTTTATGATAAATTTATTAATTGTTATTATAATGAATTTATTACATTATCACAGCCATTTTGGCTGTGATAATGTAATAAATTCAGTATAATAATTCTGCATACTTTTAATCATGAAATATATGCATTTGTTAGTTCTATATGAAATAATGCATTTTAGGAAAAATAAATGATTACTCCCTCAAAGTATACTTTGCTAGTAAAGTATACTTTGCAATGTTGATGAAATAGGCTACTGGTTTGGCCCTCACATACGTCTTTGGTATTTTGTATGTAACAGTTGAATCTGGTTATACCCCTTATGTGAGAATTACGATTATTCGTAATCCTATTTTAGGGTACGGTGCCAAGTGGCTTTGGTGTGGTATGGACCTGACATCAGGTGAGTTTGTTTGTTTGTTAGGGTTTAACGGCCTATCAACAGCCAAGGTTATTTAAGGCCGGGTCAATGGGTTTAGTACTAAATCCCATATATTACCTCTACAAGTGCATGTACATGTTCAAGTACATGCACAAATGGGGGAAAATCCCAAAATCAGTACTGAATATTTACAATAAAAGAACTATTATGTTCAGCCCTGAAATTAGAATAATCCTGATCTGATGCCAGGTCCTCGCCACACCAGAATCACTTGGGCCCCCTCCTAAAAGCAGTAGGTTCAGTAATAATCTTACTACTTTTATAATGGGCAATAACCCAATTCAACTCCCAGTTAGTGGGTGGCAGGTGGGAGCACGCGATGGGTAATCTAACTATCGGGGTTCATCCTTACCGGAATCCCGACTGGAGACCTGGTTTGGCCCTCACATACGTCTTTGGCATTTTGTATGTGACAGTTGAATCTGGTTATACCCCTTATGTGAGTATTACGATATTCGTAATCCTATTTTAGGGGAAGGGGCCAAGTGACTTTGGTGTGGTATGGACCTGGCACCAGGTCAGGTTATTCTAATTTCAGGGCTGAATATATTTGTTCTCGATGTAAATATTCCGTTCTGATTTTGGGTTTTTCCCCCCAATGCAGCAGGTTAAAATGGGATTGAACCCGTTTGCCCGGCCTTACATGACCTTAGCTGTTGATAGACCATTAAACACTAATAAACAAAACAAACTCCCAGGTAACAAAAGAGCCAAAGATAAAAACTTACCTGAGGGCCAAACCAGGCAAATCGTGATTCCTATAACTTGAGGAGGAATCCCTATCGTTAATTTACGCCGTCACGTTCGCCCAACCAACCACCCACGGCAGCAGGTCAGATTATTCTAATATCAGGGCTGAATATATTTTTTCTCGATGTAAATATTCCATTCTGATTTTGTGATTTTCCCCCCAATGCAGCAGGTTAAAACGGGATCGAACCCGTTTGCCCGGCCTTACATGACCTTAGCTGTTGATAGGCCAGTAAACACCAATAAACAATCACAAACCATGTATGGTAACCAGTTGACAATCACGCCATGTATGGTAACCAGTCGACAATCACGCCATGTATGGTAACCAGTTGACAATCACGCCATGTATGGTAACCAGTCAACACATGAATATTCATGTCCCATGCTCCCACTGCCATATATAAAACATAAAGACAAGATTTTTTTCTACATTTTTTTGCCGATTTTCATCCAAAAAAAAAGATCAACATTTGGAAGAAAATGGCAAGAAAACAATGCAATATTTTTCTATGAACATGGTCAGTGATTATAAAAGTTTCTGAGCCTGTTATGTACACAAAGTAAAGAAGTTTTACTGTCACAGCTCGGTCTCCACTAATGAAATGTCTCAATCTTGAGCATGAATTATATATTACATGCTCCAGAAGTGTTGTAGTCGCTGCCCGTGCCCAAGGGTTATAAACTTCCTTAGCTTGTACATGTACACGTTCTTGCCGACGGGATTGGGGATCGAGTTGGAAAGGGGTGTGGGAGCATCCTTCAATTTACACTCCCAAGTTTTATAATCACTGGCCCAGTTTATCATGATGTAATGGCCAAAATGGGTTTGTTGACTTATTGAAGGACGGTGTCAACCGCGGGGCCAGTCACTAAACTTCTTACAACAAAAAATGTTAGTACAAATATTTCTATAAATATACTTCACACATTAATATAACTCAATAATTCCAGCACAAAAATATTTACGCAATTCCGTAACATTTGATTGGTCCGTAGCAAGTCTCTGTCCAGAATTTATATCCCAGTAAACTCCATGCCGAACTACTTTCCGTAACCGTCAGGCGCAGTTAAAATAATTCTGAAGAAAACGAAAAATAAACATATTTTCTTGATGAATTTATTTCAAATGCTGGAATTATAAGGAATGAATGGCCTTTTTGTGGAATTTATCGGGGTATAAACTTGGAAAAGTCGCGGGAATACTGGACGAAGGCCTTTGGGGATATAAACTTGGAAAAGTCGCGGGAATACTGGACGAGGCCTTCCGGCCTTCGTCCAGTATTCCCGCAACTTTTCCAAGTTTATACCCCGATAAATTCCACAAAAAGGCCATTCATTCCTATACTAATGCTACAATGTTCCTCTTGTGGGTGGCATGCGAAGGATCATTTGTGACTGACTGGAGAAATGGGGCTTCTGGGATTTGTGACCAGTGTAGTTCCTGATCAAATAGCACACTCCTGTAGCCTGCTAATGATCTATATTGCTTGTTATAAGCATGACAGATGTTTCATTCATAGAATGGCGAACTGTGTAGATCCTGATCAGACTGTAGATGCCCAATTCTCCAGTCCTTACCAGAATCACAATATCACTGGTTTGCCATTTTACATTTTGGTACATTTTATTTCTTGGCTTTCTTGTTTCCAGTTGAATCTGGTTATACCCATTATAAAAGTAGTACACTTAGTACTGATCCTATTACTTTTAGGGAGTTGGGATAAGTGACTCTGGTGTGGTGAGAACCTGGCACCAGATCAAGATTTTCCCCCATCCATATAGGATTTGACCCCAATAACCCGGCCTATAAGGACCTTAGTTGTTGGCAGGCTGTTAAACGCAATTAAATAAATAAACACATAGGGGTCATTAAACTGGAAGAAGCCCTCGAAGATCTCATCATTAGTTTCTAATACCAAGTTTGTGGTAAATTTTATTTTTGCCATTTCTTAGTCTGGGGCCTGGTTCACTAAGTTGCAAGACTAAAACGTTTGTAAGTGCAAATTTTTTATTTTAAATAACTACACTCAGAGCTCCAGGTAAGCTGCGGAATTTTACCAACTTGGGGTGAATTTGTTTTATTTCTTCATCAAAAATAGCAAGTTGGGAGTGCTTTAGAATCGTCTCATTGAGACGATTCTAAAGCACTCCCAACTTGCCATTTTTAATGGAGAAATAAGAAATTTACCTCCAAATTACGCAGCTTAACTGGAGCTCTGTACACTGACAGCAGATGTTGGAAAGTTTTAGATAGATGTGTTCACATGTAATGATATGTGAATGTAGGTGTAAAATGGTAATGTTAGTTAAACGCGTTAATGTGAGAAGCAAATTAACAAAAATCTTCGTGAGCATTGTTGGCGCGCCCACTTGCGGACAGCGCGATATAGTCGGCACATTGGCGTACGTATGTATGTGCGTCCGGTTCAAGTTTTTGGTTAAAGTTTTTCAGTATACTATCAAAGCCTCAGCGGGCGGGACATTCGGGCCGCGGCCATCAAGTTATTGTAAGAAGTTTAGTGAAATGTGGCTGTGACTGGAGAAATGGGGCTTATGGGTTTTGCGACCAGTGTAGATGCAGATCAGCCTGTGCATCCGTAGTCTGAACAGGATCTGCACTGTTTACCATTGCATCAATGAAACACTGTCCTGCTTCTAACAAGCAATATATATCGTTATCAGGCTACATGAGTGATCAGGATCTACACTGGTCACAAATCACAATAAGCCCCATTTCTCCAGTCACAGCTACACATGTACCCCTGTAACCGATTTCTTCATCAAAATTACAAAGTATACTTATCTAGCAAAGTATACTTTGAGGGAGTAATCATTTATTTGTCCCGAAATGCATTATTTCATATAGAACTAACGACTGCATATGTTTGATGATTAAAAGTATGCAGAATTATTATACTGAATTTATTACATTATCACAGCCAAAATGGCTGTGATAATGTAATAAATTCAGTATAATAAAAAATAATAAATGTATCTTAAAAATGAAAATTGCTCCCACAAAGTATACTTTGCTAGAAAAGTATACTTTGCAATGTTGATGAAATAGGCTACTGATCTGCAGACAAGTCATGAAGGCAATAAGCCCAGTTTTGTCATATTGTGGGTCATTTGTAAATTTGTCTCCCCAGTCGAGAAAAGGTACCTTACGTTTGTAGATCCCTCTCCTGTTGGACATTCACATCTTCGGATTATTCCTTTAGTTATCTCAGTAAGGCTTATTCATTGACTGGATAGCAAACAGCACAGGCCCTGATCAGATAGTGTGGAAGTGGAGGCTGATCTGGGGCTAATGCTTGGATGATCCCATACGTATGGAACACCAAATTTACATAAACTCAAATAATTATTGCTAGCTCTACATAATTAGAGCTAGCATTAAATATTTAGAGCTAGGTCCAAATGATTTATACAGCTCTTCAAATGATTTGGAGCTAGCTCAAATATTTAATGCTAGCTCTAATTATTTAGAGCTAGCATTAATTATTTCAGTTTATGTATATTTGGCGTTACATACGTCGTATGATACCTTTACTCGGCCGACATTCATGTACTGGTAGTTGTAGTATGTACATACCCTGTACTGGTAGTTGTAGTATGTACATACCCTGTAAAGTAGTAGCTTTTAATATATAAGTAATTCTAGGATATTCCAATTATACACATTGGGCTCTAACAAAGCAGTATAATTATTTATACCAAATACATGATGTGTCTGAAGAATATCATGTGATTTATACCATGTCAGAAATATAGTTGAATTTTTTAATTTCCTCGCACACAAATCTAAAAAATAAACCAAAAAGGTTAATAGACATTTAAATCCATTACAACACTAAGACTTTGGTTCATCTAAACTTGTGATATCGTCAGACAAATGTATAGTAAAACTGAAAATGTCGGAGCCATGACTTTAAAAACCCTTAGTATGTGGGAAACGTAAAATGTTGTCTGCTGTCAAATTATATTTTGTCTTCTTTCTCTATAAAAATATGGTTTGACACTTCCAATGGAAATGATTCTAAAGTGTTGTCAAAATATGGTTTTGATGAGAGAAATGGAAAATAAAAAATAAACAGCAGACGACAAATTTTAATTCAGCATTGTAAGGGTTAAAGGTACATGCCCACTCAGTAGGCACAACATGTTCTTTATAGGAATTAAATAAGTGAACAATTGTGTTGCTATTCCCTCACCAGTTCTAAAAGTTACGAGAGCCCGCTATACAGATATAATCATTTAGTACTATTTATTTTACTGATAGTAATTAAATACTAATTAAATGCGTCGCCTGAAAACTGAAGAAATTTTGTTTTCAACAGATTATAAAGTATGCATCATTGCACATCAAAAAATAAATACAGAGAATAAATAGTAATGTCCGTTAACATTTTAAGGAAACACCGTTATCGCCCCTGATATCAGTGTGAAATTTACGTCTGATATAAAATGTATAATAATGAATGGAATGTTTATTTTTCCAGAACATGTCGCAGATGGTGTCTGTGATATAAAGAACAGTTTGTACCTACTGAGTGGACATGTACCTTTAATAGTGTTATATGCAAATTCAAGGTATAGACAATTAGATGTGTACAGATTATGAAAACCTGTTAATGAACTGAATGTCACATATTAAATGTAAGCGAGAACAAATAATAGTTTTAAAGATTAAAAGCATTGATATTTTTCCTTCGATAGTGTCAAAACATGTTATGCTTTAGTGATGTCATAAAATTGTGATCATTGCATGAGCATTAGTCCAGAACTAGAGGATATTCCATCATACATGTTTGAAGAGCATGACAAAATACACAAGTGTATGTCGGCCTCCGCGTAAACAACGAGTAAGCAAAGCGAACGAGTTGTTTACGCGAAAGCCAATGTACACAAGTGTATTATTTTATGCTATTCAAACATGTACGATGGAATATCCTATTTATTACATTTCTGAACAACATTTTCGAACAAAATACATTTTATACTGTTTCGGGGGAGTTTGCTTATTTTATAACGACTGCGGGAGAGTGCACGCGGGTGATTACTGGTGTACTCTTCACGGTGTATTATTTGTTAGTTGACAATTACGGGTTTTCACATATCCATGCATGTGTATATAATAGCTTGAAATGTAATAAACAATATAATACATGTTCAGTGTAAGTAAAACACATGTATAGTATTGTGTTAAGAAAATATAAAACTTACCCCCTTCAAATGCAATTAGAGATAAGAAAAATACTAACAACTTATGTTGGCATATACTGCTTTGTTAAGGACATATACTGCTTTGTTTTTGTTAAGGACATATACTGCTTTGTTAGACATATACTGCTACATATACTGCTTTGTTAAGTCCCAAGAGACTAAAACGATTATATTTTATGCATTTATTATTGTTGAGCTTAAATGATTCTTAATTTGTGACTATATAACTACATGTATATGTTCCACAGGTTGGTTATAGCGCAATTGTTACAGTATGTATATGTTTTATTATAGTGACATGTAAATGGAGTATACCGCAATCATGTAGACATTGCACCACTATGAAGGATTATGTTTGGAATAAATTGGTGTAATAATTTATTAACACGACACGATCACGGATATAGTGTTTGTTCCTTATTTGTGTTGGTCCATATAACTTCACCTCATCGCCATATGTGGCTGGGGCTGGAGAAATGGGGCTTATCGCTTTTGTGACCAGTGTAGCTCCAGATCAAATAGCACTCTCCTGTAGCCTGATAATGATCTCTATTGCTTGTTAGAACCGTGGCAGGTGTTTCAATGATGTAATCACGAACAGTGCGGTTCCTGATAGACTGTGGGGATGCACAGGCTGAACTGGATCTACACTGATTGCAAAACCCATAAGTCCAGTCACAGCCACATATTATATCGGGGCCCCACTCTCCACCCTTGGGTTGTGGTCAGGCGAACGAGACGGCGTAAATTAGCGGTAGGGGTTCCTCCTTATAGGAATCACGATTTGCCTGGTTTGGCCCTCAGGTACGTTTTTAGCTCGACTATTCGAAGAATAAGTAGAGCTTATGTTGTCACCCCGGCGTCGGCGTCGGCGTTGGCGTCACGCCTTAGTTAAGGTTTTTAGTCAAGCTTGTATATGGAATACTACTGGCCCTACACCCACCATACTTGGACAACTTCATCTCCTAGTGATGTACATCAATAACCCCTGATATATATTTGACCTTGACCAACATTTCCTCTTGAATTACTTAGTTAATTCCCCTTGGTTAAGGTTTTTAATCAACCTTGGTTAAGGTTTTTAGTCCAGCTTGTATATGCAATACTACTGGCCCTACACCCACCATACTTGGACAACTTCATCTCCTAGTGATGCACATCAATAACCCCTGATCTATATTTGACCTTCACCTACATTTCCTCTTGAATTACTTACTTAATTCCCCTTGGTTAAGGTTTTTAGTCAACCTTGGTTAAGGTTTTTAGTCAAGCTTGTACATGAAACACTATTGTGCATACACGCACCATACTTGGACAACCATTTCTCATAGGGATGTACATCAATAACCCCTGATTTATATTTGACCTTCACCTACATTTCCCCTTGAATTACTTGCTTAATTCCCCTTGGTTAAGGTTTTTAGTCAAGCTTGTATATGCAATACTACTGGCCCTACACCCACCATACTTGGACAACTTCATCTAGTGATGTACATCAATAACCCCTGATCTATATTTGACATTGACTTACATTTCCTCTTGAATTACTTAGTTAATTCCCCTTGGTTAAGGTTTTTAATCAACCTTGGTTAAGGTTTTTAGTCAAGCTTGTATATGCAATACTACTGGCCCTACACCCACCATACTTGGACAACTTCATCTCCTAGTGATGCTCATCAATAACCCCTGATCTATATTTGACCTTCACCTACATACAGACACCATACTTGGACAACCTTTTCTCATAGGGATGTACATCAATAACCCCTGATCTATATTTGACCTTGACCTACATTTCCTCTTGAATTACTTAGTTAATTCCCCTTGGTTAAGGTTTTTAATCAACCTTGGTTAAGGTTGTTAGTCAAGCTTGTATATGCAATACTACTGGCCCTACACCCACCATACTTGGACAACTTCATCTCCTAGTGATGCACATCAATAACCCCTGATCTATATTTGACCTTCACCTACATTTCCTCTTGAATTACTTACTTAATTCCCCTTGGTTAAGGTTTTTAGTCAACCCTGGTTAAGGTTTTTAGTCAAGCTTGTACATGGAACACTATTGTGCATACACACACCATACTTGGACAACCATTTCTCATAGGGATGTACATCAATAACCCCTGATCTATATTTGACCTTCACCTACATTTCCCCTTGAATTACTTGCTTAATTCCCCTTGGTTAAGGTTTTTAGTCAAGCTTGTATATGCAATACTACTGGCCCTACACCCACCATACTTGGACAACTTCATCTCCTAGTGATGTACATCAATAACCCCTGATCTATATTTGACATTGACCTACATTTCCTCTTGAAATTACTTAGTTATTCCCCTTGGTTAGGTTAATCCCACTGGTTTTTAGTAGTCAAGCTTGTAGATGCATACTTTGAACTTGCCCTACATTCCCACCATACTTGACCAACTTCATCTCCTATGATGCTCACAATCCCATAATATTTTGACCCCTTCACCTACTTTTCCTATTGATACTTACTAGTCCCTTTGAAGGTTTTTGCACTACATAGTTCCTTGTACATTGGACACTACATACTTAATTGGCACCTTTTCTTAGGGTGTACATCAATAAACCCTGATCTTTTTAGACCTTGACCTACCTCTTTGAGTTACTTATTTAATTCCCCTTGGTTAGGTTTTTTAGTCAAGCTTGTATATGCAATACTGGCCCTACACCCACCATACTTGGACAACTTCATCTAATGTGCATCAATAACCCCTGATCTATATTTGACCTTAACTACATTTCCTCTAATTACTTATTAATTCCCCTTGGTTACGTTTTTAGTCAAGCTTCGTTAAGGTTTTAGTCAAGTGGTACATGGAATACTATGTGCTAGGACACCTATACTTGGACAACCTTTTCATAGGGAGTCATCAATAACCCCTGATCTATATTTGACCTTGACCTACATTTCCTCTTCAATTACTTAGTTAATTTCTCCTTGGTTATGGTTTTTAGTCAAGCTTGTATATGGAATACTACTGGCCCTACACCCACCATACTTGGACAACTTCATCTCCTAGTGATGTGCATCAATAACCCCTGACCTATATTTGACCTTCACCTACATTTCCTCTTGAATTACTTACTTAATTCCCCTTGGTTAAGATTTTCAGTCGACCTTGGTTAAGGTTTTTAATCAAGCTTGTACATGGAATACTATTGTGCATCCAGACACCATACTTGGATAACTTTTTCTCATAGGGATGTACATCAATAACCCCTGACCTTTATTTTACCTTCACCTACATTTAACCTTGAATTACTTGGTTAATGTTTATAGTCAAGCTTGTATATGGAATACACCTGGGCCTACATCAACCATACTTGGACAACTTCATCTCCTAGTGATGCTCATCAATAACCCCTGATCTATATTTGACCTTCACCTACATTTCCTATTGAATTACTTACTTAATTCCCCTTGGTTAAGGTTTTTAGTCCACCTTGATTAAGGTTGTTAGTCAAGCTTGTACATGGAACACTATTGTGCATACAGACACCATACTTGGACAACCTTTTCTCATAGGGATGTACATCAATAACCCCTGATCTATATTTGACCTTGACCTACATTTCCTCTTGAATTACTTATTTAATTCCCCTTGGTTAAGGTTTTTAGTCAAGCTTGTATATGCAATACTACTGGCCCTACACCCACCATACTTGGACAACTTCATCTCCTAATGATGTACATCAATAACCCCTGATCTATATTTGACCTTCACCTACATTTCCTCTTGAATTACTTACTTAATTCCCCTTGGTTAAGGTTTTTAGTCAAGCTTCGTTAAGGTTTTTAGTCAAGCTGGTACATGGAATATTATTGTGCATACAGACACCATACTTGGACAACCTTTTCTCATAGGGATGTACATCAATAACCCCTGATCTATATTTGACCTTGACCTACATTTCCTCTTCAATTACTTAGTTAATTTCTCCTTGGTTATGGTTTTTAGTCAAGCTTGTATATGGAATACTACTGGCCCTACACCCACCATACTTGGACAACTTCATCTCCTAGTGATGTGCATCAATAACCCTGACCTATATTTGACCTTCACCTACATTTCCTCTTGAATTACTTACTTAATTCCCCTTGGTTAAGGTTTTTAGTCGACCTTGGTTAAGGTTTTTAATCAAGCTTGTACATGGAATACTATTGTGCATCCAGACACCATACTTGGATAACTTTTTCGCATAGGGATGTACATCAATAACCCCTGACCTTTATTTTACCTTCATCTACATTTAACCTTGAATTACTTGGTTAATGTTTATAGTCAAGCTTGTATATGGAATACTCCTGGGCCTACATCAACCATACTTGGACAACTTCATCTCCTAGTGATGTACATTAATAATCCCTGACCTATGTTTGACCTTGACCTACTTTTATCCTTGGATTACTTAGTTATTTCCCCTTGGTTACGATTTTTAGTCAAGCTTGTATATGGAATACTCCTGGGCCTACAGAAACAATACTTGGCAAACTTCATCTCCTAGTGATGTACATCAATAACCCATGACCTATATCTGACATTGACCTACATTTAACCTTGAATTACTTACTTAATTTCCCTTGGTTATGGTTTTTAGTCAACCTTGGTTAAGGTTTTTATGCAGGCCACAGCCACCTTTGTCGAGCTATGTGTACATCGACAACCCTCGTAGTCGAGCTATGCTGTTCTCCTACAACTCTTGTTATCTTTGGCTCTTTTGTTACCTGGGAGTTGAATTGGGTTATTGCCCATTATAAAAGTTGTAAGATTATTACTGATCCTACTGCTTTTGGGAGAGGGGCCAAGTGATTTTCTGGTGTGGCGAGGACCTGGCATCAGATTAGGATTATTCTGATTTCAGGGCTGAATATATAGTTTTTGTCCTGCCTGCTTTAGCAGAAGCGGGACATAGGTATAGCTTTTCCGTCGTCATCGGCGGCGTCGTCTTTTAAGTTTTTGCGTTTAGCTGTTTCTAAAACTTAACGCTCAGGTTAATTCATTGTAACTTCTGTTTCCCTCAATGAAATGCTTTAATATTCCATACATGCATTTGTAACAACATCCCGCATCATTCTACAGAAAGCCCATGGTGCCCGCTAATCCCAAAGGTCAAGGTCGCTGACTTAGAAATTTCCGTGTTTGCAAAAGTTAATGCTCAGTTTATGCTTTAATATTCCATACATACATTTGTAACAACATCTCGCATCATTCTACAGAAAGCCTATGTTGCCCGCTAACCCCAAAGGTCAAGGTCGCTGACTTAGAAATTTCCGTGTTTGGAAAAGTTAACGCTCAGTTTATGCTTTAATATTCCATACATGCATTTGTAACAACATCCCGCATCATTCTACAGAAAGCCCATGATGCCCGCTAACGCCAAAGGTCAAGGTCACTGACTTAGAAATTTCCGTGTTTGGAAAAGTTAACGCTCAGTTTATGCTTTAATATTCATTTGGAGAAGTTAACGCTCAGTTTATGCTTTAATATTCCATACATGCATTTGTAACAACATCCCGCATCATTCTACAGAAAGCCCATGATGTCCGCTAACGCCAAAGGTCAAGGTCACTGACTTAGAACTTTCCGTGTTTGGAAAAGTTAATGCTCAGTTTATGCTTTAATATTCAATACATGCATTTGTAACAACATCCTGCATCATTCTACGGAAAGCCCATGGTGCCCGCTAACCCCAAAGGTCAAGGTCACTGACTTAGAAATTTCCGTGTTTGGAAAAGTTAACGCTCAGTTTTTGCTTTGATATTCCATACATGCATTTGTAACAACATCCCGCATCATTCTACAGAAAGCCCATGTTGCCCGCTAACCCCAAAGGTCAAGGTCACTGACTTAGATTTAATTTCCGTGTTTGGAAAGTTAACGCTCAATTTATGTATGCTTTAATATTCCATACATGCATTTGTAACAACATCCCGCATCATTCTACAGAAAGCCCATGGTGCCCGCAAACCGCAAAGGTCAAGGTCACTGACTTAGAAATTTCATGTTTGGAAAAGTTTTAAACGCTCAGTTTATGCTTTAATATGCCATATATGCATTTGTAACAACATCCCGCATCATTCTACAGAAAGCCTTTATGGTGCCCGCTACCCCCAAAGGTCAAGTCACTGAATTAGAAAATCCATGTTTGGGAAAGAAAAGGTCGACGCTAGGTATGCTTTAATATTCCATACATGCATTTGTAACAACATCCCGCATCATTCTACAGAAAGCCATGATGCCCGCTACGCCAAAGGTCAAGGTCATGACTTAGAAATTTCCGTGTTTGAAAAGTTAACGCTCAGTTTATGCTTTAATATTCATTTGGAGAAGTCTAACGCTCAGTTTATGCTTTAATATTCCATACATGCATTTGTAACAACATCCCGCATCATTCTACAGAAAGCCCATGATGTCCGCTAACGCCAAAGGTCAAGGTCACTGACTTAGAACTTTCCGTGTTTGGAAAAGTTAATGCTCAGTTTATGCTTTAATATTCCATACATGCATTTGTAACAACATCCCGCATCATTCTACAGAAAGCCCATGGTGCCTGCTAACCCCAAAGGTCAAGGTCACTGACTTAGAAATTTCGTGTTTTGGAAAAGTTAACGCTCAGTTTATGCTTTGATATTCCATTACATGCATTTGTAACAACATCCCCGGCATCATTCTACAGAAAGCCATGTTTGCCCGCTAAATCCCCAAAGGTCAAGGTCACTGACTTAGAAATTTCCGTGTGGTTTGGGAAAAGTTAACGCTCAATTTATGTATGCTTTTAATATTCCATACATGCATTTGTACAACCCATTTCCCAATATTCCATACATGAAAGCCCATTTGGTGCCCGCAAACAACAGGTCCCAAGGCACTGACTTAGAAATTTCTATTGGAGAAATTAACGCTCCAGGTTTATGCTTTAATTTGCCAAATATATGCCTTTTGTTAACAAACAACCCGGCATCCAATTTCCAGGAAAAAGCCCCATGGTGCCCGTAACAAAGGTCAAGGTCACTTGATTAGAAATTTCCATGTTTGGAAAGTTCGACGCTCAGTTTATGCTTTATAATATTGGCCATATATGCATTTGTAACAACATCCCGCATCATTCTACAGAAAGCCCATTGGTGCCCGCTCCTAACCCCAAAATTTTTAAAAGGTCAAGGTCACTGACTTACAAATTAGCCCACGCTCAGTTTATTGCTGGTTTAATATTCAATACATGCATTTGTAACAACATCCTGCATCATTCTACAGAAAGCCCATGGTGCCTGCTAACCCCAAAGGTCAAGGTCACTGACTTAGAAATTTTCCGTGTTTGGAAAAGTTAACGCTCAGTTTATGCTTTGATATTCCATACATGCATTTGTAACAACATCCCGCATCATTCTACAGAAAGCCCATGTTGCCCGCTAACCCCAAAGGTCAAGGTCACTGACTTAGAAATTTCCGTGTTTGGAAAAGTTAACGCTCAATTTATGTATGCTTTAATATTCCATACATGCATTTGTAACAACATCCCACATCATTCTACAGAAAGCCCATGGTGCCCGCAAACCGCAAAGGTCAAGGTCACTGACTTAGAAATTTCCATGTTTGGAAAAGTTAACGCTCAGTTTATGCTTTAATATGCCATATATGCATTTGTAACAACATCCCGCATCATTCTACAGAAAGCCCATGGTGCCCGCTAACCCCAAAGGTCAAGGTCACTGAATTAGAAATTTCCATGTTTGGAAAAGTCGACGCTCAGTTTATGCTTTAATATTCCATATATGCATTTGTAACAACATCCCGCATCATTCTACAGAAAGCCCATGGTGCCCGCTAACCCCAAAGGTCAAGGTCACTGACTTACAAATTAACGCTCAGTTTATGCTTTAATATTCCATACATGCATTTGTAACAACATCCTGCATCATTCTACAGAAAGCCCATGTTGCCCGCTAACGCCAAATGTGGGAAGGGGCCAAATGGCACCAGGTCGGGTTTTAATTCAGCATTGTAAGGGTTCAGGACCTTAGCTATTATCAAGACATTAAACTCCGTCACGTCTATACGACCTTAGCTAACACTGAGACATTAAACAGAGTCACGTCTATATGACCTTAGCTATTACCGAGACATTAAACCCAGTCATGTCTATATGATCTTAGCTATTACCGAGACATTAAACTCAGTCACGTCTATATGACCTTAGCTAACACTGAGACATTAAACAGAGTCACGTCTATATGACCTTAGCTATTACCGAGACATTAAACCCAGTCATGTCTATATGATCTTAGCTATTATCGAGACATTAAACCCAGTCACGTCTATATGACCTTAGCTATTACCGAGACATTAAACTCAGTCACGTCTATATGATCTTGGCTATTACTGAGACATTAAACCCAGTCATGTCTATATGACCTTAGCTATTACCGAGACATTAAACCCAGTCACGTCTGTATGACCTTGGCTATTACTTGATTACAATAAACCCAGTCACATTTCCCCTATATACCCTAGCATTACTGAGAACATTAAACCCAGTCACGTCCCTATCCGCCCTAGCTATTACCTGAGGAACATGTACCCAGTCACATCCCTATAATGACCTTACCCTTTTTACTGAACCTTAAAACCCCAGTCCAAACGTCTATAATGACCTTAGCTTAAATTTACACCTTAGACATTAAACCCATCACGTCTATATGACCTACTATACGAGACCCTAACAGTCATGTCTATATGACCCTAGGTATTACTGAGACATTAAACCCAGTCACGTCTATATGACCTTGGCTATTACCGAGACATTAAACTCGGTCATGTCTATATGACCTTGGCTATTACTGAGACATTAAACCCAGTCACGTCTATATGACCTTAGCCATTACTGAGACATTAAACCCAGTCACGTCTATATGACCCTAGCTATTACCGAGACATCAAACCCAGTCACGTCTATATGACCTTGGCCATTACTGAGACATTAAACCCAGTCACTTCTATATGACCTTGGCCATTACTGAGACATTAAACCCAGTCACGTCTATATGACCTTGGCTATTATTGAGACATTAAACCCAGTTACGTCTATATGACCTTAGCTATTACCGAGACATGGGTATTATGGGTGTCTCACTAGATCAACTTTAGATGGCCACCAAGAAATGTCCAGAGCTTCACCTGTGAATATTTTGATGGTATTGAAGTCTATAGCGAATTTAATTTTTCAGACCTCGCAGGGCGACTGATTTGGCGAGGTTCAACTGTAAAATAACACAAATCTATGTGATAAGGAGACAGCAGGGGAGTTAATATCTTCACCCTTAGAATGCGGGAAACGTAAATTGTCGTCTGCTGTTTATATTTTGTTTTCTTTCTCAATAAAGACATGGTTTGTCAGCACTTTAGATCATTTCCAGATGCAAAAGTGTTGGCAAATCATGTTTTGATGAGTAAAATGGACAATAAAAAATAAACAGCAGATCACAATTTAAATTCAGCATTGTAAGTTATCATGCTTATTAGGCTCGACATGGTGGGTGGTAGGTGGGAGCACGCGATGGGTAATTTAACGATCGGGGTTCATCCTTACCGGAATCCCGACTAGAGACCTGGTTTGGCCCTCACATACGTCTTTGGCATTTTGTATGTGACGGTTGAATCTGGTTATACCCCTTATAAGAGTAATCCTACCGGTATTAGGAGTAATCCTACCGGACTTTGGTGCAGTATGGACCTGGCACCATGTCAGGTTATTCTAATTTCAGGGCTGAATATGTTGTATCTTGATGTAAATATTCCGTTCTGATTTTGGGATTTTCCCCCCAATGCAGCAGGTTAAAACGGGATCGAACCTGTTAGCCCGGCCTTACATGACCTTAGCTGTTGATAGGCCGTTAAACACCAATAAACAAACAAACAAACAAACAGGCTCGACATGAAAATGGTCGTAACTTCTCGTATCAGGAAGCACAGTATTTTTCCTCGACGAACCTTCAAATTCACACACATTTAACCCTTACAATGCTGAATTAAATTTTGTTGACTGCTGATTATTTTATATTTTCCATATTTCTCAACAAAAACATGCTCTATGATTCTAAAGTGCTGTTGAACCATATTTTTAGCTCACCTGAGCGAAGCTCATGTGAGCTACTGTTACCACAATGTGTCCGTCGTCCGTCCATCCGTCCGTCCGTCCATGAACATTTTCAAATGTCTTCTCCTCGGTAACCATTCGGCAATAGTCACCAAACTTCATGGTCATGGTCTTTAGGTAGGGGAACTACAAAATTGTTAAAATGATGTCATTACGTAATCCAAGATGGCCGCCGTCTAAAAATAGCACAAATTTTTAAAAATCTTCTTCTCTAGAACCGCCAACAGGATTTCGACAAAGCTTGGTAGGAATGATCGATGTACAATGCTCTTTCAAAGTTGTTAAAATAGTGACCCAGGTTTCAAAAATGGGCGTGGCCCGTGGGGTGAAATTTTATTTTTGACCGAATATGGTCATGTTATATATCAAATCAAAGTTATCAACGAGGCGATCACTCTGGTGCATTTATTGTCGAAATCGGATGGTTATGTCGTCCAAGATGGCCGCCGAAAGATCAAAAGGTCGTTCTTTTATTAGAGATTTCAAAATTCTTCTTCACATGAACCGCTTGGCCCATGGTAGCCAAACCTAAAATTTTTGGTCCATGGGTGAAGCCTTTTCAGATTTGTTAAAATGGAGGTCATCGCTAATCCAAGATGGCCGCCGTCTAAAAATAGCATAAATTCTTAAAAAAATCTTCTCATGAACCGCTAGCCGGATTTCGACGAAACTTGGTAGGAATGATCGATGTACAATGCTCTTTCAAAGTTGTTAAAATGGTGACCCCGTGGTCAAAAATGGGTGTGGCCCGTGTGGTCAAATTGGGGTCAAATTTTATTTTTAACTGAATATGGTCATGTCTATATCAAATCAAAGGTATCAAAGAGGCGATCGCTCTGGTACATTATTTGTCGAAATTGGATGGTCATGTCATCCAAGATGGCCGCTGAAAGGTCAAAAGGTCGTTCTTTTATTAGAGATTTCAAAATTCTTCTTCACACAAACCACTTGGCCCATGGTGGCCAAACTTCACAGTTATGGTCCATGGGTGAAGCCTTTTCAGATTTGTTAAAATGGAGGTCGTCGCTAATCCAAGATGGCCGCCGTCTAAAAATAGCACAGATTCTTAAAAAATCTTCTCATGAACCGCCAGCCGGATTTCGACGAAACTTGGTAGGAATAATCGATGTACAATGCTCTTTCAAAGTTGTTAAAATGGTGACGCCGGGGTGAAAAATGGGCGTGGCCCGTGGCGTCAAATTGGGGTCAAATTTTATTTTTGACCGAATATGGTCATGTCTATATCAAATCGAAGGTATTAGAGAGGCGATCGCTCTGTTACATTTTTTGTCGAAATTGGATGGTCATGTCATCCAAGATGGCCGCCGAAAGGTCAAAAGGTTCTTTTATTAGAGATTTCAAAATTCTTTTTACACAAACCGCTTGGCCCATGGTGGCCAAACTTCACAGTTATTGTCCATGGGTGAAGCCTTTTCAGATTTGTTAAAATGGAGGTCGTCGCTAATCCAAGATGGCCGCCGTCTAAAAATAGCAGATTCTTAAAAAATCTTCTCATGAACCGCCAGCCGGATTTCGACGAAACTTGGTAGGAATAATCGATGTACAATGCTCTTTCAAAGTTGTTAAAATGGTGACCCCGGGGTCAAAAATGGGCGTGGCCCATGGGGTCAAATTGGGGTCAAATTTTATTTTTGACCGAATATGGTCATGTCTATATCAAATCAAAGGTATCAGAGAGGCGATCGTTCTGGTACATTTTTTGTCGAAATTGGATGATCATGTCATCCAAGATGGCCGCCGAAAGGTCAAAAGGTCGTTCTTTTATTAGAGATTTCAAAATTCTTCTTCACACGAACCGCTTGGCCCATGGTGGCCAAACTTCACAGTTATGGTCCATGGGTGAAGCCTTTTAAGTTGTTATAATGGAGGTCGCCGCTAATCCAAGATGGCCGATGTCTAAAAATAGCAGAAGATCTTCTCATGAACCGCCAGCCGGATTTCGACGAAACTTGGTAGGAATGATCGATGTAGAATGCTCTTTCAAAGGTGCTAAAATGCTGACCCCAGGGTCAAAAATGGGCGTGACTCGTGGGGTCAAATTTTATTTTTGACCGAATATGCTCATGTCATATATCAAATTGAAGGTATGCACTTGAGGTGTGCACTTTGTCATACAAGCATGAAATTTTGCAAAGAGTTACTTTATTGTGTATGAAATAAAACAAGAGGCCCAAATGGGCCTGTATCGCTCACCTAAAAGCCTCCATAGTGGTCATCTTGATTTCACAAAGACTCTTCACTTACAACTTCAAATGTTCCACAGAATTTGTTGGTACCTTCTGATCTAATATATATTGCGAATGTGCATGTGATTTACTGCTATAAATTCGATTTGATATATAAAATGACCATATTCGGTCAAAAATAAAATTTGACCCCTATTTGACCCGACCATTTTTGACCTAGAGGCCACCATATGAACAAATCTGAATCAGCGTTAACTATCGATCATTCATACAAAGTTTCGTCGAAATCGGCCTGGCGGTTTGTGAGAAGATTTTTTGACAATTTGACCTACTTTTCAACGACGGACATCTTGGATTTGGTGATGACCTACATTTTGACAAAAATGAACAGGCTTCACCAACAAACCATTTCAGTTAAGTTTGGTCAATATCGGCTAAGCAGTTCACAAGAAGAAGTCCTTTGAAATCTTTAGTAAAAGAACAACCTTTTGACCTGTCGGTGGCCATCTTGGATGACGTAATCATCTGATTTTGGCAAAACGTGCTCCAGAGTGATCGTCTCGTCGATACCTTGGATTGGATATATTATATGACCATGTTCGGTCAAAAATATAATTTGACCCCTAGTTGACCCCTCGGGCCACGCCCATTTTTGACCCAGGTGCCACCATATGAACAAATCTGAAACAGCGTTAAATATCAATCATTCACACCAAGTTTCGTCGAAATGAGCCTGGAGGTTTGTGAGAAGAAGATTTTTTGGACAATTTGACCTACTTTTCAACGGCGGACATCTTGGATTTGGTGATGACCTCCATTTTAACAAAAATGGACAGGCTTCACCCACAGACCATTACAGTTAAGTTTGGCCAATATCGGCCAAGCAGTTCACAAGAAAAAGACGTTTGAAATCTTTAGTAAAAGAATGACCTTTTGAACTATCAGTGGCCATCTTGGATGACGTAATCATCTGATTTAGACAAAAAATTCTCCAGAGTGATCGTCTCGTCAATACCTTCGATTTGATATATTATATGACTATATTCGGTTAAAAATAAAATTTACCCCTATTTGACCCCTCGGGCAACGCCCATTTTTGACCCAGGGGCCACCATATGAACAAATCTGAAACAGCGCTAACTATCGATCATTCATACCCAGTATCGTCGAAATCGGCCTGGCAGTTCGTGAGAAGAATATTTTTTTAAGAATTTGACCTACTTCTCAACGGCGGCCATCTTGGATTTGATGATGACCTCCATTTTAACAAAAATGAACAGGCTTCAACCACAGACCATTACAGTTAAGTTTGGCCAATATCGGCCAAGCAGTTTACAAGAAAAAGACGTTTGAAATCTTTAGTAAAAGAATGACCATTTGAACTATCGGTGGCCATCTTGGATGACGTAATCATATGATTTAGACAAAAAATGTTCCAGAGTGATTGTCTCGTCAATACCTTCGATTTGATATATTACATGACTATATTCGGTTAAAAATTAAATTTGACCCCTATTTGACCCCTCGGGCGACGCCCATTTTTGACCCACGGGCCACCATATGAACAAATCTGAAACAGCGATAACGGCGGTTCGTGAGAAAAATATTTTTTAAGAATTTGACCTACTTTTCCATGGTGGCCATCTTGGATTGTCGATGACCTCCATTTTAACAAATCTGAAATGGCATCACCCATATATCATCCCTGTGAAGTTTAACCAATATCGGCTCAGCAGTTCGGGAGAAGATGATTGAAAATGTTCACGGACGGACGGACGGACGGACGACGGACACTTTGCCATAACAATAGCTCACATGAGCTTTGCTCAGGTGAGCTAAAAAGCCCAGGACACAAGTGAAATATGCCCTGTGGTCCAAGATGGCCGCCAATATTAAAAATGGCCGCCGTACACATAAAAGTGAACACATCTCTGCTTACAGGTGACATAGAGACACATATTTGATGGCTATTTGTTATTTTTACCAAGTTACATTTATTATGTATACAATAAAATAGCCCAGGACATAAATTAAATATACAATGCGGTCCAAGATGGCCGCCAATATTAAAAATGGCCACCGTATGCATTAACTGAACACATCTTTGTTTATAGATGCCACAGAGACACACGTTTGATGGCAATTTTTAAAAAAAAAAGTTACTATATTCTGTATAAAATAAAGAACATCTTTGAAAAATATCATGTGGTTCAAAATGGCGCCAATGTTAAAAATGGCCGCCGTATGCATTACATGAACACATCTTAAAATCATGCTCCTGATGACACAGATCAATATATATGTATAATTGCGCAATATAATTATTTCGATTCAAGTTATCAGAATGTTCAATCTATGTTGGTGTCACAGAAAGGTAGTGTGGGATGTTAGTCTAGGAACAGCAGCAGCAATAACAACAACAACAACTGGAACGTAACTCTATATCTAGAGTTGCTGGTTTTGCAATATGTCAAGTCCGTGAGAGAAGGAAGGTTTGAGTTGTATGTTGAGAGCTTAGCTAAAATAGCTCCTTGGATGTTTGCTCTTAACCACACTCACTATGCTCGATGGCTGCCAGTGCACATAAGAGACATGGTACAGCTGGAGCATAGACATTCAACTGTGTACCATGAGTTCATGTCAGGGCACTTCACAGTGCAGAAGAGCATCAATCAATTCTCTTCCATTGCAATGGACCACAACCATGAGCAGTTGAATCTACTTATAAAGGGTGATGGTGGTGCTGTTGGATTGACAGAAATTCCAAGTGCTCTCCTGAGATGGATGATCGCTGGACCAGAAATCGCGTGAGTTATCAATGAATTTGATATCAATGAATTTGATAACACGCACCTGCACAGAAGACACAAAGCACCATGAACAATCCAAATCCATCCAAGACGAGTTCAAAGGCAATGTGAATGAGATGGTGAAAGTTCTGAAAGAAATGGATAACCCATTTCTTAATCATGGGTCAGAGCTCATAGCCGTTCACATAAAGGTAGTGATGGATGAATCTGTGATGCAACAGGTCCAAACAGTAGAGGAGATTGGCAAAAAACAGTATGAAGGGTATGTCACTGAGAGATTACTGTCAAAAACCGGTGACAGACACCATTTCAAAGAACAAGATTACATTGTTCAAAACACCTACAAAGAAAACACTTACCCGAACCAAAAACCAGATAGCATCTCTCAAAGTCAATACAGCCTTGTTTTCCAGATTGTTTATTGCCTGTCAGTCACGTAATAGCAACCTTTCTGATTTGTTTCAGTATAAAAACCAGGCATGTCGCGAGATACATACTGGCTCAAAGGCTGACTTGGTAATGGTCCTACAATCAACTACCCCTGACAGATGTAATTGATACACTGTTACCAACAGTTGAAGCAGAAGTACTTGATGGTGCTGCCATTGTAAATATGCTAACCCACCCCCCCCCCCACCCCGAAAAGGAGGAACCAGTTTTCCAAGCACATTCAAAGACTATGCAGCAGATGTATTTGCCCCATATATCCTGAGACGTATCAAACACGTACATTGTTTGGGATAGGTACATTGCAAACAGTCTTAAGAAATCCACACGGAACAAGCGGGGTACATGTGAGCATAGACATGTTCTGGCTACAGCACCTATTCCCTCGAACTGGCAGTCCTTCCTTCAGGTGGACAGTAACAAAGCTGAATTGTTTTCCCTCCTTGCTGAGTATTTAATCAAGGAGGTGCAGCACGAGAAGATCTTAGTAATGACAGCTGACACAAGTGTGATGTGCTCTGATCCCGAACTAGACACATCTGGAATTGAACCATGCAGCCATGAGGAGGCCGATTCTCGAATCATGGTTCACATTGCTGATTGTGTGAAACAGGGACACACCAAAATCACTATCCGCACAACAGACACAGACGTTGTTGTGCTAGCTGTGTCAATCCTGTGTCGTCTAGATCTTGAAGAGCTGTGGGTAGCTTTCAGTACTGGGAAAGCATTCAGGTACATTGGTGTCCATACCATATTCTCAAATATTGGTACGCAGAAGGCAAACGCATTGCCAATGTTCCACAGCCTCACAGGCTGTGATACAGTCTCCTTCTTTGCTGGGCATGGGAAGAAATCATGTTGGGATGTATGGAGTGAGTGAGTGAGTGAATAGGGTTTAACGTCCGCTTTTCTGACATAGAGGTACAAGCCTCAGGGAGTCTACACGCAGACGGGTCAACGGGGTCGAGTCCCATATCCACCTGTCCAAGGGGGGTAAATCCCAACTTCAGAACTCAATATTTACAATCAAAATATATATTCAGTCCTGAAATTAGAACAACCTGATCTGGTGCCAGGCCCTCGCCACACCAGCATCATTTATCCCATCCCCTAAAAGTAATAGGATTAGCGCTAATCTTACTTTTATATATGGGACATAGCCCGACTCAACTCTCACATACAAGAAAGCCAAAAATGTACATGAGGGCCAAATCCGGTATAGTGGGTTCCGGAAAGTATGAACCCAATCGTTAAGCCAGTTTAGTCGCCTTTTACGACAAGCAATGGCTACTGCAGCACTATTCTCAGGATCAGTTGATCCCGCCCCGGTGCCTGCACGGGGCGCTGGGATGTATGGAAAGTCCTTCCACAGTTGACAGATACTTTGATCAGTCTTGCAAATACCCTTGTGCAAATGTCTGCTGATGGCTTCAACACCATTCAGCGATTCGTGGTGCTCTTGTACAGCAGAACATCTGATCAGAGTAACGTTAACTGTGCAAGGAAGCAATTGTTCTCACAAGGTTCAAGAACAATTGACAACATACCGCCAACAGAAGCAGCATTGCAAGAGCATTGCAAACGGGCCATATACCAAGGAGGTTATGTCTGGGTACAAACTCTTGTCCAAGACCCTGACATTCCCAGCCCTGCAGATTGGGGATGGGAGGATACTGGTGATGGCTGGTATCCATTCTGGACAACTCTTTCTGAATCAGCTAAGATGTGCCAGGAGCTGATAAAATGTGGATGCAAAAAGGCATGCAGAGGCCTCTGCAAACGCAAACAAAATTAATTGGCAAATACCGATCTGTGTACTTGTCAGGGCAGATGCCACGAGTAAGATGGTAGATTCTGGTTACATGCAGAACACCAATGCCATGAGTGACTACTCCATAATGATAATGGACATCAGGTTGTTTCTGTAATGCAACATACAGTTATATTATATAAGTACACATATAACCAGGTGGTACCATAATGCTTAGCGACTAATATTGTATGAGCAGTGACCTGACAAAAGCCAATATGTTTTATCATTGTCTACTCGATTGTAAGAAGTGAAGACCATGACAAGACTGCACATGTATGCTGACTTGTGTTGGTATACACGGCCTGGAACAATAATGACCCATATTTGTGTTGTGTATGTCATTGCTGATATATTATCAACATTTCACATGTACGGTACCACACATAAAATACCACACATAATAGTATGCACATTCCATTGGCTGTAATCCATATATAGTACAGACAGCATAAAATACCATTGGCTGTAAACCATAAATAGACAGCATATATACATGCATGTCAATCTGTACGAGATACATCATTCGCCTTAAATAGATAGACCTATGGCTGTGGTATCAGACCCCAATCAAGTATAAACTAAATTATGGTGTTCAATGATTTTATATAGTTATATATATAATGTGAGCATCTAGCGCCAGGAACTATTATAAAGTAATCTAAACTAACTAACTAAGCTACATATCCCATTAGGGGAATACATCACATTTTGCTAGCTGTGTGTTCCTATTGTGATAATACCATAATGGTGTTCATATAGAATGTATCTTTTGATAATAATTTGTTTTCCATTTTACTGATTTCAAACATAGTGCCATTTACTTGTACCACAAGCATAGGTATATATATATATTTAACTGTCATTATTTTGGAGGCCATTTTGAACTGTGATAGCTAGCTAACTGCCAATTATCTGCCAATGCACATAGTTAGTTAACATAACCAAAGTAAATCATAGCACATACATGTTAGGCACTACAGTTGCCTCTTTCTCACTGAACAATATGAATAATATGATTTTGATGGCCATTTTGAATATTAGAAGCCATTAAAAATACATTTACTATATATAGTCTGTGTCCTTATCCCGGAAAACCATACTACAGACACAAAGCATGCCTCGCTGTCACTTCTAGAAGATGAGAAAGATGGATATTAATAATTTTGGCGACCATCTTTAATTTTGGCGGCCATCTTGGATTCAAGGTAATAAATCGCTTGTGTCCTGGGCTTTTATGGTATAGGATATATCAAAGTTGATTTGTGCCAAATTTCACACTTGTATCACAAAGTGCACACTGTTTTTGTGGGCTTAGATCCTCTACTATATCGATGAAGCGATTGTTCTGGTGCAATATTTTTCGGAATCGGGATGATTATGTCATCCATGATGGCCGCCAAAAGGTCCATTTATTCGAGATTTTTAACGTCTTTTTCTCAGGAACCACATGGCCGATGCTGGCCAAACTTCATAGTAAGTTAAGATCCTTGGGTGAAGCATTTTCAGATTTGTTAAAATGAGAGTTGTCGCTTAATCCAAGATGACCGCCATCTAAAAATAGCACATTTTTTTTAAAACACATGAACACAATGTCACATTCTCCTCTAGTGTTCATGGAGTCAGGTGAGCGAATTAGGGCCATCATGGCCCTCTTGTGTATGGAAGAATGAGACAAAATATGAAACGGCAGACAACAGTTTTCGGGTTATCCCGTCAACACATTGCGTATGTGCCGTGAAACACGGTGCTGTGAAACATTTTTGATATCCAGTCAATACTAGTTTTGCATTTTACAGCCATTTGTAGGTGTTGACGGGATAAATAGAATAGTAGGTTAGTGCCGTGAATGGGAAAAGAAATATCTGGCGCGGCACAGAAACGGGATGTGCTCGGCAGAGCCTCGCCCATCCCGTTTCCTGAGCCTTGCCAGATATTTTTTCCCATTCACGGCACTAACCTACTATTCTCTATATATATGGCATGATGTAATGGTGATCTAAATAGGAACACAAATAAAGAGACGACAACTGTAATTCAACAAAATATTGTATTGAAAATAAACGCCTATAATTGTGTAACATGACATGTGTATACCTACATGTACCTCTATATTACACACAGCCCAATGAGATCAGAAGTAAACATTAACCCCTGCAATGCTCAATTAAATGTTGTCGTCCGTTGTTTATTTTATATTTGTCATTATTCTTATCAAAAGCATGGTTGACAGCACTGTAGAATCATTTCCAATGTCAAATCATAGGTTGTCCGGTTAGCGCAATCGGTAACGAGCGTGTTTCTCACCAATGCGGCCCCAGGTTCGATACTCGGCTGGGGCAGTATGTGAGATGGTATGGTGGTCGCCAAATCGGACAAGTTGGTTTCCTCCGGGTTCTCCGGTTTCCTCCCACATTAATGACCGCCCTTACGCCTTCATCTGTGCCAACGAAAGCAGTTGTATAAGTGCTCTCGCGCTTGTTTGTAATCGTTGTAAAATAAATAAAGTTTAAAAGTCAAATCATGTTTTTATTGAGAAAGAAGTTAACTACAAAACAACGGCAGACAAAATTATTTCCCAGCGTTCTAAGGGTTAAAAAAATATCTACAAGTCTAAAAGTAAAATTGTCTATGTAATACCTTTTCATAAAAGTCATAGTAACACAAGTGTATTATTTATTTATTGATGTTTAACGGCCTGTCAACAGCCAAGGTAATTTTAGGACGGGTTAATGAGCTCAAATCCTATGGACAGACGGAACCTCAAAAGCGAAACAATATGCTCCACTTTCTATCGCATAGAAACAATATGCCCCACTTTCTATCGCATAGAAACAATATGCCCCACTTTATATCGCATAGAAACAATATGCCCCACTTTATATCACATAGAAACAATATGCCCCACTTTATATCACATAGAAACAATATCCCCACTTTCTATCGCATAGAAACAATATGCCCCACTTTCTATCGCATATAAACAATAAGCCCCACTTTCTATCGCATAGAAACAATATGCCCCTCTTTCTATCGCATAGAAACAGTGGTTATATTGTATTTCAAAATTATCCAATTTCATTTTAAAGAAGTGTGGCGTAACAATTTACATTCCATGTATGTTATTTATCCCGTCAACACAGTGCGTGTGTGCCGTGAAACATGGTGCCGTGAAACATTTTTGATATCCAGTCAATACAATTTTTGCATTTTACAGCCATTTGTAGGTGTTGACGGGATAAATAGAATAGTAGGTTAGTGCCGTGAATGGGAAAAATATCTGGCGCGGCACGGAAACGGGATGTGCTCGGCAGAGCCTCGCCCATCCCGTTTCCTAAGCCTTGCCAGATATTTGTTTCCCATTCACGGCACTAACCTACTATTCTCTATGAGTAGGACACAACTGACAGACAAAAATACATATAAAAACAAAAATAAATAAAAGAACATTGACTAGTTAAAAATTAATAGTAATACTGCACAAATAAAGAAACATATTGTAAATAAGATTAAGTGTAAAAGACATACTACTCGTGTAATGCTACACGATACAGATTAAGAGTATCCATCATATGCACTGGTGTGGGACAAGGATATTTCACCCGAGTGTCAGAATATGTCATCGGAAACGAGGCTTTGCCGAGTTTCTGACGCCATATTCTGATCACGAGGATGGAATATCCTTTTCTCGCATACCCAGAGTCCATTTCAATGTTATTTCCGAAGCCACGCCCATGTGGGATTTTTCTGTCTCACACGGCTATCTCACACGGCTAACCTGTCACTCACTGCCGGAACTACTTTTTGTGTATTGGCTTCCAAACATCGTCTGCATTGTTTACAAACACACGCTCTCTACACAGTACTGTCAGTAGACAACAGTCAACAACGTCGCTCTGGATTTGTTATGTAGGCTATTATTTATTTCATGTTTTATCCAGTTTTATCAAATTTGCGTAAATTTGTGGGACGAGTTGTGTAAGGGGCGTCTGTAAATCAGTTGGCTGAATACTGAATACACGATTATTATTAAAAAAAACACATGTAATTGACAGCAAAATATTTACCTGGTATGTTGTTGATTCTTATACAAGCATATGTATAGTGACAGTTGATATTGATTGGAATATTTGTTTAATAATCCAGTGAGCAAGAATTTCTTGAAAACGGCAACGTGTTGAAATGACAAATGTCCGTTGGAGTGAAACTTTCGGCGGACTGATATTTGCGTAATTGAAGACAGCGTCTCGGAATTGCAATAAATACTCAAAATAAAAACATAAAATGATTCTGTAAACATTATTGTACAAATTTGAATCGAGGATATATGGTCTATTTTCAATATTTATATGAGTTTGTCGTACTACGTCCTATTTATTTTGTGTATGTAGTAATGGGGTTTACACATGCTGTCATGGGCGTCTTCAGACCGTATTTTTATTGGGCCGTTATGTGTTAAATGTTTCGATCCAATGTAGGAGACTCTAATTTGTTGTTGTAAACTTTGTTTACACCCATTTGTTGATACGGGTAATGCGATTGAGTGGTTGTATTGGAGATAGCATATATAAAGAAAAAAAGTTAGTATTATACTATGGTGGTTCGTTGATGGCGTACTATGGCTAAACATGATTCTGGACTTAGTAGGTATGCGAGAAAAAGTATTCCAGATATACTCCGGTGTGTGACTAAGGATATTCCACCCTCGTGGTCAGAATATGTCGTCAGAAACTCGGCAAAGCCTCGTTTCTGACTACATATTCTGACCACTCGGGTGGAATATCCTTGTCACACACCGGAGTATATATGGAATACTCTTAGTCCCACACCAGTGAATATGATGGATACTTTTTCTCGCCCCTTTATATAACATATTTGCGAATCTTAAAATATTTATCTGACCAAGAATAAGACTCAACTTTTTATTCTCTGAATTTATGCGACTTTTGATACGTCCAACGGGTTTGCCATATCAACAAATGGGTTAAAACAAAGTTTTCACCCACCAATTGGACGCTAATGCCAGTTCAATGGATCGTTTACAAATTATTATCTATGTAATCTTCAATGCCATCACCATTCAGTCATGACAACGCCAAAATGTACGTCGCACATTGCTGACGTCATCAAACTTAAAACGACGTCATAACGCTATGACGTGATAATAAACACGTCAACAACCATTGAAAAACGTATTAATTATTCTATGATGTAAGTGTAAGACACATTAGCCATACTATTGCGCTATTAGACAATTTGTCGTTGCTAGATGTGAGACACGTGCGTGTAGGGTGAGACAAGGAAATCTCACATGGGCGTGACTATGCG
This sequence comes from Conchocele bisecta, assembly GCA_029237695.1. NCBI lineage: Eukaryota > Metazoa > Mollusca > Bivalvia > Lucinida > Thyasiridae > Conchocele > Conchocele bisecta. Next base: position 117,388,521 of record CM055268.1, on the reverse strand, counting down.
AATATCCTTGTCTCGTAAGTGCAAAATTTCATATTAACAATGTTTTCTGGTAAACAATTATTGAATTTACATTTATTGAGCTCAGGCTGCATATGCAGCCTATGCTCAATAAATGTAAATTCATCAATTGAAACTTCCAGACGATCCTACATTTGCACTTACAAACATTTTAGTCGTACGAAGTTTAGTGAAACGGGCTAATCCCCTCGCCGACAGCCTTGATAATAAAAATAAAGTTTTAACATTTATGCCAAGGTGAACACAAGTCCTCAGTAACCTTGACCTTGGGCGGTCGGACGTGGGTCATATGCAAAACAAAGGACCATCCCTAGACACACATTGTGGCCAAATATTATCAAAATCAGTGAAGCTGTTCATAAGTTATTGAAAAATGAAAGGGGTTATTAACGCAGGTACGCATGTATGTACACACGTATGTACGCATGTACGTATGTACATATCTACGTACATGGACTAACAATATATCTCCTCTTGCCTATTGGCGAGGGGATAATAAATGACATTTTTTAACAACTTATCGAGGTATAAATGTTTAAAAGTCGAACTATACTGGTTAAAAATTGTTTTTCACATTTGAAGTTTTGATAAATAATTAAAACTGTTCTGTAGCCGATTTCATCAAAATTGCAAAGTATACTTTTCTAGCAAAGTATACTTTGAGGGAGTAATCATTTATTTTTCCGGAAATGTATTATTTCATATAGAACTAACGACTGCATATAGTTGATGATCAAAAGTATGCAGAATTATTGTACTGAATTTATTACATTATCACAGCCAAAATGGCTGTGATAATGTAATAAATTCAGTATAATAACAATTAATAAATTTATCCTAAAATTGAAAATTTCTCCCTCAAAGTATACTTTGCTAGAAAAGTATACTTTGCAATGTTGGTGAAATAGGCTACAGGTCTAATGGAGTTTATTCCTGTATGACCAGGTGCCAGGATGTGGCTATTCCCACTCGCACCTGTGACACAAAAAGAAACGCCCATTGTATAACGTAATGTACAATACGAAACCAGGTTGGTGGGTTAATGGGATTTTTTTAATGGGCATTTTTTTTGTGTCACAGGTCCCGAGTCTTCCACCTGAGGCTATTCCAGGCCAACGGAGTCTTCCACCTGAGGCTATTCCAGGCCAACGGGAATGCTCACAATCATGTAAACCATTCGGAGTTGGATTATTGTCTCATCAAGAAGGAGAAAATATGTTCTATTGCAGCTCATATTGGCATCATACAGCTCTCAAAATGGCAAATACCAATGTAAACAAGCATAGCCAGTGGTTTATTGATGGAAATGGCAAACAGTGCAGATCCTGGATGTACAGGCTGATCTGGATCTACAATGGTCACAAAACCAGTAGTAGTGGTGGGTGGCAAGTGGGTGCATGCAATGGGTAATTTAACGATCGAGGTTCATCCTTACCGGAATCCCGACAGGAGACCTGCTTTGGCCCTCACATACGTCTTTGGCATTTTGGATGCGACAGTTGAATCTGGTTATACCCCTTATGTGAGTATTACGATTATTCGTAATCCTATTTTAAGGGATGGGGCCAAGTGACTTGGTGTGGTATGGACCTGGCACCAGGTCAGGTTATTATAATTTCAGGGCTGAATATATTTTTTCTCGATGTAAATATTCCGTTCCGATTTTGGGATTTTCCCCCCAATGCAGCAGGTTATATACGGGACCATTGGCCCGGCCTTAAATTACCCTAGCTGTTGATATGCCATTGAACATCAATAAACAAACAAAACAAACACAAAACCCGTAAGCCCCATTGTGGGCATTGGAATTATTGTCTCATGAAGAATGAGAAAACATGTTCAGTTGTCGGATTGTGGCCCATGTTAGCATCATGCATACATAATTATAACCTCTCAAAATGGCAATATAAATTATATTTTTTATAGAACTCTACGAAGACTAGAACACTCAATACTTTAAGTATCACATTAATATACATATAAAACCAGAAAACATTACGTAACATAAATGTCTAAAAGCATAAATACATTGCAGTGTGTGTCTACTGTCTGTTCCACGTTTTGCTGCCGACAAACTTTTGGCTATTAAACACATTAAATCTAAAAAGTATTTGAAAGTAAGTACTTTTTCATCAATAACAAAAAAAGTCACCCTCCCCAAAAAGATTATTTGATGAAATTCCATCAAATATTGATTTTGTTGCGAAAAAACGATTTTCCTATGGGAAATTAACAGGGGGGCTAAAAATAGAGTTATTTGTGGACAGATTTTCAAAATCTAACTTGTTTTCTTAATTACATAATTTTCAAACTATCTCGTCAGGTTTCAGAGTCAATTTCCAAATTTTTTCGTTTTTTGATCCTTCAGGAAAATCGTTTTTTCGCAATAAAATCAATAATTGATGGAATTTCATCAAATAATCTTTTTTTGGGGAGGGTGACTTTTCTTATTGATGAAAAAGTACTTTTAAATATTTTTTAGATTTAATGTGTTTAATGGCCAAAAGTTTGTCGGCAGCAAAACGTGGAACAGACAGTAGTTCTCAGATCCAAGGGGCAATGTCAGGTGTCGGGGCCTTCAATGGGAGATTCTCATAGGTTTAACCCTTAGACCGCTACTCACAACAATTGTCGTCTGCTGTTGCTTTTATATCTTGCCTTATTTCTCAATAAAAACATGGTTTGACAGCACTTTAGAATCATTTCCAATGTAAATGATTCTGAAGTGTTGTCAAAGCATGTTGTAAATTATTCTAAAGTGCTGTTAAAGCATGTTTTTGATGATAAAAATGGAAAATAGAAAATAAACAGAAGACGACAACAAAAATAAGATAGTGGTTTAAGGGTTTATAATGGACATGGGCAGTTTGAGGTGGGAAAAATCCCCAAGGCTCGCTCTAAGCACAACATTGTTCACAACTGCATGAATGCCATCAGCAAAGATAATATATACTGCTAGAGAAAGTGAGCAGGGGCTCGCGTATATCCCCGGCCGGATGTATAAATATGTGGCTGTGCCTGGTGACTGTAGCTCTAGATCAAATATCACACTCATGTAGCCTGATAACGATCTATATTGCTTGTTACAAGCATAGCCGGTGTTTTATCGATGGAAATGGCGAACAGTGCAGATCCTGATCAGACAGTGCAGATGCGCAGGCTGACCTGGATCTACACTGGTCACAAAACCTGTATATGCCTCATTTCTTCAGGCACAGCCACATAAGACACGGCCAGAGCATCCACCATGGATCTACAGCATTAATTTCGTAGACAACACATCTCCATATCTCGACATAAAAGTCTGTTCTGGTGTTATTTTCCGCAATTCCGTCAGATCCGTCGGCCTGTGACCTATCTTCAGTGGAAATAACGAGATGTATGTAGCAGCTATGATGCCAATACCGTCCCACATCTTGTTCCCGTAAATCCTGGAAATAGGCAGGTAGCATGTGTTTAAAACATGTTCAACACTACAGACCCAGACCTCCAGGTAAGGGGCATATTGGCGGATTTTACACACTTATTTTAGCAGAATACGCATTGATTATCAACAGTTGGAGTACAAAATACACATTGATTTTCAAATTAAGTAGTGAAAATACTGTAATAAAGCTGAACATTTACTTAATAGTTGAGCTGCAAAAAGCACACACTGTAATATGAGAAGACAATGTTCGTTTTACACCTTCTAAAAGCATTGTGTTGCCGACGTATTCAAAATTGGTTTTTGCTGTATAACCAAACGACAAATTAGCAACATGAAATAATTTATTTGATCAAATACTAAGTAGTTTGCATGCGAGATAAATTAATAATGCATTTCCTGTATAACAGTACAAGTGGCTGATTTCTGTGATTTCCATATAAAAACCATGACTGTGTTAAAAATCTGAGAAACTAGAAATGTGGTCTGTCCGCACATGAATGCCCCCGCTGGCAGCCAAAGAAAACGATGGCACATTTGAAATCACAAAAGGTCTGAGAATGGTGGATTTGCCACAACATTAGGACCATCAGAGGAATGCACCCAAGCACTAAGAAATTTACCCAAGCGTTAAGGTTTTGAACACACTAAGTAAGTACCGTGACCATTGGATTAGTGGATGCCCGAGGATCATGGACTTGTCACAGCATGATAGAGGACCATCAGAGGCATATATGTGTGAAATATGAAGCAGTTACGTGAAAGGAAACAGAAATTCTAAGAAATTTACCGGAGTGTTAAGGATGTATTGACGGGACATACAGACGCTGGTAACACTATATGTCCCCCTCATCATTCGGTGGTGGGGGCATACAAAGATGACTTTCACTATTAATGCTGCATTCTCAGTACATACAGTATCCCAGAGAATGAAATTCCCCACAGATAACAACAACAACAACCAACCTTGCAAACAGCGACACCTGGCGGTCTGTATGTCAGAGGGGAGGTAATAACAATGTGCGCCATTAAGGCAGGGTGCGGTGCGGGCGGCACACGCGTGATATGCTTCCTCGCAGAACTCCCCGCGGAACCCAATCCCGCAAGCACACCCATGACTGTTGTCCTGCCACCGCCGACACGTGCCGTTGTTCTTACACTCGATACCTGTGGGGGGATAATGGTGGAGTGGAGAACATAATTTATATTATTGCATAGTTCTGAGTACATACCTCTAATTACATTTCATTACACTGCATTACATAAGAGCATGAGTAACTTCCTTTAGAACTATTTCCGAGGCATCCTTGACATTAGAATGAGGGATCGTAGCTAGTTATTTCCCTTTGCAAATCTATTTATAGATATCCGATCCTATGCTGTATTTCAGTGTTTATTTCTTACAGAAAATCACAAAAAAAAATAGTTTTGCGAACAGAGTAGACCCAGATCACACTGCACAGCATCTGAGTCTACACCGATTGCAATAACATTAATAAGTGTGAAAATATGAATCTGGCAAATAATGCAGTCCTGGATCAGACTACGTAGCTACATAGGATGATGAGGATCAACACTCGTCAAAAACACTATAGTCTGTTTCACGAAAGCTGCCCAAATTTTACGGTCATATAAACAATTCAAAAACAATACTTTTTTCGATAATATTAAATAAAAGGAAAATTTAAGAATGAGCCTTCTTTTTATTTCGTGAAATTTGGTCAAATATTTTAATTGTTTATATGGCCATAAAATTTGGACAGCTTTCGTGAAACAGACTATAGAATAATTCCTTTTCACAACAATTCCTGCTACAATCACCCTTGTTACAAGCATTCAGGCCCTCAATTATACAATTTGGACCGGATTTCTATAAATACTTTAAACTAGGGAGTAGACTGGCCTACAATGGCGAACAGTGTGGACCCTGATAAAGCAGTATGCACCTACCTAGACAAGGGTTCACATTTTCACAGAGGGCTCCCGTGTGTGACTCCGGGCAGAGGCATTCGTTACCCAAGCAGTAGCCGCCATTTAAACACCCAGTCTCGGCACAATCTGACGATGTTACACTTTCACACAGGGGACCCTGCAAGGGAAATAGAGAGTACCAGACTTAGTGTTTTTTTATATCAAGTTTATCAGACAAGGCAATGAAATGCTTAGGAATTCCTAGGATCACCGTTTCTGAGCCCAACCTGATAAACTTGATAGCAGAAGAGACTGGTATTAAAAAAAGAAATGTGCCTTTTTTCATGATATTGTGTCATCACACTGACATCAGTTGACAAAGTCACGTTATGTTGTTCACCCAATGAGATTTCACCGAAAGTGGTTTTTGCATTCGGATTGACTGATAAGTGGCTGTAACTGGAGAAATGGGGCTTATGGGTTTTGCGACCTGTGTAGATCCTGATCAGACTGTTCATACGAACAGTCTAATCAGGATCTGCACTGTTCGCCATTCCATTAATGAAACACCCTTCATACTTCTAACAAGCAATATAGGTTGTTATCAGGTTACAGGAGTGTGCTATTTGATCAGGGGCTACATTGTACAGGAGCTACACCGTAACAAATCCCATAAGCCCCATTTCTCCAGTCACAGCGAACAGCATTTTGTAATTGATCAGTGTGTAGATGACCATTGTGTGATCAGTGTATAGATGGTCATTGTGTGATCAGTTTGTAGATGGCCATTATGTGATCAGTGTGTATATGGTCATTATGTGATCAGTTTGTAGATGACCATTGTGTGATCTGTAGATGGCCATTGTGTGATGAGTGTGTAGATGGCCATTGTGTGATCAGTGTGTAGATGGCCATTGTTTGATCAGTGTGTAGATGACCATTGTGTGATCATTGTGTAGATGGCCATTGTGTGATCAGTGTGTAGATGGACATTGTGTGATCAGTGTGTAGATGGCCATTGTGTGATCAGTGTGTAGATGGCCATTGTGTGATCAGTGTGTGATCAGTGTGTGATCAGTGTGTAGATGGTCATTGTGTGATCAGTGTGTAGATGGTAATTGTGTGATCAGTGTGTAGATGGCCATTGTGTGATCAGTGTGTAGATGGCCATTGTGTGATCAGTGTAGATGACCATTGTGTGATCAGTGTGTGATCAGTGTGTGATCAGTGTGTAGATGGTAATTGTGTGATCAGTGTGTAGATGGTAATTGTGTGATCAGTGTGTAGATGGCCATTGTGTGATCAGTGTGTAGATGGCCATTGTGTGATCAGTGTAGATGACCATTGTGTGATCAGTGTGTGATCAGTGAGTATATTTTGTGGATGGTCATTGTGTGATCAGTGAGTAGATGGTAATTGTGTGATCAGTGTGTAGATGGCTATTGTGTGATCAGTGTGTGATCAGTGTGTGATCAGTGTGTAGATGGCCATTGTGTGATCAGTGTGTAGATGGCCATTGTGTGATCAGTGTGTAGATGGCCATTGTGTGATCAGTGTGTAGATGGCCATTGTGTGATCAGTGTGTAGATGGCCATTACACAGCCAGGTATTTACAGTTTGAGTGTGACAAAAGCGGCGCTGACAAGTAACTGCTAATATTAAAATGTGATGCGGCATATATAGGGGTCTACAGTCATGCCATTAGATCATTTTAAGCTGGGTTTTGAATTGGGCAAAAACTTGGGTTTTGCAGATAATAAATGTAGTTGCCCCTATATCGTTGCTTGGGGTGGGGGTAGTGGTGGGGGCATAAAAGGTGGAGGTGGGTGTGGGGAGGGGTGGGCTTATATCTAACTAGTAAATAAAATAACCCTGATTTATTGGAATAATAAATATTATGTCAGACTTACAGAGTATCTGCCCTGGCACTCACACCGAGCCTCGTTACTCTGGACCCAACAAACCCCGCCATTGTGACACGGGTTGGGCAGACACAGGGAGCCTGGTGATAAACACAAGAACATGTGTTAAATAGTATTTTAGATAACATGGGCTTTCGCAGTGAAATGACACAGTGCATTACAAATCAAAATACACTAGTGTAACAATGGCATCGTTATCACTAAGCTAATCCCCTCGCTGGCAGCCGTGATAAAACAAAATAACAAAAAAAACTTTAATGCATTTGCTTTACAAACAAGGTGAACATCCTCAGTGACCTTTGGCGGTCTGATGTGGGTCATATGCAAAACAAAGCACCATCTCTACACACACATGGTGGCCAAATATTATCAAAATCAGTGAAGCGGTTCACAAGTTATTGAATAATGAAAGGTGTTACTAACGTACATACGTACATGAACTAACACTACATCCCCTCTTGCCTAAATAGTGAATGAGATGCGGCTATCGAGAACATGTCAGGTGATCAGTACAGTTTCTATGTATGAGGCTGTGCTTATGCAATAAATAGAATCTAACATTTGTGACGATTTCATATGATATTTATTAAACTTGTTTCATAAGAAACTCACCATACCCTCAGTAAACTTGTTTAATAAACATCATCATATATTACATGCTACCCAGTAATTTAGCGTGATTCTGGAGGGATTTATTTCCTTAAAGGAAATATTTCCTCCTACTGTCTGTTTCACGAAAGCTGCCCATATTTTACGGCTAGATAGACAATTCAAAAACAATATTATTTTCGATAATATTAAATTAAAGGAAAATTTAAGAATGAGCCTTCTTTTTATTTCGTGAAATTCGGTCAAATATTGGTTTTATTTCGAAAAATTGATTTCTCTATGGGAATTTAACATGGGGGGAAAAAGAGGTAAAGGAGTGTGGGAGGAGTCAAAAAACGAAAAAATTTGGAAATTGACTCCGAAACCTAGCTAGATAGCTTGGATATGATGTAACTAAGAAAACAAAAGTTAAATTTTAAAAATCGGTCCAGTATTTCTAAAATTCAAAAAAATTTCCCCATGTTAAATCCCCATAGACATCTTCACTCCGTGAACTCCGTGAACTCCGTGAAGATGTCTATGGGGATTTAACATGGGGAAATTTTGTTTTCGCAATAAAATCAATATTTGACCAAATTTCACGAAATAAAAAGAAGGCTCATTCTTAATTTTTCCTTTAATTTAATATTATCAAAAGAAATCTTGTTTTTGAATTGTTTATATAGCCGTAAAATTTGGGCAGCTTTCGTGAAACAGACAGTAGACGTTTGCGAGAAGTAAATGACGAAAACTAATTTCCGGCGAAGAAACAACTCATATGCTAACGTCAAAATTGTCAAGCTGGCCTAAGACCAAATTTCACATTTTTCGAAGAGCATGTAATATAGAATTTATTCCACTACCATTTTGAAATACTGGATTTATTTCCCTCGACATCTGTAAATCCGACAAAGAAACTCGTGCTCCAAACTCGTTTCTTTAACGAATTTCCAGATGTCTCGGGAAATAAATCCGGTATTTCAAAACGGTAGTTGAATAAACTCTATATAAGATAGAGGATATTACATGTGTGATACTTAAATATGATATCAGTTTATTAAACAGGTTTACTGAGTTCATAACAAACCAGCCATGCCATATATGAGACACGCCATGTGATTTTGTACAATATTTTTCCGTAAATGGTGTCAAAAGTTGATAAAATTGGCGTATATTCCGCATGTACTCTGAAAATTTTGTTAACTTTTGACTTTATTTATGAAAAATATTGTAAATTTTGTAAACATACTTAATGGAATTACGCAGATGTTCGAAGGTACAAAATCACATGGCGTGTCTCATATGTGTACATCATAACCTAAACGTTAGTCGCGTGCAACAAAGACAACTCTGATTTTTCACTTTTGGAATTATCTCCCTTTGACACAATGTTCACCTTGTTGAAATTGTTTCATGATAATTCACACGTGTGAAAGTCACATCCCCTTACACAGTCATACGAGACATGCCGTGTGATTTTGTACCAAAGAACGTGTGCAATTTATGACGAAACAGAGTTATAGAAACTATGATATTTTCTGTAAATGACATAGATTACGAAATTCATCATATCATTTGCTATAAGACTTTTGTCAACTTTCGAATTCATGAACGGAAAATATCGTAAAATTTGTAAATATTTTTCATGAGATATCAAACATGTTCAGGTACAAAATCACATGGCGTGAATGTAATCAGTATGGCTACATTAGTGACTGAATGGCGAACAGCGTAGACCCAGGTCACACAGTCTGACCTGGGTCTACACTGTAAGCAGACATCATAAGCAACATTGTTTTAGCCGAGGAGACAAACATTAGAAAAAGAAACGAAACAGAAATAATGAAATTCCACCTACTTTGAGAATGTTCGCAGAATATGCCAAAATGGTCGTCCGGGCAAACACAAAATGCTGAGACGTCATCCACGTGGCACGTTCCGTCGTTCATGCAGGGTTGGTGGTCGACACAGTTCTTGACCTTCACCTCACACTGCGGACCTGTGCACATGTAAATGGTCATGGTCACCTTTGGCTAGGGTGGTTAGCCACCAATGTGAGGAAGCTATTGATGAAACATATCGGGAGATTTGCAACATTTTGACGTACGTCCAAAATTGTTGATGCCTATGAGGCATTGTGACCGCTATGTCCCACTTTGCACTAAGGTGGGGGAAAATCGCTAATATTTCAAAGGGAATTGCACTATACAAATATTCAATAAACTTGCACATCAAATTTTTATTATCAAGTGGTAGAGGCAATTGGCGTAGGTGTTTGATTTTTGGGTAGCGAATTAGCTTATTTGGCTGCAGCCAGCATGCCACGCCTGCCAAGGTATTTGATAGTCATTGGGGGTATATATCCCACAATAAAACGTGTCCCAAACTTGTGTATGGTTGTATTGGTTTATCAAAATAACAATATATTTGGTTTCCCAAAGCAGACGGAGTCTGAATATTTATAGTTATTATGGTAAAACAAATTTTGCAAAATGTAATCACAAGTTACAAAGTTGTAACCTTGATTTTGTGTATGGTGGGCTAATAATGTTGTAATAACAAGGGCATCATGATCTCTAAGCTAATCCCCTCGCTGGCAGCCTTGATAATAATAATAATAATAATAATAAAAAAAAAAACAACAAAAACTTTTTAACATTTTTGCCTTTAAAATACAAACAAGGTGAAGTTAACGCCTCAGTGACATTGACCTTGGGCAGTCGGATGTGGGTTGTATGCAAAACAAAGCACCATCCCTAGACACATTGTGGCCAAATATTATCATAATCGGTGAATCTGTTCATAAGATATTGAAAATGGAAGGTGTTACTAGCATGTATGTACTCACATACGTACATGTACTAACTCTATATCCCCTCCTGCCTATCGGCGAGGGGATAAAACAAACATTAATAAATGGCATATAAATACGGTGGTTTACAGACACAGGTATATGTGTTCCCTGTGTCTGTCTCGCAGACACCGTTGTGACAAGGCCTACCTGTATACGGTGGTTTACAGACACAGGTATATGTGTTCCCTGTGTCCTCCTGGCAGACACCGTTGTTGTGCCAGGGCCTACCTATATACGGTGGTTTACAGACACAGGTATATGTGTTCCCTGTGTCCTCCTGGCAGACACCGTTGTTGTGACAGGGCCTACCTGTATACAGTGGTTTACAGACACAGGTATATGTGTTCCCTGTGTCTGCCTCGCAGACACCGTTGTTGTGACAGGGCCTACCTGTATACGGTGGTTTACAGACACAGGTATATGTGTTCCCTGTGTCTGCTTCGCAGACACCGTTGTTGTGACAGGGCCTACCTGTATACGGTGGTTTACAGACACAGGTATATGTGTTCCATGTGTCTGCCTCGCAGACACCGTTGTTGTGACAGGGCCTACCTGTATACGGTGGTTTACAGACACAGGTATATGTGTTCCCTGTGTCTGCCTCGCAGACACCGTTGTGACAAGGCCTACCTGTATACGGTGGTTTACAGACACAGGTATATGTGTTCCCTGTGTACTCCTGGCAGACACCGTTGTTGTGACAGGGCCTACCCATATACGGTGGTTTACAGACACAGGTATATGTGTTCCCTGTGTACTCCTGGCAGACACCGTTGTTGTGACAGGGCCTACCCATATACGGTGGTTTACAGACACAGGTATATGTGTTCCCTGTGTCTGCCTCGCAGACACCGTTGTTGTGACAGGGCCTACCTGTATACGGTGGTTTACAGACACAGGTATATGTGTTCCCTGTGTCCTCCTGGCAGACACCGTTCTTGTCACAGGGCCTACCTGTATACGGTGGTTTACAGACACAGGTATATGTGTTCCCTGTGTCTGCCTCACAGACACCGTTGTTGTGACAGGGTCTGCTGCTGCACAGGTTGATGGTGGTGTCACATGTCGAGCCTGAAATATACATCGTTGTGCATCACGTTAACAATATGAAGCTGTGACTGGAGAAATGGGTCTTATGGGATTTGTGACCAGTGTAGCTCCTGATCAAATAGCACACTCCTGTAGCCTATATTCCTTGTTATCTGCATGACAGTTGTTTCATTGATGGAGTGACAAACAGTGCAGATCCTGCAGATGCTCAGGCTGATCTGGATAAACACTGGTTGCAAAACAATTAGGCCCCATTTCTCCAGTGACAGCCACATACATGTGAAATACACGTCTCTATGGGGAGGAAATCACATGGGAATAACACGTAGAAGGTAATTCTTATTTCACTGACTGTCTAGTACTTTCTAAACGTTTAGAAAGTACTAGACAGTCAGTGAAATAAGAATTGTGTTTAGAAAGTACTAGACAGTCAGTGAAATAAGAATTGTGTTTAGAAAGTACTAGACAGTCAGTGAAATAAACACAATTCTTATTTCACTGACTGTCCAGTACTTTCTAAACACAATTAGGGAAACACTGTAATAAACCTAAGTATTTGGACGGGTTTTCCAAAAGCAATTCTATCCAAATACAATGTACATTGTTATGTCCCAGAATAATGTGTCTGAATATTTAGGTTCTTACAGTAGGTATATGTTTTTCACCATGGGGAGGAAGTCTGTATCTGTGTCTGTTTAGCTCAACCGATACAGTTCTTGGGGCCATTTCACTAAACTTTGTACGACTAAAATGTTCGTAAGTGCAAAATTATGTAAATTTCACGTTAACAATGTTTTCATGTAAACAATTATTGGATTTACATTTATTGAGCATAAATGTAAATCCATCAATAGAAATTTCCAGACGATCCTAAATTTGCAGTTACAATCATTTTAGTCGTACAAAGTTTAGTGACACGGCCCCCTGGTACGGTAAACCAGCTAGAATCCTGGGTTTGAATTTTGGGCCGAGGATGCATTTGTCTCGCCCTGTGACATAATTATATAACATTGTCACATCTGATATATACATCAGTAAAACAACTGAACAATTGGCGCATATACATGTAAATTCACTTTCTAAGTGTACTGCATGTTAGCAGTGTATATATGTGCAGTCTGATCTGGGTCTACGGTGTTTGCAATAAAATTAATAAGTGTCAAAATATGAATCTGGCAAATAATGCAGTTCCGGATCAGACTGTGCAGATACATATCGATGGTCTAGTAACATAAGGTCGTAACTGCTATGCTTTAGCATAGCAGTTACGACCTTATGTTACTAGACCATCGATATGTTTGATAACCTGGATGAACACTCGTCAAAACACTGTAATGTCTCCTTTACACATCAAATCGTGTGACATTCACCCTTTCAATATAAAGCAATAAGACTGTAAAATATACAATTTGGACCGGATTTCAATAAATAAATTCAAAAGGGAAATAACTACTGTCTGTTCCACGTTTTGCTGCCGACGAACATTTGGCTATTAAACACATTAAATCTAAAAAAATATTTAAATATAAGTACTTTTCTATCAATAACAAAAAAGTCACCCTCCCCAAAAAAAATTATTTGATGAAATTCCATCAAATATTGATTTTATTGCGAAAAAACGATTTTCCTATGGGAATTAATTTAACATGGGGAGTCAATTTCCAAAATTTGGGAAATTGACTCCTAAGCCTGGCGAGATAGCTTGAAAATGATGTAACTAAGAAAACAAGTTAGATTTTGAAAATCGGTTGACAAATTAAAAAATATTTTTAAAAAATCTATTTTTAGCCCCCATGTTAAATTCCCATAGGAAAATCGTTTTTCGCAATAAAATCAATATTTGATGGAATTTCATGAAACAAAATTTTTTGGGGAGGGTGACTTTTTTGTTATTGATGAAAACTTTTAAATATTTTTTAGATTTAATTTGTTTAATGGCCAAAAGTTTGTCGTCCGCAAAACGTGGAACAGACAGTAGCTACGATCCCAATTACAATAAATTCCATCACTCTTGTCTGATTTCCCCATAATTTCAATGTTTATCAAAGAAATTCTTGCCTGCTTTGATGACTTACTAAACATGTTGTTATTTAGATTTGATATTATCTATTGGTGTTTAATCCCCTATCAACAGCTATGGTCACTTAAGGCCGGGTCGTTGTTTACAAATAAACCAATTCTCAATCAATTCTGAAAAAACAACAACAGCAGACAATAATTTTCAGACAATTTTAATTTCCCGCCTTCAAACGTCTATTTCACTGCATGCCAATATCACATACCTGCGAATCCCGGCTTACACACACAGGTGAACCCGGCGGCAATTTTGTCCTCGACACACGCGCCATCGTTGAGGCACGGCCGACTATCACACGCTGGCGCCTTCTCATCACATCGCTTGCCTACAAGGTCAAAAGTCATGTGATAAGGCTCTTGAATATAAACTGTGGGCATAAACAAATCACATCTCCTCAACTTCAAGTACATAGAGTTTCAAGTCAATCCAAATGGTTGCAAAGAATCAAGTAATTTAAAAACACCCGTTACATGATTGCCGTTGTTTTACACCGCTCACAGCCGTGTTCAAACGTACAGCGCATGCTGTTTGACCATGACTGTAGACAATGCTTGTTTCGGGGCCAAGCCAACGTAATGCATGTGTCTCATGACGTTATGAGAACGCGCGCGCCATTACGTCACCAGACCAATTCACAATGGTTGCACTGAAATTTTGAAATTGATGCGTCTGCATCACGCGACGTGTACTGCAGCTCCAGAATATGTATGTCTAAAAATCAGCTGTTTGAATGTAGCAGATTATCAAAGTACCGAAAATACTGTATAAATGCTCAAATTGCACAATATTTCCGACCGAAATGTAATAAAAACCAATACGGCCTTGGGGTTCAAACAGTTCCCTCGTGCCACGTCAAACATTTACCCACGGCTGGACATGGTCGAACCTTATAGTGATTATTTTTGTCATTTCCATCTCTGGCATGGACTATTCCAAGTTAATTTTAAATGCATGAACGTAATTGATGATTTCGTGCTGAGGATACGTCATTTTGTTTGTGGAAAATCCTAAATATTTTCTTAAAATGAGCTCAGAAATATATGTCTTGACCACCATTTGAACTACATTTTTCTTTTCAAGTGGCTGGCCTTTATTCACAGGTTTTCTAGGCCATAAAAAAGTACTTTGGTTCTCAGATATAGTTGCGTCAGAAAAATCCCTGCGTGTCTAGCATTTTATCATCATGGATAAATAAAATCGTACTGTAAATTCGCCACATGATCAATAACAAGAGTTGTCAGAAGACAACGAAGCTCGCCTGTTGGCAGCCTTCACTCAAACTTGGCACAGTTGCATAAAAAAACATGAATATTATATAACTTGACCTTGGGTTAAGGGGTGTGCGGTGGACCTTGACATTGGGGTGAGTGGTGCAAGGTGGGTCGTGGGTTTGCTATAGCATAATATAGCATATTAAGATGAATGCATGTATGAAATATCAATGTGCTCTCTGAAAACAAAAGTAAAACAAAATTTAACCCAACGTTAAGTTTATGAACGCACTAAGTTGGTGATTTTCTACAGCATGATAGCTATTCACATGAGGAATGCATGTATGAATGTTCTAAGTTTGTGACCTTCACCTTGGGGAAAGGGGTGAGGGGGGGTTCATGGATTTGCTGTAGCACAATAGAGGATCATCAAATGAATGCAGGTATGAAATATCAAAGCGTTCCCTGTAAAGAAACAGAAGTTACACAACATTTACCCCAACGTTAAGTTTATGAACATGCTAAGTTTGTGACCTTGACCTTGGGGTTGGGGTGGGTGGTGGGTTGTGGATTTGCTACAGTATGATAGAGGGTCATCTGAGGAATGCATGTATGTTGGGGTTATAAGACATTTACCCCAACATTAAGTTTATGAATGTGCTATGTTTGTGACCTTGACCCTGGGGTAAGGGGTGGGCGGTGGGTCATGGATTTGCTATAGCTATAGCATGATAGAGTATCATCAGATGAATGCATGTATGAAATATCGAGGCGTTCCATGAAAGGAAACAGATGTTATAAGACATTTACCCCAACATTAAGTTTATGAATGTGCTAAGTTTGTGACCTTGTATCAGATGAATGCATGTATGAAATATGAAGGCGTTCCCTGTAAATAAACAGAAGTTACACAACATTTACCCCAACGTTAAGTTTATGAACACGCTAAGTTTGTGACCTTGACCTTGGGGTAAGGGTTGGGAGGTGGGTCGTGGATTTGCTACAGCATGATAGAGGGTCATCTGGGGAATGCATGTATGAAATATCAAGGCGTTCCATGAAAGAAAACAGATGTTATAAGACATTTACCCCAACGTTAAGTTTATGAATCTGCTAAGTTTGTGACCTTGACCTTGGGGTAAGGGTTGGGTGGTGAGTAATGGATTTGCTACAGCATGATAGAGGGTCATTTGAGAAATACATGTATGAAATATCAAGGCGTTCCATGAAAGGAAACAGATGTTATAAGAAATTTACCCCAACGTTAAGTTTATGAATGTGCTAAGTTTGTGACCTTGACCTTGGGGTAAGGGTTGAGTGGTGGGTCATGGATTTGCTACAGCATGATAGAGGGTCATCTGAGGAATGCATGTATGAAATAACAAGGTGACATTTACCCCAACGTTAAGTTTGTGGACGACACCGATGACGCCGGGGGTATGCCATAAGCTCTTCTGCACTTTGTGCAGGCGAGCTAAAAACCACTACCACACAAATATATGATACATCCAATAATTTTTCAAGAGTTTATACCGGTAGTAACTTTATAGAACATTCATGTACATGTACAATGTATATGCATCTGGGGCTCGTTTCACTAAAATGTTCGTAAGTGCAAATTTAGGATCGTCTGGAAATTTCAATTGATGGATTTACATTTATTGAGCATAGGCACTTACGAAGTTTAGTGAAATGGCCCCTTTGACGGACGGACGGACGGACGGACGGACGGATGGACAGATGGACAGACGGACGGTCCAAACACTATATGCCACCCGTTTCTTCGAAACCCGGTGGCATAATTAAAAAATATATTTAAATAATCCGCCCTCCCGCGTCACATTCCACAAACCCTGTGTTTGAGAACAAAAGTACTTGTTTATATAGAATACAATAGAATATCTGCAATTTACATACCTGCATATCCTTCTGTGCATACACATCGAAATCCACCAACGCAATCGACACCAACACACGACACACACTCAACACTGTTGGCACAAGGCTGGGAGAAACATGCGTCAATCTTGTTCTGGCATAGGTTGCCATGGAAACCAGCAGAACATCGGCACATGAAGGAGTTACCGTTTCTGACACAATGTGCGCGATTCTTGCAAGGATTGGAATCGCACGGACTGGACTCGGTCTCACACCGGGAACCTACAGCAAACATACAGATGAATATGTGGCTGTGACTGGAGAAATGGGGCTTATGAAACTGATGATAATTTAATGGAATGGTACATTTATCGTTCTTTTCTGAACTGATTTGTTTGTTAAATTGAATACCAGATGGCCGCGGCCCACATGTCGAGCCCGCCGAGGCATTTGATGGTCTCAGAGTGTATTTATTTGAAGTTTGAATTGAGGGTTGTGGAGATATAAGATATGTAAAAGCTTTCACGCAAATTTTAAAGTCATTTGACCTTGATATTAGGCATGTGGGCCGCATGGGTGGGCTATAGAATGAAAATATGGATGAAAATAAATAATTATTTGAAGTTTGAATTAAATCAGAGTAAGTGTTGTGGAGATATAAGGTACAGTATGTAAAAACTTTAACACAAATTTCAGTCACTTGACCTTGACCTTCGGCATGTGGACCACATGGGCAGGCTATGGAATGAAAATATGGATGATGAAAAGTATTGGAAGTTGGAAGTAAATTGGAGTGACAATTGTGGAGATAAAAGATATGTAAAAACTTTAACGCAGATTTTATAATAACGCAAACTTCTAAGTAATTTGGCCTTGACCTTGGGGCACAGGGGCCGCATGAGTGGGACACAGAATGATTATATGGATGATGCCCAATAAGCAAATCTGACTTACTGTTACAGAGATAGTAGGTATGTGAAAACTTTAACGCACATTTTGACAGAAACTTCAATGCAAACTTCTAAGTTATTTGACCTTGACAATAGGGGCACAGGGGCCGCATGAGTGGGACACAGAATGAATATATGGATGATAACTAATAAGCATATGAAGTTTCAAGTCAATGTGACTTAGGACTGCAGAGATATAAGGTATTTAAAAACTTTAACACAGATTTCGCACGGACGGACGACGGACGGACGGACGGACGGCCATACTAACATTTTGGGTTTATGGGCTATTTGTTCTTTAAAAGATCAAAGGAATAGCCCCTAAACTACAAAAGGTTTAGGGGCTATACAGAATAAATCTATTGTATTCTGTTGTCTTAGGCTCCTCCCCCTAGCCCCTAAACCCCCAATGTTCGCCCGGACGGCCACACGGACGGACGTTCAAACATTTGGGAGATATGAGCTATTTGTTCTTTAAAAGATCAAAGGATTAGCTCCTAAAGATCAATGGAATTAGGAGCTTACCGAATAAAACAAAGGAATCCTTTGTTACTAACCCTTACCCTAAGCTCTTAAACCCCCGATGTTGGCCCGGACAGACGGACGCACGGACGTACTAACATTTTGGGTTTATGGGCTATTTGTTCTTTAAAAGATCAAAGGAATAGCCCATAAACTACAATAGGTGTAGGGGCTAACAGAATAAATCTATTGTATTCTATCGTCTTAGGCTCCTCCCTCTAGCCCCTAAACCCCCAATGTTAGCCCGGACGGACGCACAGACGCAAAGACACCCGGATGTCATTGTGATCACTATGTCTCGCTTTCCGCAAGCGGTCTCGACAAAAAAATGTGAACATTACTGAAAAAACTCTAGTTGTTGTGTTGTGCAAATGATGATTACCAATTTAGGTGTCTTTAAATTATTTCAGAGGATTTATATAAGCTTGCTTTCAATCCAATCCCATTTGTATAATTCTGTATATATTACGATTGATGTCTTACTTGTAAATAATATACAAATAAAATATGTTTAACCCAAATTATTTCAACTAGTGTCTAATACATTTTGTACAGACAACATATTTGTTATTGTTGTGTTACCTACACTTTAACGGCCTTATAAGGCCAAACATTTGATGAGCAGCTTTGTGAAAATGTGCTAAATGTTGAACTTAGTGTACCTTTAAAACCGTCATGGCAAAGACAGGTCACTTCATCGCCATTGGCAACACAGTCACCATGGACACAGGTAGTGTCATCACAGGTAGAGATAACACTGTCACAAAAGTCACCGTCATACAAGGGGTCACAGTCGCAGGTGAAGGTCGTCCCGTCGCCCGAGTTACTGCAGGTTCCATGGATACAGGGTCGACTCGCGCATGGCAACGGAACCTCACAGGTGGCTGAAATAAATATTATACAGTTACAGGGCTCCAGATAAGGAATTAGTAATTGAGTATTGTCACTCCCATCATTTCTGAAGCAATTGGGTATTTCAAAATTTTAATTCGGTAAAATAAAATCACACTACTGTTTACACATCAACAGACAGCAATTATTGAATAGTTTGCTTGGAAATGAAAACATGTCTCCATGGAGACAATTCTAATGAAATACCAAGATGTGTTTTCATGGAAAATAAGAAAAATATGCTATATTCGTGGTCTGTTTATTGTTTTCTGCAGCATGATAAAGTTACCACAAAATTTTAATTGCTTTTTGATACTCGCTACTTCTATTTCAATTGGGTTTTTTGGCAATTTTAATTGGGTATTTAAGCAAACACGCAGCTTATCTGGAGCACTGCAGTTATTTCCATTCGGGGAACAGTCAAAATATATTGCCCCGAGGTGTTGTGGATGACCCGAGGCACTACTGCTCATCCTGTGATACACTGTATGTGATACAATGAATGTGAATTTGTAGTGGGACGCCAACACACATTTTAGTCTTACAAAGTTTACTGAAACGCCCCCTGTACTTTAGCACTGGCATACTGTCTCACCTCCTGTGTAATCCTGTTGACACTGGCAGGCATACGTGTCGCGTTCATTGAAGCAGATGCCACCGTGTAGGCAGGGCGTGCTGGCACACGGCACGTACGTCTGGCAATTCTCTCCGACGTATGTCTCCAGACAACTACACCTATACAGAGAATACCTGCAGGTAAGTGCACTTTGAGGGAGTAATTATTTATTTGCACGTACAATTGGCAATTCTCTCCGACATCTGTATTAATACATGTATACATATATATTTTATGACCAGTGTAGATCCAATTCAGTTGATCATGATCTGCACTTTTCACCATTCAATCAATAAAACAAACATTATGCTTCTAACATAGATCACCAGGCTACAATACTGTCATCTTTGATCAGGAGCTACATTGGTCACAATCCCATAAGCCCCATTTCTCCAGACACGTACACCTGGGGACCGTTTCACTAAACTTCCTACGACTAAATATTGGATTTACATTTATTGAGCATAGGCTGCATATGCAGCCTATGCTCAATAAATGTAAATCCATAAATTGACATTTACAGACGATCTTAAATTTGAACTTACGAACATTTTAGTCGTAAGAAGTTTAGTGAAACGGGCCCCAGTAGTGGATTTCACCAAGATAGTTAAGTGAACTAATCTTGGGAGTAATCATTTATATATACACAGGGCACGTATGTCTGGCAATTGTCACCGACATATGTCTCCAAACGTGTACACCTATTTACGACATACAATGGGCTTTCAAGGTGTATTAAACGTTATAATACGCCAGTGCAATAAATATGCACATGAGAGCGGTACAGAAAACACGTTATGTGAGCTTCAATGCAAGATGATGTGCATATGCAATAAGGGGATTCTAGCACTGTGTTGATTTAATGTTGAAATCAATAACCTTGTTTAACCCACAGGTGATGGGAACAACTAATCTGATAGTCTGTTGTTACTTGTATAGACACCTATACAAGTAACGACAGACTATCAGATTAGTTGTCTATATATATACACCGTCATGTGATTTTTTTCCCGTCACCTGTGGTTTAACCATTACAATACACAGGCCTGTATAGTGGTGGGGATCATTTTACAGGGTGAAGTCACAGGTGGAAGACTCGGACGTATGACACAAAAAAAATGCCTATTAAAAAAAAATCCCATTACCCCACCCACTTGGTCTCGTACAGTACCATATGCTAATATATTAGCATATGGTACTGTACGAGACCAAGTGGGTGGGGTAATGGGATTTTTTTTAATAGGCATTTTTTTTGTGTCATAGGTCCGAGTCTTCCACCTGTGGGTGAAGTGGGTGAAATTATCTCCCTAAATTGTCAGACTCTCCCTATTTTGTTGGGGGGAGAAGTTTTTCACTATATAAAACAGAATTTATTTTAAACATTGTCTATTTTCTCAATTTTTTAGTGAAAACTTCTCCCTATTTCAAAGGGCTAGCTTTAACCCTGAGGGAGAGGATTTAAATAAGCTTGCTTTCAATCAAATCCCATTTGTATAGTACTGTATATAGTAACATTGACATTGACAATGAACTTGTAAACAATATGCGAATAAAATATGTTTAAACTAAACTAACCCCGACTGGTATTGGCAAATAGTGTAGATACAGATGAGCCGGCTCTTAAGGATCTGCACTTTTTGCAAGTAATTTTCACATTTTGAGAACAAAAACACGGCCTTTTCATAAATGGACTAATCTGGTAATCATTTTGTGCCGATTGTATTGGTCAGTAGCCGATTTCATCAAAAGTGCAAAGTATACTTTCCTAGCAAAGTATACTTTGAGGGAGCAATCATTGATTTTTCCAAAAATGCATTATTTCATGCAGAACTAACGATCGCATATATTTGATGATTAAAACTATGCAAAATTATTATACTGAATTTATTACATTATCACAGCCAAAATTGGCTGTGATAATGTAATAAATTCAGTATAATACAAATTAATAAATTTATTCAAAAATTGAAAATTTCTCCCTCAAAGTATACTTTGCTAGTAAAGTATACTTTGCAATGTTGATGAAATAGGCTACTGGAAATAAACATATAAATCCATTTCAGTTACTTAGGGGCGAAAGGGTTAAAAAAATATCATATTAAATCGTCACTCATGTAAGATCTCCAAAACACAGAATAACAGGCTAGTTTACTTTGATGTTAAGTTTATCAGGCAAGGTGCAGAAATAAGAATTCCTTGGTGACGAAATTTGATAGCAAACTACAGTCACATGGTATTATATGTATCAGGGGCCCGTTTCACTAAACTTCGTACGACTAAAATGTTTGTAAGTCCAAACATAGGATCATCTGGAAATTTAAATTTATGGATTTACATTTATTGAGCATAGGCTGCATATGCAGCCTATGCTCAATAAATGTAAATCCAATAATTGTTTACAAGAAAACATTGTTAATGTGAAATATACAGACTATCATCATTTTGCACTTACAAACATTTTAGTCGTACAAAGTTTAGTGAAACGGCCCCGGTAATGTTTTAAGCTAGAGAATGGGCGAATATAACATGTTTTTTGTTGACAAGAACGTGGACTGGTTTATCTGGCGTCATTACACAGAAGTTATTTGCTAACATCAGCGAAATTGGTTTAGAATATGATGTCACCTGAATATGCGTATCTGCAGGAAATGACAATTTGATATCAGCCAGCGTATATTCGTTCAATGTATATTACATGTTACCCAGTGATTGACTGTCATTCTGGTAAGATTTATTTACTTGAAGGAAATATTTCCTCCTAGAAGTTCGCGAGACGCAATTGACGTAACGTTTTGACAATTCATACGCCAACGTCAAAATTGTCAATTTTTACAACGTTATAAGCTGGTCTAAGAGAAAATTTCACATTTTTCGAAGAGCATGTAATATACAATTTATTCCACTACCATTTTGAAATACCGGATTTATTTCCCTTGACATCTGTAAATTCAACGAAGACACTTGTGCTCCACACTCGTTTCTTTATCGGATTTCCAGATGTCTCGGGAAATAAATCTGGTATTTCAAAATGGTAGTTGAATAAACTACTGTCTGTTTCACGAAAGCTGCCCAAATTTTACGGCTATATAAACAATTCAAAAACAAGATTTCTTTTGATAACATTAAATTAAAGGAAAAATTAAGAATGAGCCTTTTTTTTATTTCGTGAAATTTGGTCAAATATTGATTTTATTGCGAAAAAAACAATTTCCCCATGTTAAATCCCCATAGACATCTTCACTCCGTGAAGATGTCAATGGGTATTTAACATGGGGAATTTTTTTTTAATTTTAGAAATACTGGACCGATTTTTAAAATTTATCTTTTGTTTTCTTAGTTAGATCATTTCCAAGCTATCTAGTCAGGTTTCGGAGTCAAATTTCCAAATTTTTTTGTTTTTTGACTCCTCCCACACTTCCTTACCACTTTTTCCCCCATGTTAAATTCCCATAGACAAATCAATTTTTCGTAATAAAATCAATATTTGACCGAATTTCACGAAATA
Source organism: Conchocele bisecta (assembly GCA_029237695.1). Lineage (NCBI taxonomy): Eukaryota > Metazoa > Mollusca > Bivalvia > Lucinida > Thyasiridae > Conchocele > Conchocele bisecta. Next base: position 117,365,101 of record CM055268.1, on the reverse strand, counting down.
AAAAGAAGGCTCATTCTTAAATTTTCCTTTAATTTAATATTATCGAAAATAATATTGTTTTTGAATTGTCTATATAGCCGTAAAATTTGGGCAGCTTTCGTGAAACAGACTATAGTTGAATGTATATCAAGTTACCTGATGGACTCGCCATTGCCCACACTGAAGCAGGATCCTCCATTTAAGCAGGGATTGTCCTTGCAGGGAAATCGTGCAATTTCACATTGTGGGCCGGTGAATTCGTCCCCACACTCACACGTAACGGAACTATCATCGTTGACGGTGCAATGTCCGCTGTTTAAGCATGGTGAACTGCCACATGGGTTGAACGTCTCACAGAATTCCCCGGTATACAGGTGAGAGCAATTGCAAATAAATGAAGAGATTTCACCTTCGAAAATATTTACACATTCAGCACTATTTAAACAGGGAGAGTTTGCACAGGGGAGATAAATCTCGCAGGTATGTCCAGTAAACTCAGCAGGACAAACACATGTGTAAGTTGTGATGTCAATATTGTCACAAAGTCCATTGTTTTTACACGGGTCCGACACACATGGGAGGAACGTCTCGCAGAACTTTCCCGTTGTCAAACTGTTGCAGACACAATCATAGTTTTCAATGTCACGATCTTCACAGAAGGCGTCATTTTGACACTGGTTATGTAAACAAGGAAGCGATTTATTGCAATACTGTCCTGTGTATCCCGCCAAACATTCACAAAAGAAACTTCCGTCTGCTTTCAAAACACATTGCTTGATATTTTCACAAAGATTGCATGCTGGCACGACAATTTCTGTGTTGCAGTCATCGCCTGTGTATTTCTCGGTACATTTACATGAATATCCAGACCCAGGTGTCAAATCATCACAAGTTGCCCCGTTCTTACAAGGACCACTGTCACATGGCCTGCTTACCTCACTCTCACACATATTTCCTGTGTATTTATCACCACATTCACATTTAAACTCAGTTTCAGAGAAATCCCTGCAAACCACGCCATTCTTACATGGGTTTGTACTGCATGGACTATACACCTTGGTTTCACAAGTCCTGCCCGTGAATGCACCAGAACACGCACACACAATGTCAGATAAGTCAGATACAGAGCAGACGCCACCATTCTGACATGGATTACTGTAACAAGGCAGAAACGTTTCACATTTGTCTCCGGTATATGTTCCGGGACAATCACACACCTCAGTCCCACCAACCACATGACAATTACCGCCATTTAAACATTCAACATCACATACTACCTTACTCTCACATGTACTTCCTGTGTATTGTTCTGGGCAGTCGCACACCTCAGTCCCACCAACCACATGACAACTGCCACCATTCGAACATTCAACATCACATGCTACCTTAGTCTCACATGTACTTCCTGTGTATTGTTCTGGGCAATCGCACACCTCAGTCCCACCAACAATATGACAACTGCCACCATTCGAACATTGAACATCACATACTACCTTACTCTCACATGTACTTCCTGTGTATTGTTCTGGGCAATCGCACACCTCAGTCCCACCAAACACACGACAACTGCCACCATTTGAACATTCAACATCACAAGCTACCTTAGTCTCACATGTACTTCCTGTGTATTGTTCTGGGCAATCGCACACCTCAGTCCCACCACCACGACAACTGCCACCATTTGAACATTCAACATCACAAGCTACCTTAGTCTCACATGTACTTCCTGTGTATTGTTCTGGGCAATCGCACACCTCAGTCCCACCAACCACACGACAACTGCCACCATTCGAACATTGAACATCACATTCTACCTTAGTCTCACAAGTACTTCCTGTGTACGCTTCTGGGCATGTGCAACTATACGTATCACTTCCTGTTTTTACACACTCTCCATCATTGAAGCATGGCTGGCTGGCACAAGGAACGTGATCCGCACATGTTTTCCCGACGTAGGTCAGCGGGCATGTACAGTGAAATCTGTCACCATATGGCGAACATCGGCCGCCATTCTGACATGGTACGTTGTCACAGGCGAAGTTATTTGTTATCTCGCAAAAAGACCCTGAAAGAGATGAACACTATCCCCTTCAGCCCTGAGTAACTGGATTAAAAAACCAGATGGCCACGGCCTGCATGTCGAGCCCGCCGAGGCATTTGATGGTCTCAGAGTGTATTTATTTGAAGTTTGATGCCCAATAAGCATACAAAGTTTCAAGCAAATCTGACATACGATTACAGAGATAGTAGGTATGTGAAAACTTTAACAGAAACTTTAACGCAAACTTCTAAGTCATTTGAGCTTGACAATAGGGGCACAGGGGCCGCATGAGTGGGACACAGAATGAATATATGGATGATGACTAATATGCATATGAAGTTTCAAGTCAATGTGACTTAGGACTGCAGAGATATAAGGTATTTAAAAACTTTAACGCAGATTTCGGAACGCAAACTTCTAAGTAATTTGACCTTGACCTTGGGCACAGGGGCCGCATGAGTGGGATACAGCATGAACATATGGATCATGACTAATAAGCAGATGAAGATTCAAGTCAATGTGACTTAGGACTGCAGAGATACAAGGTATTTAAAAACTTTAACACAGATTTCGGACGGACGGACGGACGGACGGATGGACACCTGGACGTCATTGTGATCACTATGTCTCGCTTTCCGCAAGCGGGCTCGACAAAAAAGTGAACATGAAAGGGTTTAACGTCCCTCCAACAGCTAGGGTCATATAGAGACGGGACCACAGTTTAAAGTTTCACCCGACAGACCAGTGGGATGGAAATATTATGAAAGTATGTTTGATGCCTAAGGCGAGGTTTGAACCCACAACCTCCGGATTGGAAGTCAGGTGTTCTAACCTTTAGGCCAAAATGCATACCTAAGTAACTGGAATAGACGCTCCCATGTTATTTCTCAGACTACCGGTATTCCATTTATCAGAAAGGGGTATTGTTTTTAGAAATCAGGAAATATCTGCAAATGGTGCAGATCCTGACGAGATGTCTTGTTACGGCTTTGCGACCAGTGTAGATCCAGATCAGCCAGTGCATACGCACAGTCTGATCAGGGTCTGCACTGTTCCCATTTCAACAATGAAACACCCGTCATGTTTCTGACAAGCTATATGGATCGTTATCAGGCCACATGAGTGTGCTATTTGATCAGAAGCTTGTGGTGGTTGGTTGGGAGAATGTGATGGGTAATTTAATGATTGGGATTAATCCTTATCGGAATCCGACACGAGACCTGGTTTGACCCTCAAGTACGTCTTTGGCGTTCTTGTATGTGAGAGTTGAATCTGGTCATACCTCCATATAAGAGTAATCATACTGGTATTACTTTTAGGGGAAGGGGCCAAGTAACTGGTGTGGTATGGACCTGGCACCAGGTCAAGTTATTCTAATTTCAATTTGAATATATATTTATTTTGATGTAAATAATTCGTTCTGATTTTGGGATTTTCTCCCCAATACGGCAGGTTAAATGCGGGATCGAACTCGTTGGCCCGGCCTTAAATGACCTTAGCTGTTGATAGGTCATTAAACACCAATAAATCATATCAAATTGATCAGGTGCTAGACTGGTCATAAATCCCATAAGCCCCATTTCTCCAGTCACAGCCACCATTAATCTTTGTCATGTGCCATTTTATTTTCTCAACAAAAACTTGTTTTATCTGCACATAAGAAGTGTTTCTATATGTGCTGGTAAAAGATGTTTTTGTAGAGAAATAAGTTGTTTGTTGTCGTTGGTGTTTAACGGCCTATCAACAGCTATGGTCATCTAAGGCAGTATGTGAGATCGTCAATATGTGGTCGCCAATTCGGACAAGTGGGTTTCCTCTCGACTTTTTTAAAGGCGAATTACCTGAATATCCGGGCACGCAGAAACACTGGTACCCAGCTGGGTCTGCTGTTGATGGTATACACCGGGCACCATTCTTGCAAGGGTTTGAGTGACATGGATCAATCTCTGTCTCACAGACATCACCTGTATGACCTAGATCACAGCGGCATGTGTACTCGTTCACTCCATCAACACAGCTGCCTAGAGAAAGGAGAAGAAAGTCTGTGTGAAGACGTAGAGAATCTTACATGAGTGAGGACATAATATGATGTTTATTAAACGAGTTCACTGATTTCATAAGAAATGAGGCTATGCCTCATTTCTTATGAAATCAGTCAACAAGTTTAATAAATCTCATATTAAATCAACACAAATGTTAAGATTATATTTATTGTATAAGCACATCACAATATGTTGAAGCGGTAGTGACCACCTAATGTGTTTTCTATACCAGCCTCATTTGCATTTTTATTACACTAGTGTTTTAGGAGTGTTACACCGAGTGAATACACTGAGAAAGTCTATTTTATGCAATAAAACAGACAAAAATATTTAGTTATTGACCAAGAAAAGCTTTGTTAAATAGACTCAACAATACCTTTCCAAAACAGTCATCAACAAAGTAAGTTTGTTGCACAATAACATTTTGAAATTAGGCAAATGGCTACAAATATATGAACAAAAAAAGAAAAAAGAGAAAGTGAAAGGGTTTAACGTCCCAGCAACAGCTAGGGTCATATAGGGACGCGACCGCAGTTTAAAGTCTCATCCGACAGACCAGTGGGATGGAAATACTATGAAATTATTTTTGATGCCTAAGGCGAGGTTTGAATCCACAACCTCCGGATTGGAAGTCAGGTGTTCTAACCCCTACGCCACAATCCATCCCATATGAAAAATAAAGGGGTCAGCTTAAAAGTGATGGCCGGATATACAAGGTATAACAGACGGAGCGAGAGATGCAAGTAACTGAAATCATCACCTTTAAATGTTTTTAATGCAAATATAGTGTGCATGCTCCTCGCACGTCATAGCAGCAAAAATACTGTAGTGTAACTAATAATGTAAAATTTTATTCACCTGTTTTTTTTTGTGTAGTCTAGTAGATGACCTTGATATTTCAGTGCAGAACAATATTTGTTTCGGATTTTTGCAGCATTCCAGACGATGTGAGACAAACAATCATTTGTAGGATTAGTAGTCGTAGGAAATCCCAGTCTCACATTGTGACTGGAGAAATGGGGTTTATGGGTTTTGCGACCAGTGTAGATCCAGATCAGCCTGTGCATCCGCACAGTCTGTTCAGGATCGGCAGCACTGATCGCCATTCCATATAACAAAACGCCCGTATTGCTTCTAACAAGCAGTAAAGATTGCTATCGAGCTACAGTAGTGTGCTATTTGATCGGGAGGTCACACATCCCATAAGCCCCACTTCTCCAGTCACAGCCACATACACCGCCACTCACTGAGATTCCACTGTTTCAGTCCCAGACCTTAACCCCTAAATATCTTGCATAGGCTGTTCTGTTTTAATTGTTTGAATAGTTCATTCACCTGAAAAGGGGTGCGCATAAAATAATCTTGAAATACTGACAAACACTGCAGATCCTGGCAAGACAGCTCGTTACGAGCTCATTTTGATCCACAGTGTTGTAAATATTGGAACAAGGGCATCGTTATCACGAAGCTAATCCCCTCGTTGGCAGTCTTGATAATAAAAATATGATTTTTGCCTTACAAATAAGGTGAACATAACCCCTCAGTAACCTTGAACTTGGTCGTTCGTGTGTCGTATGCAAACAAAAAAAGCACCATCCCTAGACACACATTGTGGCCAAATAGTATCAAAATTGGTGAAGCAGTTCATAAGTTATTGAAAAATGAAAGGTACTTATGTACATGGATTAACGCTATAACACTCTTGCCTATCGGCGACGGGATAATTATGGGAGTTGAAAGGGCTACTAATATGGACACACCCACCTCCATTCTGACACTGGTGATAGACACAATCGTTGACGTCAATCTCACATCTGTCCCCTTCAAACCCAGACAGGCAGTGGCAGATCTTGTGCTCACCGGGTTGACAAATGCCCCCATTCAAACACGGGTCTCCTGTAACATAGCCGAATGAAGTAAAAGTAGAGTGTTTTATTACAGTGTCACTCCTATTGAAAGTGAGACACCCACATCTTTGAACAGCAGTAGTTTCTAATTCTTATTCTTTATGCCAGTCATTGGGCAAATCCCATTAACAGATACACACATGGTCTGTATGTGATGTATGGTAATGGGATTCCATCTGTGGTTTTAAATCTATGACACACTCACATTTATGAACATGAACAGAAGTAAAATACAAGAAAATAAATTATTTGTTTATTATAGTGTCACAGTTAAAATAATTCTTAAGAAAACGGAAAATAAACACATTTTCTTGATGAATTCATTTCAAATGCTTCAATTATATGGAATGAATGGCCTTTTTGTGGAATTTATCGGGGATATAAACTTGGAAAAGTCGTGGGAATACTGGACGAGGCCTTCCTTTGACAGCACTTCAGAATCATTTCCAATGGAAATGATTCTGAAGTTCTGTCAAAGGAAGGCCTTCGTCCAGTATTCGGGCGACTTTTCCAAGTTTATACCCCGATAAATTCCACAAAAAGGCCATTCATTCCTATAATAAATGATTTGTTTATTATAGTGTATTATATTGAAAGGGCCAGCAAGTTTTAACTTATGAGACACACTAATCTCCCCAGATTATTAAATTGTTGACTGATTTTATAAGAAACTTGGCATAGCTTCATTTCTTACTAAATCAGTAAACTTGTTTAATAAACATCAGATTAAATCATCACTCGCTCGTGTACGATCTTCTATTTCTTAAACGTGTTGACCGATTTCATGAGAAACTCGGCTATGTATAAATTAACTCTGCTTAACCTCATTTCCAGTTAAACAAGAGCAAGTGAGTAGGAGCCCACAGGTACCCCCGGTCGCCATCTGCACGAAAAATGAAATAAGTTCATGTGTTGCAGAAGAACGGATGAACATTTGGAAAACTACATATCCCTCTGCTTACTTCGTAAGCCGGAGTAATAAATATCATATTAAACCATTTCTCATGTAAGATCATATGTTGTTGACCAATTTCATGAGAATCTCAGCTACATTCCAGCCTTGCTTTGCGCTTACTAAATATCATATGAATTCATCATTAGCTTAAGATCCTCAATGGATGAAGGTGGCCATGTGATACTGACCGTCGAGGCAGGTGATGTCCCTATCACATCGTGGCCCCGTCTTGTTGCCCGGACACACACAGGTGTAGCCATCGAGACCATCGTAACACCGACCACCGTTTAGGCACGGCCCACTGGCACAGTCATCAATGTTTTTGTCACATGTGTCCCCTTTGAAAAGAATGATAAATTGTGGCGGTAACTGGAAATGCATAGACATACATAGATCATATTCAAATATCACTCATGTAACATCCTCTATTTAACCATTTAAACACTACGGAACACTTTAGCTGTATTTGCAAACTGCATAGGTCTTGATGAGCCAGCTCGTTATGAGCCGGCTCATCAGTAGCCTATTTCATCAACATTGCAAAGTATACTTTACTAGCAAAGTATACTTTGAGGGAGAAATCATTTAGTTTTCCTGAAATGCATTATTTCATATAGAACTAACAAATGCATGTATTTCATGATTAAAAGTATGCAGAATTATTATACTGAATTTATTACATTATCACAGCCATAATGGCTGTGATAATGTAATAAATTCAGTATAATAAAAATTAATAAATTTATCATAAAATTGAAAATTTCTCCCTCAAAGTATACTTTGCTACTAAAGTATACTTTGCAATGTTGATGAAATAGGCTACTGGACCTGCACTTTTTGCAAGTAATGTTCATATTGTTTAGAAATTAGATGGTCGCTGCCCGCTTGACGCGCAGTCGAAGCTTTGATAGTATACCGAAAAACTGTAACATTAACCAGGAAGCACGTACGCCAATATGCCGACTATATCGTGTTGTCTGCAAACGGTGCGTCAAAACACACTCCCTTCTTATAAATGGACTAGTCTGAAAATCATTTTCATGTGATTGGATTGGTCCTTCAATTCAGATATCACAGTCCATTCCAGTTATTTAGGGTTGAAATGATTAAGTATTCAGTGAAACAGAAACAGCGACAACCATTTAGCCACATTAATAACAAATGAGATATGATTTTGTATCGAAGAACATGTGAGATTTTCCATAAAAAACTAGATTGGTCAGTAAGCGAGGCTTACGAAATACCCCCCGCGTGGGCCCAGGTACCCCTAAAATATGTAAAAATTTCCAAGTTTGTGGGCTTGTGACCTTGACTCTGAGCTTAGCGGGAGCGGCATGAACGTGAATTTGTCACAGGGTGGTAGAGGTCCATTGGAGCAATGCGTGTGTGAAATGTGAAGCAGATACGAGCAAGGAAATAGAAGTTATAACCGATTTCTCTGATGTTAAGTTTTGTAAAGAGATTAAGTATTTGACCTTGACCTTGGGATCAGTGGGGGTTGGATGGTCGTGGATTTGGCACAGCATGGTAGTAGAGCCTTACAGGAATGCATGTGTGAAATATTAAGCATTTTAGATGAAGGAAATAGAAGTTATAACAATATTTCTCTGATGTTAAGTTTTGTAAAGACTAAGTATTTGACCTTGACCTTGGGATCAGCGGGGGTTGGACGGCCGTGGATTTAGCACAGCATGGTAGTAGAGCCTTACAGGAATGCATGTATAAAATATTAAGCATTTTAGATGAAGGAAATAGAAGTTATAACAATATTTCTCTGATGTTACGTTTACGGACGCACAGATGCACGGACGCATGCACGGACGGACGGACAACCTGACTCCAGTATACCCCCCCCCCACAACTCGTTGCGGGGGGTATAAATATTTACAGAAACCGTGATATTTTCTGTAAATGATGTCGAAAGTTGACGAAATTATATTCCGCATTTGTTCTGAACATGTCGTAAACTTTCGACATCATACACGGAACATATTGAACATTTTGTAAATATTATCCACGAGATATCGCACATGTTCTTTAATAGGCGCGTCTCAAATGATGATTAGGATATACACTGGTGAAACATATGCTGAGACCATTTTATCACGCGACAGACTACCTAAATACCTTCGTAGCCCGAGTGACATGTGCAGCTGTAGCCGACATGTTGGTTTACACACGTCCCGTGTACACAGAGGGCGGAGTCACAGGCGTGTAGTTCTCGCTCACACCTCTGGCCTGTGTAGCCTTCACTACACACACATGTGTACCCGGTCTCTGATTCCTGAAATATTCACACAGACATCAGCAGGTGACAGCTATCGCAAAGGCTAAATAAAGATGGTGGACAATTACTATAACATTACTAAATAAATGATAATGCAGAAAATGTGTGACAAGGTAAACTAGATATTGTGTTTGTAAAATATGGGTATGCCCCACTGCACCACAAAGTTACATATTTTCTGAAAAACAGAATGGTAAATAACCAACATTATGCTTGTCAAGGTATTAATGTTAATCGTGGCAAGAGTGAGTCTCATATGTCCACATGTATCAGGTATCTGAATATTAAAGTAATCCTTCACGGTATTTTGAAGTTATGGAATGAAACTTTACCATGAAACTTTACGATTTGCCGTCTAAACCAATCAAAATGCTTTATTTCAGAGTACAATTTTTTAGAGTACCGTAAGTGCTCCGAACGTTGATTTCAAGGTAGATTCACAGGTGGAAGACTCGGACCTATGACACCAAAAAAAATGCTTATTAAAAAAATCCCATTACCCCACCCACTTGGTCTCGTACAGTACCATATGCTAATATATATTAGCATATGGTACTGTACGAGACCAAGTGGGTGGGGTAATGGGATTTTTTTTAATAGGCATTTTTTTTGTGTCATAGGTCCGAGTCTTCCACCTGTGGGTAGATTAGGATCTATATTGATATACTACAAGTGAGCCAACAGACACAACGCCCAGCCATCATCTGGACCAAGAAACAAAAATTATACCGCAAAACTTCAATGCCAATTTCTAAGTTTGTGTCCATGCATCTACTGTAAACGAATCTAAAAAAACATGACGTCACGCCATTCGGAAACACGTGATCCCACACACTGCTACTGAGGGTTGTCTGGGTAATATGTACCAGTAAATTACATATTGTACGACTGACAGGAAGGCAAAAATATATTCCTAAATTCCTTTCAAACATAAACAAAATTCATAATAAATTGCAACTCAACCCCCTACCTGGCAGAAGCCACTATTCAGACACGGCCGTGCGTCACAAATGTCACTGATGGTATTACACAGGCTTCCTGCATACCCTGAAACATATGGCAGAAATCGTCTATTCCACGATTGTGTACATTGTTTTTCGAGTTACCAAACTTGACTTGCCATTTTTGTGGCCGAGAAATGGGGCTTATCGCATTTGTGACCAGTTCTAAACCAGATCAGCCTGCGCATTCGCGCAGTCTGATCGGGATCTGCACTGATCGACATTCACTCAGTGAAAGACCTGTAAAACTTCTAACAAACAATGTAGATCCTTATCAGATTTCTGGACTGCGCTAGCAGATCAGGCGCTAGACTGGCCACAAGTCCCATAAGCCCCATTTCTCCAGTCAAAACCACATTTATGGCATATATGTGCCACGCCATGCGACTTTGTACCTTCGGACATCTGCGTAATAAATACGTTTACAATATTAACAATGCTTTTCAAAAATAAAGTCAAAAGTTGTTTGTTCATGTCATGAAGACCAAAATAATGTCGTTTTGGTATAAACATACTTTATTAAATAGTAATTACATCATTTTTCGGTATACAAGGAGTGTAAAGAGGATTGGAACAAAAGCTTTCTATCTTATAGAGTTCCTCTCCTTGGATCTGATCGTTTGTTTGGATTGTTGTTGGTCTGACAGTGCTAACTTTGAGTTACTCCCCTTTGTATTATTTTCTCATATTTTTGCGATCCTTATGCGGGAAAATGTGAATCATTGATTGGTGTTATGTCCATTCAACAACTACTGTCTGTTTCACGAAAGCTGCCCAAATTTTACAGCTATATAAACAATTCAAAAACAAGATTTCTTTTGATAATATTAAATTAAAGTAAAAATTAAGAATGAGCCTTCTTTTTATTTCCTTTAATTTAATATCAAAAGAAATATTTTTTTTTAATTGTTTATATAGCCGTTAAAATTTTGGGCAGCTTTCGTGAAAAAACAGACTATAGATCATATGTGATCATATGTGATCATATGTGATTGTGAAAAATGGGGTTTATGGCATTTACGACTAGTGTACACTGTAATACCAGATCTGCTAGAAAAGCCTGCAGCCCGATAAGGATCTATATTATGTGTCAGACTGACAGAACTGCGTGCAGTACAGACCCTGATCCGAGTCTACACTGGTCACAGAGTCACATCTGTAAGGGGACATGGGGGTGAGATAGGCGGGAAAGAATGAACATTTAGCACTGAACATAAAAAATACAGGGCTCTGAAACTCGCGAAACTCGCGGTCCTATTTTTAGGTTTAGCCAATCAGAGATGTTCTTATATAGATGCTTCGGTGCTTGTATTATGGAAGATGGTGCATTGACCCTGTTCCAGTAGCCTATTTCATCAACATTGCAAAGTATGCTTTACTAGCAAAGCATACTTTGAGGGAGTAATCATTTATTTTTCCTGAAATGCATTATTTCATATAGAACTAACAAATGCATATATTTCATGATTAAAAGTATGCAGAATTATTATACTGAATTTATTACATTATCACAGCCAAATTGGCTGTGATAATGTAATAAATTCAGTATAATAAAAATTAATAAATTTATCATAAAATTGAAAATTTCTCCCTCAAAGTATACTTTGCTACTAAAGTATACTTTGCGATGTTGATGAAATAGGCTACAGGTGCTCTAACCACACCAGTAGCCTATTTCACCAACATTGCAAAGTATACTTTTCTAGCAAATCATACTTTGACAGAGTAATCATTTATTTTTCCCGAAATACATTATGTCATATAGAACTAATGATTGCATTTATTTGATGATTAAAATAATGCAGAATTATTATACTGAATGTATTACATTATCACAGCCAAAATGGCTGTGATATAGTAATAACTACAGTATAATAAACAAGAGGGCCATGATGGCCCTAATTCGCTCACCTGACTCCATGAACACTAGAGGAGAATGTGACAGCGAGTTCATGTGTTTTAAAAAAATTGTGCTATTTTTAGATGGCGGTCATCTTGAATTAAGCGATGACTCATTTTACCAAATCTGAAAATGCTTCACCCAAGGATCTTAACTTCCTATGAAGTTTGGCCAGCATCGGCCATGTGGTTCATGAGAAAAAGAAGTTCAAAATCTTGAATAAATGGACCTTTTGGTGGCCATCATGGATGACATAATCATCCGATTCTGACAAATATTGCACCAGAGCAATCGCCTCATCGATACCTTCAATTTGATATATGACATGAGCATATTCGGTCAAAAATAAAATTTTACCCTAATTTGACCCCACGGGCCACGCCCATTTTTTACCCCGGGGTCACCATTTTCACAACTTTGAAAGAGCATTGTAAATCGATCATTCCTACCAAGTTTAGTCGAAATACGGCTAGCGGTTTATGAGAAGAAGATTTTTTAAGAATTTATGCTATTTTTAGACGGCGGCCATCTTGGATTAGCGATGACCTCCATTTTAACAAATCTGAAAAGGCTTCACCCACGGACCATAACTTTTAAGTTTGGCTACCATGGGCTAAGCGGTTCATGTGAAGAAGAATTTTGAAATCTAATAAAAGAACCTTTTAAACTTTCGGCGGCCATCTTGGATGACGTAACCATCCGATTGCGACAAAAAATGCACCAGAGTGATCGTCTAATTGATACCTTCAATTTGATATATGACATGACCATATTCGGTCAAAAATAAAATTTGACCCCAATTTGACCATTTTGATGAGCATTGTACATCGATCACCAAGTTTTGTCGAATTCCGGCAGGTGGTTCTTGAGAAGAAGATTTTTGAAGAATTTGTGCTATTTTTAGATGGCGGCCATCTTGGATTACGTAATGACGTCATTTTAACAATTTTGTAATCCCCCTACCTATAGGCCCAATGGTTACCGAGGAAAAGACGTTTGAAAATGTTCACGGACGACGGACGGACGGACACATTGCGGTAACAATAGCTCACATGAGCTTCGCTCAGGTGAGCTAAAAATAATAAATTTATCCTAAAATTGAAAATTTCTCCCTCAAAGTATACTTTGCTAGATAAGTATACTTGCAATGTTGGTGAAATAGGCTACTGGTGTAAGTTTTGATAAGCATTAGTGCTGGATGGATTCATGGCACCATCTCATCAAACCACAATTGAAGAACCTTACCTGGCATGCAAGTGCAATGAAACCTGCCATTTCTAAGCTCCGAGCACACACCACTGATACATGGACTAGGATCACATCCTGAAATGTAGGGATTTCTGTTACATAGTTCATGTACGAACACATCACACTAGAATTAACAAATTTAAATAAGTAAGTACAGTGAAACCTCTCTAAACCGGACACTCTGGGAGGTCCCCAGGGTGTCCGGCTTAGAGAGGTTTCACTGTAAATCAGGCATTTGATCATTCTGAGCCAGAGGTGTGCGTTATGCGATCACGAACAGACATTATCACCTAAGATACATGACCAAGTAACTCATCAAAAATAAGATGACATGTGTATTATTGCAGGGATTCCGCTGGCAATCGCCACTTTCGCAATTGGCGATAAAAATAAACAATTGGCGATAAAACATTACAATTGGCGATAAAAAATCACAATTTTCGGGAAAAAAATCACAATTTTCGAAAATAATAAAAACAAAATATATATACTTTTTTGATTTTTTTTCGAAAATTGTAATTTTTTATTGCCAATTGTTTTGTTTTTTTAAAGTGGCGATTTTTTTTATTTTCCCCAGCGGAATCCCTGTTATTGGTGTGCGGCTTAGAGAGGTTCCACTGTATATCTCATGAGACCATTCAAGTTTGTGGTCACAATATATTTCATTTACATAATAATCCTACATTGCTCTGGTGTCAATATTTATTTCGCAACAGCACCATGACCACAAACATAAATCCTTTATTCCAAATAAATTCACTATTAAAATTGATGAGATCATATTTGTTTTACTTGGCAACAAAATTGACTTTAGCCACTAGCCAATTGACCAATATGAAATCTACAATATTAAGTACTGTTACAATGGTGCCGGGTAATTCTGCGCACCTGTAGCCTATTTCACCAACATTGCAAAGTATACTTATGTAGCAAAGTATACTTTGAGGGAGAAATTTTCAATTTTAGGATAAATTTATTCATTTTTATTATACTTAATTTATTACATTATCACAGCCATTTTGGCTGTGATAATGTAATAAATTCAGTATAATAATTCTGCATACTTTTAATCATCAAATATATGCAGTTGTTAGGTCTATATGATATAATGCATTTCAGGAAAAATAAATGATTACTCCCTCAAAGTATACTTTGCTAGAAAAGTATACTTTGCAATGTTGGTGAATCGACTACAGGGGCTTTCCAAACAAATTTAAATGTCATTAAGGTTGTTGTGCCCTTCTTGTGGCCCCATGTACAGTCTATGGACATCTAATAAAAAACCGTACTCATAAAACAACAACTACTTACACCAATAAATCATAATATATGTGTCCAATAAGTCTGTATGCAGATGCTGCCAACAAGAAAATAATACCATAATTTATGCTGTAGTTACAAAATAAGAAGCACATTTTTGTGTTTTACATGTATAATTTGGCTTCTACGCACCTGTGTAGAGACTAAATATACATGTCCTACATACAAAATTGTCTATTATTTGCATATTACAGGTGTGTGTGCATTTTCATTGGTAGCAGTATCCAGGGATTCCGCTGGAGAAAAAAAAAAACAAAAAAAAAACATTTATTTAATTTTTTTCTCTCGAAAATTGTAATTTTTTATCGCCAATTGTTTACTTGTATCGCCAATTGCGAAAGTGGCGATCGCCAGCGGAATCCCTGAGTATCTGCATACTGACTTATTTAACCCAACTTTAAAGGTACATGCCCACACAGCAGGTTACACTGTACTACTACTTTTCATTTTCTGTCATGCCTTATATGAGCCATTTGTCTATCCACTAACAAGTTATTTTTAATTACGGCGAGTGTTAATTGGTGTTAAATCGCATTTTATATGCCGCGACCAGAAAGGGTATTTTCCGACCTCGTGCTATTTTTACCAATATGCGTCACGTGACACGGTCAATCGTATCACATCTTTGACATGCGCAGTGAAGTATCGGAAGTTGAGAAGAAAAATCTCTGTTCGAGTCCAAATCTAAATCTCCACGTAAATCTTTCCATTTGGTGATCTGGTCGCAATATTAACCTCTCTCTCTCTGTACTGCCTGTCCTTCAGACATTTCGCCTTTTTTTTTGGCCGACGCCGTTTCATACAATTTCCGTCCTGGACGTTTCGACATATTGGGATGCCTACTGGCGCGCGTAGTATACTGCGCATGCGCACCGCAAGTCGTGATGTGAAAGTCGTCGTCCCCGCACATTATCAAAATAGACTGTTACCGCCGCGCGTCGCTAACAGTAAAATGATAATTAATAAATGATTGTATTTGTATAGCGGGCACTCGTAATTTTTAGAACTGGTGGAATAGTGACATAATTATACACTTATTTAATTCCTATAAAGAACATTTTGTGCCTACTGCGTGGGCATGTGCCTTTAAGTTCATGAACGCACTAAGTTGGTGATTTTCTACAGCATGATAGCTATTCACATGAGGAATGCATGTATGAATGTGCTAAGTTTGTGACCTTGGGGAAAGAGGTGGGGGGGGGAGGGGTCATGGATTTGCTGTAGCACAATAGAGGATCATCAGATGAATGCATGTATGAAATATCAAAGCGTTACCTGTAAAGAAACAGAAGTTAAACAACATTTACCTCAACATTAAGTTTATGAACATGCTAAGTTTGTGACCTTGACGTTGGGGTAAGGGTTGGGTGGTGGGTTGTGGATTTGCTACAGCATGATAGAGGGTCATCTGAGGAATGCATGTATGAAATATCAAGGTGTTCCATGAAAGGAAACAGATGTTATAAGACATTTGGGGTGGGCGGTGGGTCATGGATTCGCCATAGCACGATAGAGTTTCATCAGGTGAATGCATACATGTATGAAATATCAAGGCGTTCCATGAAAGGAAACAGATTTTAAGACATTTACCCCAACGTTAAGTTTATGAATGTGCTATGTTTATGACCTCGACCTTGGGGAAAGGGGTGGGTCATGGATTTGCTATAGCACGATAGAGTATCATCAGATGAATGCATGTATGAAATATCAAGGCGTTCCCTGTAAAGAAACAGAAGTTATAAAAAGACATTTACTCCAACGTTAACTTTATGGATCTGCTGTAAATGGGAGTAATTACGTTAATACGGGCGACTCTTTGTCACCCGCTTTATGTTACGCGTATATGAAAACTTACCATTCAGTGAAACTAGGTTGAACATATGATTGAAAGTGTAAAATTTGTTTTACCGTAAACCGATAAACCAAGCAGGAGGTGTTTTTACGACACGTGGTATTACTAATACGGGCGACGAATAATTTGGCCCGATGGGCCAACTGCTTCTAAAACAAAATATAGATAACATCGGAAAGTATACATAATATAGCTTACGAAGTTACTGCATTTCAAAATTGTGTTGTAGTTAGGAAGACTAAAGTCTTGCAAAAGTATGCATTGCAAGTGTGCGTCTAGTGCACCTGTTGCTGTAGTCCAGGATACAAACACATCTGACACAGCACTGGGTTAATCCAAAAAAGTAAATGTAAAACTTAACACAATTCAAACCAAAAATGGGCAAAATGTGTATAACTCTTGAAGTGACAGTCGTGCTCAATGACGATTCAGATTGCAAAAATTGGGAATAATATCACTGAGGATTCTTAGCCTTGTTATTTTTTCTTAAAATGATCATAAATGTACTAATACAGTTTCTATTATGCTTTGATTTTGCCAGTATACTGGTATACCCTCAATACTGAGGCTTATCACTAGTGGATCATATTTTTATTCATAAGTACATGTACATACAATGAAATACAATCGATGTTCCTGGTATTTAGCCGGTACCCATTTACATCTGGGTGGGCTGAAACAGTGTGGATAAAGTGTCTTGCTCAAGGACACAACGCATGCGAGGCTCGTAAGATCAGCAGACCGACGCCTCAGACCGCTCGACCACGCGCTCCACTATGCCTAGGCTATTAATGTACTATATATGAAACGGAAATATCTAAATTGTATCACTGGTTCAAATAAGAGAAGTGCGACAATGACACCATTTAATTATAATAGAGAAGTTGTAACACCGTGGTAGTTGCGGTAAGTAGTTCTGCAATACTACAATATACTATGGTACCGTTTATACGGGCGACAAAAGCCGCCCGCTTTATGTTACGCGTATATGAAAACTTACCATTCAGTGAAACTAGGTTGAACATATGATTGAAAGTGTAAAATGTGTTTTACCGTAAACTGATAAACCAAGCGGGAGGTGTTTTTACGACACATGCTATTACTAATATGGGCGACGAATAATTTGGCCCGAAGGGCCAACTGCTTCTAAAACAAAATGTAGATAACATCGGAAAGTATACATAATATAGCTTACGAAGTTACTGCATTTCAAAATTGTGTTGTTGTTAGGAAGACTAAAGTTGCTTTTATCACAACGCTGAAGAGCCCCCGAGAGAGTAGAAATGCCTTAAATGCGCATTGGAATATTTTACGGGGAAAAAAATAAAAAAAAAAAAAAAAAAGAAAAACAATTTGCAAGCGAAATGGAGTTTCATTATTCCGTATTTATTTTAACACCTTTGTCTCTCCCACACCCATGTCTCTGCCTCTGCCTTGCCTTGCCTTGTCTTGTCTTGTCTGTCTGTCTGTCTGTCTCTCTATCTCTTTCACACTCTCCCACATCCATGTCTCTCTCTCTCTCACTCTCTCTCTCTCCCTATCTGTCCCTCTCTCTATCTTTCTGTCATTCTCTCTCTCTATCTTTATGTCTGTATGTCTGTCTGTCTGTATGTATGTCTCTCTCTATCTCGCTCTCTGTCTGTCTATGTCTCTCTGTGTGTCTCTTTCTCTATCATTACCTAGAAACCACAATATATCTCTCCCCCGCACCCCCACCCACCTTCTCTCAACATCATTAGATAGAAACCATAATATTTCTCTCTCTATCTTTCAACATCGTTAGATAGAAGCACACTATATCTCTCTCAATATCATTGGATAGAAAGCGCACATGTTGTGATTTTGTTTACAAGACGAAGTCAAGCGATCCATGATACTCTGTGGACATGACTAACAGAAAAAAACAAGTATGCATTGTAACTGCTGTTTTATTGCACCTGCTCGGTTGTGTCACGGCCTGTGCTGTATTCACAGTTCATGACACAAGTACCTCTTACCAACAGCTGAAGTGAAGCTGTATGTAAAAAAGGACAAAACTAATACGAAAAATGGTCAAAATGTGCTCAAAGACCACAGGGATCGAGAAAATAATAGCATCACTGGAAGGACACACCTGGAGAATTTCTATAGCCGCCACGCTGCACTTAACTTCGCTGATGTGAGTTTAAAAATACAAGACATAGTCAAGCGATCCGGGATAATTGGGGAACACGACTACCAGAACAAAGTATGCATTGTAAGTGTGCGTCTAGTGCACCTGTTGCTGTAGTCCAGGATACAAACACATCTGACACAGCACTGGGTTAATCCAAAAAAGTAAATGTAAAACTTAACACAATTCATACCAAAAAATGGGCATAATGTGTATAACTCTCGAAGTGACAGTCGTGCTCAATGACGACTGAGATTGCGAAAATTGGGAATAATATCACTGAGGATTCTTAGCCTTGTTATTTTTTCTTAAAATGATCATAAATGTACTAATACAGTTTCTATTATGCTTTGATTTTGCCAGTATACTGGTATACCCTCAATACTGAGGCTTATCACTAGTGGATCATATTTTTATTCATAAGTACATGTACATACAATCAAATAATACAATCGATCGTTCCTGGTATTTAGCCGGTACCCATTGGCTGGGCTGAAGCAGTGTGGATAAAGTGTCTTGCTCAAGGACACAATGCACGCGAGGCTCGAACCCACGATCATAAGATCAGCAGACCGACGCCTCAGACCGCTCGACCACGCGCTCCACTATGCCTAGGCTATTAATGTACTATATATGAAACGGAAATATCTAAATTGTATAACTGGTTCAAATAAGAGAGCGACAATGAAGTTGCAACACCGTGGTAGTTGCGGGAAGTAGTTCTGCAATATACTACGGTACCGTTTATAGCATACTAACATCATGGTAAAGCTATCAATTGGTAAATTTAGTTTCATATACTAACGTCGCCCATCATAGGTAGTGCCTATTTCATATTAGCATACTAACATCATGGTAAAGCTATCAATTGATAAATTTAGTTTCATATACTAACGTCGCCCGTCGTAGGTAGTGCCTATTTCATATTATCATGAAAAGAAAATCGTTGATATGGTAATGGAAAAATGTGAATAAATACATTTTAAGGGATTTATTTGTGAAATTGTGATATTTGAATGATTTTATTGATTTTTAAATGCATAACTAATGCGTCAGAAGAATTGAGAGAAAGTTGATCTGTTTGCGTTCTGGCTGTAAGTCGCCCTGTGTTACAGACAGAAATTTCGGGTTCAGATATAAGGTATTCAAAAAGTTTGGGTCACTGGAATTACCGGAAACCTCTTATTTACCGAAAACCACCGAAATACCGGAAACCCATGTAAATCACTATATAATGTCATAAATAAGTGTTTGTCGTGTCATAAATGGTTTGTTTACTATATTATGAGATATATATGCACTAATTACAAACTATTTGTTTGAAATAAAATGAGTCAGGATCCTCTTGTTTGGTGTTTAATTCCAAATTCAGATCGACTGTGAAATTTACCGGAAAACAACACTCGCAGTTAAGAATGGACAGTACTAATAGTCTGTTCCTCACAAATAATAGATACTAATAGTATCTTAGGCATGGTATAATAATTATTATAATTATTATAATTACTATAATATTGTGTTTCAAATATGATTCCAGATTCCAGATTAGCGTGATATATATTACCGGAAAACACCTTCGCTGACTCGATGTCCGTGATTTACCGGAAAATAAAACACTGTGTGTGTACAGTATATGTATGCAAGGCGTATAGAATGAAAATATGGAATATGGATGATGATAAATAATCATTTCTGACTTACTGTTATAGATATTATTAGGTATTTGAAAATTTTAACGCATATTTAACGAAAATTAACGGACAACCTGACGTCATTGTGATCAATATGTCGTTGTAGTATTTGCCTACTGTATAGCATTTTATAATATATGCAAATGCAATACCACCTCATAAGAGGCTTCCAGATAATGGATTCGCGGCGTTTGAATTGCAGCTATTTTAAAATGACATACAATAGATAGATGGCATACATACAATTAAGCTGTTATGCTAGCACATGTACAGTGGAACCCCTCTACGCCTGACACTGGGTAAAATATAGATGTAATGTGTCATGAGGTGCTCAGATTTAAAGTGGAACATTCTGCAAACCGGACACCCTGAGGACCTCCTGGTTTGTAGAGGTTCCACTATGTCCATAGGTACATAATTCGTTTTCCCTTGAATATGCTTTTTGTTACAATATATGTCCCTATTATTAGTGACAAATCACCATGGCTGTCCAAATGATAAATTGTTTCCGATTACGACGCCTTGCATACATATACTGTACACACACATGTGTTTTTCCTATAAATCACTGACATCTCGTACAAACCTAATTTTATACAAAATGGTTTTCGGTATATTACCCTGACGTGCTTTTCCGGTAAATCACAGACATCGAGTCAGCGAATGTGTTTTACTGTAAATCGAGTCAATGAATGTGTTTATGTGTTTTCCGGTAATATATCACGCTAATCTGGAATCTGGAATAATAATACTATCTACACCAGGACAGCATCATATTTGAAACACAATATTTAATCATTATAGTAATTATAATAATTATAATAATTATTATACCATGCCTAAGATACTATTATTATCTATTATTTGTGAGGAACAGACTATTATATAATATACTGTACACACACATGTGTTTTCCGGTAAATCACGGACATCGAGTCAGCGAATGTGTTTTCCGGTAAATCGAGTCAACGAATGTGTTTCGGTAATATATATCTGTAATATATTATTTGTGAGGAACAGACTATTATATAATATACTGTACACACACATGTGTTTTCCGGTAACTCACGGACATCGAGTCAGCGAAGATGTTTTCCGGTAAATTGAGTCAACGAATGTGTTTTCCGGTAACCGGTATATATCACGCTAATCTGGAATAATAACACTATCTACATCAGACAGCATAATATTTGAAACACAATATTTAATCATTATAGTAATTATAGTAATTATAATAATTATTATACCATGCCTAAGATACTATTATTATCTATTATTTGTGAGGAACAGACTATTGGTACTGTCCGTTCGAACTAACTGCGAGTGTTTTCCGGTACGTTTCACAGTCGATCTGAATTTGGAATTAAACACCAAACAAGAGGATCCTAGCTCATTTTATTTCACACAAATAGTTTGTAATTAGTGCATATATATCTCATAATATAGTAAACAAACCATTTATCACACAACAAACACTTATTTATGTTATTATATAGTGAATTACAGGGGTTTCCGGTATTTCGGTGGTTTTCGGTAAATAAGAGGTTTCCGGTAATTCCAGTTACCGAAAAAGTTTAATCCAGATTTCGGATGGACGGACGTCATTGTGATCACTATGTCTCGCTTTTCGCAACCGGGCTCAACAAAAATAGTTGCAGACACCGAGACACGACTAACTCTGCTAAAACTGTTCGCAACTACTTCAAAAACTTGAAAAAGACATCAATTACCATTTGCGTAAATTATTCCAATAAGAACAAATGTAATGTAAAGGGTTCCAAGGCCGTCATGCATCATGTGGAGGTGTGATTATCAATCATTTTAGAACTGATTTTAATTTTCCAAATAATTTCCAGATGAATGGCAATCTAGAATCATAATGGCATAGGCCGTAACACAATAAAATCTCCTGCAAATGCAATATCGATATGCAGCCTGTGAATTGAAGTCACAATGTTAAATGATTAAATGATTAAAAAATTATCTGCAGCCAGTATCATTGCCTGGATTGTCTAAGTTCAAATCATGTAACACAATTGTATTTTTCTTTTCATCGTGGCAGACATTTGTTTACATGTCGTTATCGTAATGCGGCTATTGTCGTAAATGTATTTTAGTCACTTTCACTGCTGAATTGCACTGAAATAAACCAGTATGCCTGAATAAACATTAATGTGTCAACATATCTGACAGTTTTGTGCAATATATGTGGCGTGTTTAGATAAGTTTGGTAAAAATCCAAATTACGACATTCTGCACTGAATTATCTAAGCGCATTAAATTCACAAATAAAGCGTCCAAAGAAAGACGACAACAACAACAAGAACAGCAATTTTATATATAAATATTTCTTGGCGATGTCAGCAGTTTCATTTGAATATTTTAGGTAATTAAATGCACTATGCACAAATTTGGAATATTTTTCTCTGTATATAGCAAAAGCAAAACATTCTTAAATATGTTAATAAGGAATATTTATTGTATTGTCATGGGCTTTCGTGTGTAAGTCTGAAGGACAACAGGACGTCAAAATGTGGAAAATCAGTATTCATGGAAGTTGGTAGACATGTAGCAATTACGTCATCGAAAATGTTCAGACTTTGTAGATAAGTCGATAGATTCTGCTGTTCAGTGACAAAGGCAGTCCCGTCTGCCTAGTCGAGAACATCACCGACCCAATCAAGTTGTGATGGCTGCTATTTGTTTATTGGATTTTATATTTTTCAATATATCAGGCCTGTACACAGAGGGGGTTCGACGGGTGCGTACACATCCCCCTTAGCCCGTTCAACACCACAGGCCTATATAGTGGTATTGGCAAAAAGTGTAGATCCAGATAGGCCGGCTCGTGACGAGCCGTCTCATCAGGATCTGCACTTTTTTGCAAGTAATGTTAATAATTTTGAGAATTAAAACACCTCATGTTCATAAATGGACTGGTCTGAAAATAATTTTGTGATGATTGGAATGGGTTGCAAAATTAACATATCAAAATCCATTACAGTTATTTAGGGGTGAAATGGTTAATCTGCCGAGGTCTGTCCGTAAATGTGCAAAAAAACAATGTTTAGCCCTTCGCGCCGTCGATAACTCACCCGCCTAAATTAATTCCTGCGTACGGGCCTGTATATACATGTATATAAAGTTTTTTGGTATACTATCAAAGCCTCGGTGGGCGCGACATGCAGGCCGCAGTCGTCTAATTTTCATCTTTATACGTTAAGGTGTGACGTTGCAGGATATTCTAGCAAATACATGGATTCAAATACATACAAGTACATGTTAGAAAATTTCAAGTCACAACTACATTCACTAACAGCTGATACCATAGCTGCTCATTTTCCGCTTTATAGGCAACATGTTGCGCTATATCGCCACACCATGCTAAACAGTCAGGGTTCACGCTGGCCTTCGCAAATGGCGCCAAATGCGCTAATAAATTTAATGTGGCACAATAAAACAAAATTTGGCAAAAGTAATGGCGCCGGTAAAAAAATAGCAAAATTGACACAAGTCTGCTTTTCCCAGGACATGGTCTCTGTGTGTGTATTGATAGTCCAGACTGGGTTTTCGCTAAGCAAGCACATTTCTCTTGGAGAAAATCAATAACCAGTCCACCTGTGTGTAATTTTGACAGCAACATGTGAAGTTTTAAGTGGCGGTCAATTACTCTGTATAAACTTTATTGGGAACTGATTTGTTATGTATCATTAACAGGCGTGCATCATAAACTGGTCAAGGGATTCTTTACAAAGTTAATTATCATGGTTTATCAACAAGAGGTCACCTCCTGTTGTAGTCTAGGAAGTGAATTTCGCCTGGTAAACAGAGAAATATCCGCAATTATATTCACTTGAAACAGCTGATGCGTATTTGAGATTCAGCCTCTTTGATACTTTTATTCTAAATTGCATGGAACCTAGTGTATGCAAGTTATATTTTAACCCTTAGAATGAAGGAACCAAAATTGTCGTCTGCTGTTGTTATATATTTTGTTCTCTGTCAATAAACCATGGCAGCATTTCAGAAACTGAGAAAGTAAAAGTCAGTGGGTTATATGTCTCAGCAACAGCTACGGTCATATAGAGACGGGATCTCGGTTTGAAGTGTCATCCAACCTGGCAGCAATTCAATGGAAATAATTATAAAGTGCAGTGAGAGCATGTTTTTGATGAAGAATAGTGAAAACAAAATAATAATCAGCAGACGACAACATTTCATTCAGCATTGTAATGGTTAAAGGCCCTGGGTGGATGAACTGTGAGCAAAACAGTTAGTGAAAGATCATTTTGCGGTAGATTTGTATTTCGGAACATATATGTATATGACCTGAACAAAATTAAGTAATAATAAAAAAAATAGTATTGAAAAAAATAACTTGTTGCAAAGCCAGTTTTGCTAAATATAGCATTCCTATTTCCCACAAATGACCTCGCGATTGTGGTCACATGACTGAACACTACATCATCGGCTACGCCAGCGATAACATTCAGTTCTCTTATTGTTAAATTCGGTTAGTTTTGCTTATCATGCACAATTGTTGTATTACAGTGTTTGTGGTGATTATGTAGAAGTGTGCAATGCTGAAATATCTTGTAATGTGTCTTATCTGCAGCAAAATGGTAGTCGGTGGCAACTGTAAATCGGTGAAAGGAATTACATCACTACTAGTGAGATTTTCCAGATAGATTGCAATACGGCCAAGTTAAATTTAGCATGGAATTTTCTGGATTTGCTATCCATGACGTTGAAAGTGGACATGCAGATGCGATAATTAGCCGAAAAACATATATTTATGAACAAGGACAAGTTGCGATCACATGTTGAAGTGACGGACTGAGGTCTATAAATACATTAAATATACCTAATAGCATTAATAAGTGAAAAATAAGCTAAACAAATTCTTTACTCTCTCCTATATTTACTCTCTCCTATATTTACTTCTCTCCTATATTTACTCTCTCCTATATTTACTCTCTCCTATATTTTGACTTATTAATGCTTTTAGGTATATTTAATGTATTTATAGACCTTGGTCCGTTACTTCAACCTGTGGTTGCGATGGTATTCATTGATGTATCTCAACTGTTTTTGTGAAATGCATCTTCGGAGGTACCATCTGAGACACTATCACTTTAAGTCTCTCAAAACGGTCTCTGAAAAACTAAGATGGTGAAATATTTGATTTTGAAGCTGGCTTAAAATTTGGCTCCAACTTCACTGAAATGGCTCCAATTTTTTTTATTTGGCAAAAGTGTTGGCGCAAAGAAAAAAAAAGCCAGTGTGAACCCTGACAGTAAAGATGTGCATACTAGCATTTACACTTCACGCACTAAAATATAGAAAAAACATGCAGGGCGTTGATGTTCATACTTCGCTATATTGTTATTGAGAGATAATTCTACAATATGACACAAAAATATTACTATAAACTTACCTAACAAAGTGTGTTATAGCAAAATTCTTAGGTCACTCTCCATGAAGTAGACAGTAAACAAAGAACGCTTCAAACGCACGTTTGGAAAGACTACTCCGTCATAACGCTTATGTAATGCAGTGTAATGAAATGTAATTATAGTTATGTGCATGTACTCAGAACTACTGATACCGCAGATCCAGTCTGTAACAAAAGTCCATGATTCAAAGTTTCTGTTCACTTCGACAGTCTGGCAATTTAATCAATAATCTTGATTTAATTATCCTAGTTTTTATCAAAAATGATGATATACAGAAATTTCACTTTCAAATGACTTTAATTCATTATGTCACGATACATAATGACTATGCGCAGGAAGTTGTTGTTATGGATAGGAAGTGTGTATCTGTGTCTGTAGAGATAAACCAGAGGTCCCGTGTTCGTGTCCTGTGGTCGGGTGTGCATTTTTCTCGCCCTGTGCAGAGCTCCAGATAAGTTTTGTGTCTAAAGTGTACTACACCCCCTGATTTCAAAATCATTGCGTATTTTACTTTTACAAATGGATTATTGATTGTCTTCATTACTAAATAGAGAAAAAAATTATAAAAAAAATATAACTGCATGTAATTTAAACATTCACTTATTTGAGCTGCAGCTCAAATAAGTGAATGTTTAAATTACATGACAGTATTTTCACTACTCAATTTGAAAATCAATGCGTATTTTCACATTGCTGTGCGTATTGTGTACTCCCACTTTTGACAATCAATGCGTATTCAGCTAAAATAATTGCGTAAAATACACCATTACGCACCTTATCTGGAGCCCTGCCCTGTGTACAGATACACTTCCTATGTGAGTTACATAGTGTGACCTAATCGCCCACCAAATTGAAATTCATGATGTTCATCCATGAATTACCTTTTTAATTTGTCTCTGAATTCCATATTTTTGGGACATTTTAGGGAGTATTTATCAGTCACGGTCCCACATTGGAACAACTAATAGACTTATTGTGTAAATATCTGTGAATTCACACTAGCACTGCTTGTCAATGCTTGCTGTAGATTCATGTTTTCCATACCTTGTAATTGTCTCTGCCACAGGTTATAGTCGGTGGATGAATTATAGGCACGATACCGCTATGTTGCCGGAACCCCATCTGCTGCGTGTGTGCCTGTCATGTTGGAGGCGAGTCCCCTCGGTATTCTCTAGAAAACTCCTACACCACAAGTTCCCGTCAGCCAATCAGCTAACATGCTCGGGGTCATGTGGTACACATTGGACAAGACCATTCAGCGCTGGATCAATGTTACAGGTGTCTTATCTTTTTATACCCGTGCAATCAAAATGTAGGGGGAGTGGGGGTATATAGGAGTCGGCCTGTCTGTTGGTCTGTCTGTCTGTTGGAAATTTTGTTCCTGCTGCACCGATGAATGTATTTTCAAATGATTTGCCACAAATCTTGATGTGTCATGTTCAGTACCTATTTACTGGTACCTATGCCCAAGGTCACATTTAGAGGTCAAAGGTGAAAAAATAACATGGAATTTCGATTCAGACCTATAAAACTCTTTCTGATATTAAAGTTGTTTATAAATATGTCAAAGCGATGTTTGTGAGGATAGTATGCTTATTCCTGTGATAGCTCTAGTTTAACTTGTTTTTCTGTGTGACCTGCAGTCTATACTGTTCGCCATTCAGTCTGTAAAACAGTTAAATTTGTATGCATTCAGTAAACCATGTGGATAATTAAACTTAGCGAATATTTGACTGTGTAGCTATAGCCCAGTTCAATATGATATTGTTATATGCCTGCCGTTTTAGACACTGCTCACAGCTGTGTTCAAACGTACAGCGCGTGCTGATTGACCATGGCTGTATACAATGCTCATTCCGGGGCCAAGCCAACAACTACGTAATGCATGTGTCGCATGATGTTACTAAAACATGCCATTACATCACCAGACCAGTTCACAAGTCACACTGAAATTTTGAAATTGATGCGGCTGCATCACGCGACAAGTACTGTGGCCCCGGAATATGTATGTGTAAATCAGCTGTTTGAATGGAGCAGACTATCAAAGTACCGAAAGAACTGCATAAATGCTCAAATTGCACAATATTTCCAACGGAAATGTAACAATAACGTTCAACCATGCCTACAGCCTTGGGGTTCAAACAATTCCCTCGTGCCATGGCAAACGTTTACCCGCATTCTGGTGCCTTGGGTTCAAACAGTTCCCTTGTGCCACGGCAAACGTTTACCCACGGCTGGATATTGTCTAACCTTATATTATTTCTCTTACTGACCTGTAGCCTATTTCATCAACATTGCAAAGTATACTTTAGTAGCAAAGTATACTTTGAGGGAGAAATTTTTAATTTTAAGATAAATTTATTAATTTTTATTATACTGAATTTATTACATTATCACAGCCATTTAATGGCTGTGATAATGTAATAAATTCAGTATAATAATTCTGCATACTTTTAATCATCAAATATATGCAGTAGTTAGTTCTATGTGAAATAATGCATTTCAGGAAAAATAAATAATTGCTCCCTCAAAGTATACTTTGCTAGAAAAGTATACTTTGCAATGTTGATGAAATCGGCTACAGAAACTAAGTTTATGAAATAAACCTGATTTTCAGGTATTCATACTTTTTGTAAATTACTTATTCAATTACATGTATTTCAAGAATTAACACAATTGTGTCTGTGACTGGAGAAATGGGGCTTATGGCCAATGCGACCAGTGTAGACCCAGACCAGCATGCGCATCCACACAGTCTGATAAGGGTCTGCACTGTTGAACATTCCGTCAGTGAACACTTGTCATACATTTAACAAACAGTAGAGATCCTTATCAGGCTGTTGGGAGTTTGCTAGATGACAGCGACCGGTTATGAGCAGTTTTGAACTGTCAATGTTGCAGAATGAAAGTAAGACAGCAGAGGAACAGGACATTACGCAGAATCCATACTTCGGGAAATATCAAGCGAAACTGAAGCATCTACATGAGTGAGTGATTTGTGGCTGTCACTAGAGAAATGGGGCTTATATGATTTGTGGCCAATGTAGCTCCTGATCAAATGCTGTATCCTGATAATGATTGATATGGCTTGTTAGAAACATGGTAGTGTTTTATTGATGAATTTGAAATGGCAAATAGTGCAGATCCTAATCAGACTGTGCGGATGCACATGCTGATCTGGATCTACACTGGTTGCAAGACACAATAGCCCCAATTCTCCGGTCACGGTCACATTTATGGTCACATTTATGGTCTGGTGATAAACTAGAAACAGTATTCTGATTATGGCCTGTACTCTCATGTAAATAAGAAACCACCCTTTATATAACTCAAGCATTGCTCTTATCTTCTGAAGCAGCATGAAAATACATGTAGCCTATTTCACCAAAATTTCAAAGTATACTTATTTCGCTATTTAAAGTACACTTTGAGGGAGAAATTTGCAATTTAAGGATAAATTTATTAATTTTTATTATACTGAATTTATTACATTATCACAGCCGTGATAATGTAATAAATTCAGTATAATAATTCTGCATAATTTTAATCATCAAATATATGCAGTCGCTAGTTCTATCTGAAATAATGCATTTCAGGAAAAATAAATGAGTACTCCCTCAAAGTACACATTGCTAGATAAGTACATGTATTTCTTTGCAATTTTGGTGAAATCGGCTACTGAGCAGACTGTGTGGATGCACAGGCTGATCTAGGACCACACTGTTCACAGACTCAACAAACCTCTAAATGTAATGATGAATGAAAATGGTGAGGGGGCATATAGCGTTACCTGGCATCGTACGTTGTGTACGCTTTCACAAACTTAACGTTCGGTTACATATACGTAACTGCAACATATTCCACACATGCATTCCTCTAATGGTTCTCTATCATGCTATGACAAATCCACGATACTCAGGCCACTGCTAAACCGAAGGTGAAGGTCGCATATTTAAATTTAAAATAATTTTTAAATCCTTTCACATGCATATTTCACACATACATTCCTGTGACAATTTCATGATTCTCTAGCCTTTTGTATTTTCAAATGTGCCCTCGTTTCTTTGTCTGCCAGCTGGGGAATTCATATGCCGACAAGCCACATTTCTAGTTATTTCAACATTTACCAGTTCCAATCCTGAGGAATTCAGCGCAAAAGTTGCTGATCTGGATGAGAGGAAGAAACAACTAAACCAGAGACTCGAGCCCCCAGAACCCACCCTCCAAGCCCCCGTTATAAAACCTGAGATCCCGGGACATAGAGGGCCAACATCATGGCCCCCGAAGGTAGGTAACCAATCAAAATGAAGGCATATTAGTGACTGTAAACTGGAGAAATGGGGCTTGTGGGTTTTGCGACCAATAGGTCGCCATTCCATCAATGAAACACCTGTCGTGCTTCTAACAAGCCATATAGATCGTTATCTCTGGTCAGAAATCCCGTAAGCCCCATTTCTCCAGTCACAGCCACATTTAACTAATTACTGCAATAACCTTCAATATTTTAGACACCACTTGTTTTGGGAAACCCCTATAGAATTACTGTATAGAATTACTGTATAGAATTACTGTATAGAATTACTGTATAGAATTATGGTTTCCCAAAACATATTGTGTCCAATACATTGTTATTGTGAGAAACCAGCACAGGTAGCCTGAAATATTAGGAATCTTTTTGTTCTGGGGAAACTATATATTCATGTATGTTTTCTATAATACATTCTTTCTAAATATTTGCAGCTTAAGGTAACTTTGCTATTCAATTTTATTGTTGTCCAATTTCTTTAAAAAAAAAATTGTATTTGTTTCATGTTTGATGTTGTGTCCATAAAATATCAAACATAAATGTTTTTGATTTGAAAATAGTTTTGCCTAGCCTGGTAGCGGAAATTGAGACAAATTAATGACATCTGTCTGTCCGAAACCTGTGTTAAAGTTTATAAATTACTTATATATTTGCAATACACATGTCATGTTTTTGATAAAAAAAATACATTTTATGCACATACATGTACCGGGTATATATATGTATTGTCGTCAAAATATTTTTTAAATTCCGCATTTGCTCATCCGCATCAACAATTCCGCATCAACTTTCAACGTCATTTATGAACAATAAAATCAAGTCCTGAAAATATTTACAATGAAACAAATGTAGAATTCCACATTTGCTCAGAAAGTTTTGTCAACTTTCGATGTCATTTACGGAAAATATCACGGTTTCTGTAAATATAAATCACAGCTTGTCTCATATTTACTGTAGAGCCTAGATGAATACATGAACGTCGACTTGCTGAAAGAGCTGGATACGAAGTCCATTGATCATGTACGTACTGCACGTCTGTAGGTCACCTTGTTAAACAGATGTAAAACACCATTTTGTCAATCAGTCAATGATGTTAGTTCTGTACTTGTAAGTCAGGTCAACCCAGATACAAACCCATTGGCTCAAAAATATCCTTTAAAAGGATTAATTTCTTCACTAAGGATGTTACTTGGATTCACACCTCGGGTCCAAGTGATCCGTGTTGAAAGTTTTTTTGCAATTTAAAGACTCTGTGTCTCAGTAGCCCATTTCATCAACATTGCAAAGTATACTTTACTAGCAAAGTATACTTTGAGGGAGTAATCATTTATTTTTCCTGAAATGCATTATTTCATATAGAACTAACAAATGCATATATTTCATGATTAAAAGTATGCAGAATTATTATACTGAATTTATTACATTATCACAGCCAAATTGGCTGTGATAATGTAATAAATTCAGTATAATAAAAATTAATAAATTTATTATAAAATTGAAAATTTCTCCCTCAAAGTATACTTTGCTACTAAAGTATACTTTGCAATGTTGATGAAATCGGCTACAGATGTGGATGAAATGCGATCAAAACAGTTGATAAACGAGCATTTCACAGGAGATTTATATGAGTTTTCGGAACATATATGACCCTATGGGTAACCTGGAAACAGAAAGTAAAAATAAAGATAACAATATTTATGTCTAAATGTCTGCAGCAAAGCGGTAACCTGGATCGCTGCATAGAATTACGTCACTACTCGCGTGCTTTTCCAATAGGTCTATGATGCAATAGGCATACATCCAAGTTCAATTTTGCATGAAATTTCCTGGCGACTAACAAATATTTATGCTTAGTCGGAGCTCCAGATAATCTGCGTATTTGCTTAAATGCCCAATTAAAATTGCCAAAAACCCAATTGAAATCAGAAGTAGCGAGTATCAAAAAGCATAAAAAATTTCTGGTACCTTTATCATGCTGCAGAAAACAATAATCAGACCACAAATATAGCATATTTTTCTTATTTTCCATGAAAACACATCTTGGTAGGTCACCAAGACATGTTTTCATTTTGAAGCAAACATTTCAATAATTGCTGTCTGTTGATGTGTTTCAGTAGTGATTTTATTTTACCCAATTCAAATTTTGAAATACCCAATTGCTTCAGAAATGACAATACTCAGTTACTAATTCCTTATCTGGAGCCCTTGATAGTGACAAGTTGTTACTAATTCCTTATCTGGAGCCCTTGATAGTGACAAGTTGTTAGTAATTCCTTATCTGGAGCCCTTGATAGTGACAAGTTGTTAGTAATTCCTTATCTGGAGCCCTTGATATGACAATTGTTATCCTTATCTGGAGCCCTTGATAGTGACAAGTTGTTAGTAATTCCTTATCTGGAGCCCTTGATAGTGACAAGTTGTTACTAATTCCTTATCTGGAGCCCTTGATAGTGACAAGTTGTTACTAATTCCTTATCTGGAGCCCTTCATAGTGACAATTGTTACTAATTCCTTATCTGGAGCCCTTCTAGTGATTGTTAGTACTAATTCCTTATCTGGAGCCCTTCATAGTGACAAGTTGTTACTAATTCCTTATCTGGAGCCCTTGATAGTGACAAGTTGTTACTAATTCCTTATCTGGAGCCCTTCATAGTGACAAGTTGTTACTAATTCCTTATCTGGAGCCCTTGATAGTGACAAGTTGTTACTAATTCCTTATCTGGAGCCCTTGATAGTGACAAGTTGTTACTAATTCCTTATCTGGAGCCCTTCATATGACAAGTAGTTACTAATTCCTTATCTGGAGCCCTTGATAGTGACAAGTTGTTACTAATTCCTTATCTGGAGCCCTTCATAGTGACAAGTTGTTACTATTCATACAATATTTCTTGATTTTCGGAAGTATCATCTGAGACAGAGCCATTTTTAATGCTGATTATACGATGCTACCCCATAGAGGTGCATTCCTGGCAGATAAGGTGCGTATTTGTGTAGTAGTGAGTATCAAAAAGCAATGAAAAATTTGCGGTATCTTTATCATGCTACAGAAAACAATAAACGGACCACAAATATAGCATATTTTCTTATTTTTCCACGAAAACCAGCTGTCTGAATGAGTGGTGTGCATCCAAGGAGACAATTCTAATGAAATAACAAGATGTGTTTTCATTTAGAAGTAAACTATTCAATAAGTGTGGTCTGCTGATGTGTAAACAGTAGTGTGATTCTATTTTACACAATTAAAATTTTGAAATACCCAATTGCTTCAGAAATGATGGAGTGACAATACTCAATTACTAATTCCTTATCTGGAGCCCTGATTATGACCTTCCTGTTAACAGATTTAAAACTCACGACACAACACCCATGTTATCGGGGTCTCCTGTTCCTGATTTCTTGTTTATATTGTTTACAGATTTGGAAAGAACACCACATAAACAAGGACTGCATCTTTTCTATTGTGCCAGTAAGTATGGAAGCCAAGCCGGGAGACATAACTGTTTGCACTGTCTGCCCGTGTGTTCGCCCGACTCTGTGTCCGGTTAAGTTGTTTACCGGAGTTTCTCCAATCTGCCACTTGGGCCGACAGGCCACATTTTCTTGTTCAACCCTTTGAACCCGAAAACCCGCTATATCGGTTTATGCAAACAGTGTAGATCCAGATGAGCCGGCTCGTAACGAGCCGTCTCATCAGGATCTGCACTTTTTGAAAGTAATGTTCATATTTTTGAAAACAAAAAACAGACCCCTTTTCATAAATGGACTAGTCTGAAAATGATTTTGTGACAATTGGATTGGTTGCAAAATTAACATGTCAAAATCCATTCCAGTTACTTAGGGGTGAAATTTATTTTATATGCTCATTTGGAAAGAAATATGACATATTATGTATTCACGTATTACAACTTGTCAATTTTCACATTCTGCATCCTTATCAATGCAATGACTCAAATTTTACTTGACAGATCTTAACACAAATTCAGTATAAATGATTATCCTGGAAAATTGAAGAACCCTATTGATTATCAAAAAATGTTTAGTGACTTATGTCACCTTGGCGGCCATTTTTAATTTTCGCATTCTGTGTCCTTGTGAAAGCAACTCTCCAACATGTAATATCTTCAATATTACGTGAAGGATTGCTTCAATACTTGGACACTTGAATCACTTGAACATTTGTCACCACACACTCGCGCCACCATTAAACACGACCTTGACCTTTATCACCTTCGAAATGTCGTTAAAACACTTAGCCATTTTGTTAATTCAAAAAGTTTGTAAGAGTTTCTCCAACATGTAAAATCTTCAATATCTTCAATATTACACTTTATAATAGCCATAATGTCTAGTTGATTAATTATCTCCCCTTTTTGGCAATGTTTAATTTTCACATGTGCTGTGAAATATTGTCTACTTTTGATAAGATATAGAGAATAGTAGGTTAGTGCCGTGAATGGGAAAAAATATCTGGCAAGGCTCAGGAAACGGGATGGGCGAGGCTCTGCCAAGCACATCCCGTTTCCGTGCCGCGCCAGATATTTTTCCCATTCACGGCACTAACCTACTATTCTATTTATCCCGTCAACACCTACAAATGGCTGTAAAATGGAAAAATTGTATTGACTGGATATCAAAAATGTTTCACGGCACCGTGTTTCACGGCACATACGCACTGTGTTGACGGGATAAATAAGTATATTGTTTTTGTCACGGGTGTTCATTCGTCTGTCTGTAGATCAATCCGTCATGTTTCTTGTAAGAAGTAAAACTGGATACTCGATATTTGGTATGATAATGACCAAATGATCACAACATATATTTTCATTGAGAAATAACAAATATAAAATATTTTTAAAAAATCATACACGTAGAGGTATATTGCGAACGTAATGGGTTTTGCCATAAAATCTCACTGACTCGCCCATGTTGTTTTCTCACAGGCAGCGGAGTACGATGAGATGATTGCCAAGTCGGTGTTGAGTCCAAACGTAAGTACCGTGACACCTCACTGTATCAGGTAACTCGTTATACAATCACTGACTGGTAAAAACTTGTATCGACTAGACACAACTACTTCCTTGGACGTTTCGTTGGTCGACCAGTGTCACATGATGTTGCTGGATGATGTCAGTGCAATGATGCAACATAAACAAATCTGCTTTCTTTTCTACGAAAAACAAGTTGTTTTCCTGTGTCTAACATAAAACATTACCTGATAAATTGAATATCATGCTAGCGTCATTTGATATCAAGTTTATCAGGCTCTGCTCGGAAATGGCGAGCCTCAGAATTCCTAGTATTGCCTGATAAAGCTTGATATCAAAGGATACCAGCATGGTATTCTGTATAAACGGGACAACCTATAGCTGATTTCACCAACATTGCAAAGTATAATTATCTAGCAAAGTATAATTTGAGGGAGTAATCATTTATTTTTCCCGAAATGCATTATTTCATATACAACTAACGACTGCATATATTTGATGATTAAAGGTATGCAGATTTATTATACTGAATTTATTACATTATCACAGCCAAAATGGCTGTGATAATGTAATAAATTCAGTATAATAAAAATTAATAAATTTATCCGTAAATTGAAAATTTCTCCCTCAAAGTACACTTTGCTAGATAAGTATACTTTGCAATGTTGGTGAAATAGGCTACTGGGATGTCTCTAGGTAAATTTCAACCCATTTGGACAATTGCTCCACTATTCCAGTTTCTGTACACGCTACCAAAGGGAGACGGCTATGAAATGTACCTCGGGCAGTTTAGTGGGAGGAACCTCTTCTTCACCACACTGGGGATGTATCAGGTAAGGACCAAATGGTTACTGTCTGTTCCACATTTTTCTGCCAACAAACTTTTGGCTATTCAACACATTGTAAATACTTTTTCATCAACAACAAAAAAGTCACCCTCCCCAAAAAAGATTATTTGTTGAAATTTCATCAAATATTCATTTTATTGCGAAAAACATGGAGCTAAAAATATTTATTTTTTTAAATCATTTTTTATTTGTGGACCGATTTTCAAAATTTAACTTTTGTTGTCTTAGTTACATCATTTCCAACCTATCTAGCCAGGATTCAGAGTCAATTTCCAAATTGTTTCAGTTTTTGACTCCTCCCCCCACCTCTTCCGCCTCTTTTTCCCCCATGTTACCGGTAAATTCCCATAGGAAAATGTTTATTTAGCTATTAAATCAATATTTGGTGGAATTTCATCAAACAATATGTTTTGGGGAGGGTGACTTTTTTGTTATTGATGAAAAAATACTTGCAGTTAAATATTTTTTAGACTTGATGTGTGTAATAGCCAAAAGTTCGTCGGCAGCAAAACGTGAAACAGACAGTAGGTTTTCTCAGATTTTACCATGTAAAATGACCATTGCATTAATAATACTAGGATTGTCAATTTACTATCATGTGATGTAATTTTAATGATGCTTAATAAATTGTGGTTGTGACTGAAGAAATGGGGCTTATTGGTTTTGCGATCAGTGTAGATCCAGATCAGTCTGTGCATCCGCACAGTCTGATCAGGATCTGCACTGTTCCATCAATGGAACACCAGTCATGCCTCTAACAAGCAATATTTATATTGTTATTGGGCTACAGGTGTGTGCTATTTGATCAGGTGCTACACTGGTCAGAAATCCCATAAGCCCCATTTCACCAGTTACAGCCACAATTGACTTCACATGGTGCAATTTGACATGCTTTGTAAAATAGCCAGGTACATTGTACATACATCATAAAGACGGTATTGAACAATGTAGATTAAACATTCATGTGCCTTTGAATTTACAGTAGTATGTCGAGGCATGTACAGTTTTCGTCTTTTCTCCCATCAGGTCCGTTCGCCATGTTTGCGCTATTGTTGGGTACCGTACCCATTATCTCTGCAACTCTGTTAATTTTTTGGAAGTTTTTGTAAGAGCTTCTCAAATCACCTATAGGGGGGGGGGGGGGGGGGGGGGGGGGGGGGGGGGGGGGGGGGGGGGGGGGGGGGGGGGGGGGGGGGGGTGGCGGTGTGCGTCGACAGACCACAATTTCTAGTTTAGATTAGCTTCAAACGTATGGATGGGTCATGGTCTAGGGGGTACAGCATTGACTTCAATACCGGAGGTTGTGAGTTCAATCCTCACCCTAGGCATGAAAAATACATACAAAGTATTTCCATCCCACTGGTCTGTCCGATGGGTCTGTAAACTGTGGTCCTGTCTTCATATGACCGTAGCTTTGCTGGGACTTAGCGTCCCAGCAACAGCTACGGTCATACGAAGACAGGACCATGTCCCAGCAACAGCTACGGTCATACGAAGACAGGACCACAGTTTACAGACCCATCAGACAGACCAGTAAATTTTTAGCCACTCACTTTCACTTTGTAGCTTCAAACGTACATTTATCATCATCTATATTTTCATCCAACAATCCCAGTCCCCGGTAAATAGCCCACAAATCACGTGAATTAGATTGTGTTTAAGTGTTTGTTTGAAACTGTGTACTTCTGTGAAAGTAAATTGTCGAAATGGGAATTAATAATTAAATTTGATGAACATGCTTCCCTATGCAATAGTTTAAACATATATTATTGCTTTCACTGTACAATAGATTTGGGCCCCAAGTTCTACCAACTTACTGTCTGTTTCACGAAAGCTGCCCAAATTTTTCGGCTATATAGACGATTCAAAAACAATATTATTTTCGATAATATTAAATTAAAGGAAAATTTAAGAATGAGCCTTCTTTTTATTTCATGAAATTCGGTCAAATATTGATTTTATTACGAAAAATTGATTTGTCTATGGGAATTTAACAAGTGGTAAGGAAGTGTGGGAGGAGTCAAAAAACGAAAAAATTTGGAAATTGACTCCGAAACCTGACTAGATAGCTTGGATATGATCTAACTAAGAAAACAAAAGTTAAATTTTAAAAATCGGTCCAGTATTTCTAAAATTCAAAAAAATTTCCCCATGTTAAATCCCCATAGACTTCTTCACTCCGTGAAGATGTCTATGGGGATTTAACATGGGGAAATTGTTTTTTCGCAATAAAATCAATATTTGACCAAATTTCACGAAATAAAAAGAAGGCTCATTCTTTATTTTTCCTTTAATTTAATATTATCAAAAGAAATCTTGTTTTTGAATTGTTTATATAGCCGTAAAAATTGGGCAGCTTTCGTGAAACAGACAGTAGTTACAGTCCTCACATTAAAGGTACATGCCCACTCAGTGGGGTCATAGTGTTCTATGTAGGTTAAATAAGTGTATAATTGTGTCACTATTCCACCAGTTCCAAAAATTACAAATGCCCGCTATACAGATATAATCATTTAATAATATATATTTTACTGATAGTGACTCGCGGTGGTATCAGGCTATTTTCATATGCAAATGAGGCATGATATTTTTATTTATTTATACTAATTAAATGTGTCGACTGAAAAAATAATATGTTTGACAGGTTACAAAGTATAATCATTGCACATCAAAAAATAAATACAGAGAATAAATAGTGATGTCTGTTAATATTTTAAGGACACACGGTTATCGCTCCTGATATCAGTGTGTAAATTTACGTCTGATATACAATGTATAATAATACCAATCAATACATGGGTAATGGTGAATGAATGTTTATTTTGCCAGAACATGTCTCGGATGATGTCTCTGATATAAAGAGCATTTTGTGCCTACTGAGTGGACATGTACCTTTAACCCTTAGACCGTTACTCACAACAATTGTCGTCGGCTATTGCTTTTATATCTTGCCTTATTTCTCAATAAAAACATGGTTTGACAGCACTTCAGAATCATTTCCAATGGAAATGATTCTAAAGTGCTGTCAAAGCTTGTTATAAATTATTCTAAAGTGCTGTTGAAGCATGTATTTGATGATAAAAATGAAAATAGAAAATAAACAGCAGACGACAAAAAAAATAAGATAGCGGTCTAAGGGTTAATACAAAACAAATATGTATGTCAGTCAAACAAGAGAAGCAATTGGAAGGAAGATGACATGTACATGATGGTATTTACAGTGAATACTGAATAGACATGAACACAATCAAACCAAGAGCATTGCTATCACCCTGCTAATCCTCTTGCTGGCAGTGTTCAATGTTGATATTAAAAAAAGGAACACATTTCCCTTACAAACAAGGTGAACATAAGTCCTCAGTGACCTTGACCTTGGGTGGTTCGCACCATCCCTAGACACACATTATGGCCAAATATTATTAAGATCGGTGAAGCGGTTCACGAGTTATTGAAAAATGAAAGGTGTTACTAACACACGTACATACGTACATCGACTACCGCTATATCCCTGCTTGCCTTACGGCGAGGGGATAATAATGCTATGAACTACAGGAATACTGTGGGCCGATTATTCCGCTGCGCTATCCATAAGTAGTACAGTGAAGCTCAACAAAATTGAACCAGCTGGGGGTTTTCTTGGTGTCCAGTATAGAGGTTTTAGCGTACACATATTCACTATTTCAGTTGGTTAAAGAGAATGCCCCACCGAGCCTTTCTGTTGCTCACTTCCCCGAGCTAAAGGATGACAAAGGTATAGTGGTGAAACCTCGACCCGTGATTATGAAATGTTCTGATGATGTACTCTCTTCTCATGCTCGAATGGCAAAGTTTGTGCTCAGTAGAACCTCTGGGTCTGTGCTTATAAAACCCGAGCATGTACTTAGTTCGCATGCTCGAAATCACAGTCTGATTGGACGCCTCAGTCTCGGCCAATCAGGCTGCATGATTTTGAGTATGAATCCCTCTAAGACTTGGTAATACATTCTAATTGCTCATATATTTAACCTCACCTCTGTACAACTGGCAGTATGGTATATGTCTCTTAATCATGAATCCATCCTTACTGGGATTCATATCATAATGGCTGAATCTTACTGGGATTCATAGCCTAATGTGTGAATCTTACTGAGATTCATAGCCTAATGTGTGAATCTTACTGGGATTCATAGCCTAATGGGTGAACCATACTGGGATTCATAGCCTAATTGCTGAATAGTGCTGGGATTGATAGCATGGCTGAATCTTACTGGGATTCATAGCCTAATATTTGACTCTTACTGTAATTCATAGCCTAATGTGTGAATATTACTGGGATTCATATCCTAATGGCTGAACCTTACTGGGATTCATAGCCTAATGATCAGGTATCTGGCACCAGATCAGGATGCTATGGTTTCAGTTCTGGAAGGGTGTTGTAGATTCAGTGGTCAACAGCAGTGTACCGCCACATAGGTGCATTTCCACGTCATGTGATTTTGTACCCGAGAACATGCCTTTTTTTTATGAAACATATTTACAGAAACTGATATTTTCTATAAATGATGTCGAAAGTTGACGAAATTTTCATAGCAGTTCTGCATTTGTAATTTCAATTTCTTCAACGTTTGATGTCATATACGGAAAATATCGTAAAATCGCACTTGTTCTTGGGTACAAAATCACATGGCATGTCGAGTAAAACCTCATTCAATCAATCAATCGCGCGGTACAGGGACATCTGCATCTATATGTGACGTTGTTGTTGATGAATCCATCGATCTTCCCATTTGTGAATGCTGTAAAGAAGTTGTGCTTATCTTATATAAACTACAACTGATTAACCCTTACTACGCTGAATTAAATTTTGTTGTCTGCCGGAAATGTTTTGTTTTCAATATTTCTCGACAAAACCCTGTTTTGACAGCGCATGAGAATCATCTCCACTGGAGACGATTCTCATGTGCTGTCAAAACCGTTTTTTTAAAGAATTAAGGCAAAAATGAAAAACAGCAGACGACAATTTCCGTCTCGCATCGTAGTGAGGGTTAAAATTGGTTAAGTTGCATACTGATTAAGTTCACGACTGAGTGAGTGCGGACTAGCGGGTGCGAGCAGAATTTGCCGGCAAGTTGAATTTTTTTATCCTTGTGCTCTCACCCTATGCCCAAGGTCAATCGGTATTCGAAAATTACTTCACTGACGGTTCATTGGTTGAACAACATCATGTAACATTAACGAATGACGTAATGCGTTCCTTTCACATAAAACTGTTATATTTGCATATTTTGTAGCATTAAGCTTCTATACCTGATGATATTTGGTCAATTATGTTATCAAATCACGTTAGCATAATGACAAGCACACAATGAAAACAATGTTATACTTGCGCATTTTGTAGCATTAAATGTTACCTGATAAATAGAATACCAGGGTGCCGTTTCACTAAACTTTGTAAGACTAAAATGTTCGTAAGTCAGGCATGAGAATTGATTTCAGATGATTTTGTCATAATTTACATTTTCAAAATGATTCGGAATCAATCTGGTTTGCTGAAATCTGATACTTTTACAAGTGGGGTGAGGGGGTTTCAGTGGATTGTCAGATGATTTCCGCCTGGCAAGTGCAAAATTATGATTTAATCTGTGGTCTCGTCTTCGTATGACCTTAGCTGTTGCTATAGGAATGAATGGCCTTTTTGTGGA
Source organism: Conchocele bisecta (assembly GCA_029237695.1). Classification (NCBI taxonomy): domain Eukaryota; kingdom Metazoa; phylum Mollusca; class Bivalvia; order Lucinida; family Thyasiridae; genus Conchocele; species Conchocele bisecta. Next base: position 117,323,450 of record CM055268.1, on the reverse strand, counting down.
ATTTATCGGGGTATAAACTTGGAGAAGTCGCGGGAATACTGGACGAAGGACGAAAGTCCAGTATTCCCGCGACTTTTCCAAGTTTATATCCCCGATAAATTCCACAAAAAGGCCATTCATTCCTTATAATTCCAGCATTAGAAAATGTGTTTATTTTGACAGACGGCAGCCATTTGTTTACATTGACAGCACTGACAGCGCACCTGTAGAAAGTAGTTCGGCGTGGGAGTTTACTGGGATATAAATTTTGGACAGACTTGCTACGGGCCAATCAAATGTTAGGGAATTGTGTAAATATGTTTGTGCTGGAATTATTGGGACGATAAACCCATCCACTTTCACTTTCACGTTAACAATGTTTTGTTTTCTTGTAAACAATTATTGGATTTACATTTATTGAGCATAGGCTGCATATGTAAACCCTTCAATTGAAATTTCCAGGCGATCCTTAATTTGCACTTACAAACATTTTAGTCGTACAAAGTTTAGTGAAACGGGCCCCAGACTTTCAAGCGTTTTCAAGCAACGCTGGGAAAAGAATAGGAATTGAGAGGCTAACGGAGAATTCCTACGCGTTTCCCAGTCTGGCCTGATGAACTTGATATCAAGACCCCATCCTGGTATTCTTTAGATCACATTCGTCGCACTGTAGTACATTACATGCTTGTATATTACATGCTTGTATATTACATGCTACCCGGTGATTTGCCGTGATTCTGGACGATTTATTTCCTTCAAGGAAATATTTCCTCCTAGACATTCGCGAGACGTAATTCACGTCACGTTTTTACGTCATTTCCAGCAAAGAAACAATTCATATGCTAACGTAAAAATTGTCAATTTTGGCAACGTTATAAGCTGGTCTAAGAGCCAATTTCACATTTTCCGAAGAGTATATAATATACTATTTATTCCACTACCATTTTGAAATACTGGATTTACAGATGTCAAGGGAAATAAATCCGGTATTTCAAAATGGCAGTTGAATAAACTCTATATCAAAAGACCACAGCCTGGTCTTCTTTATATCCACAGAAGTCTCACTGTAGTAAGCTTGTGTATTCCTTAAAATATGGCTCATGTAACAAGAATATTCTATTACAAATATATCCTGAAAATGGGGTTTTGTTTTGTCATGTTCTACTTGGGACTAGTGATTGTCATTTGATTGGACGAAATGTCCTGAAATCAATGTTGTTATATTTCAGGGATTGTCTTGATGGCTGGAGAGTATGATCGGAAAGTTATTGTAAGTAAACAAATCGTACACTGAGACACCGAGATGTTCTATATGTCAAATGTTTGCAACAGTTTCTTCTCCCAGTGTATATTTGGCTGTGACTGGAGAAATGGGGTTTATGGGTTTTGCGAATAGTGTAGATCCAGATCAGCATATACATATGCATCAGGATCTGCACCATTCCATCAGCGAAACAGCCGCCATGCTTCTAACAAGCAAATATAGATTGTTATCGGGCTACTGGAGTGAACCAATTGATCTGGATCTACACTGGTCACAAATCCAATAAGCCCCATTTCTCCAGTCACAGCCAGATATGACCTTGAATAATTTTGATATTCGACACCAGAACATATGTGGCACATGTAGGTTGCCGTTAACATGTCCTTGACCTCTTTGACCATCTCAAGGTCGTAGAAACCCCTGGCCATTTTTACTCAGAGACCTACCAGTACTTTAAGAAGTTTGTAAATTTTTACATCAATGATCATGCCATAACATCAATTATGGTTACATTTTTTATGCCACCGGGTTTCGAAGAAACGGGTGGCATATAGTGTTTGGACCGTCTGTCCGTCCGTACTTACGAGAGCTACATTGTGAGGTTGCTGTGTTGTGCTGAAACCCACCCACCACCCTATTTAAGACACTTGGATAAGTGTTTTTCAAATATAATTAACTAATGGCTAGCTCATTTGCATATTATGCGATTTATTCCGTAAGAGAATCGTTAAGGAAGAAAATAACGGAATAAGTTGCTACATTGTGAGGTTAACCCCACAGTGTAAACATCAAAGGAAATAACCTCACAATGTATCTCTCGTAAGAACGTCCGTCCGTCCGTCCGTCCGTCCGTCACACTTTTCGGTTAACCACTTTGTCACAGTTTCTCAAACTGGCCATAGCATCTACATAAGTTGCTTAATCGCTTCAATACTTCAACACTTCATTCATTGGTATGTGTGCCACACCTGCCTTTTCATAATTTATATGACCTTCGCCTTTTGACCTTCAGCAGGTTACTTAAATGACTTAACAATTTTGGTTAACCAGTTCGTCACAGTTTCTCAAACTGGCCATATCATCTACATAAGTTGCTTAATCCCTTCAATACTTCAACACTTCATTCATTGGTATGTGTGCCACACCTGCCTTTTCATAATTTATATGACCTTCACCTTTTGACCTTCAGCAGGTTACTTAAATGACTTACCAATTTTGGTTAACCAGTTCGTCACAGTTTCTCAAACTGGCCATATCATCTACATAAGTTGCTTAATCCCTTCAATACTTCAACACTTCATTCATTGGTATGTGTGCCACACCTGCCTTTTCATAATTTATATGACCTTCGCCTTTTCACCTTCACCAGGTTACTTAAATGACTTAACAATTTTGGTTAACCAGTTTGTCACAGTTTCTCAAACTGCCCATATCATCTACATAAGTTGCTTAATTGCTTCAATACTTCAACACTTCATTCATTGGTATGTGTGCCACACCTGCCTTTTCATAATTTATATGACCTTCGCCTTTTCACCTTCACCAGGTTACTTAAATGACTTAACAATTTTGGTTAACCAGTTTGTCACAGTTTCTCAAATTGGCCATATCATCTACATAAGTTGCTTAATCGCTTCAATACTTCAACACTTCATTCATTGGTATGTGTGCCACACCTGCCTTTTCATAATTTATATGACCTTCACATTTTGACCTTCACCAGGTTACTTAAATGACTTAACCACTTTGTCACAGTTTCTTGTTTGTTATACTATCAAAGCTCGGCGGGCGCAACATGCAGCCATCTAAATTTGTTAGCGGTGGGCGCTTCAGGTTGAAAATTGTTGAAATTCAGGTTTAGGCATGGCTCAACCAAATTCAGACAGGGTATAATGAAGTTTGTTTGTTTGTTTATTGGTGTTTAACGGCCTATCAACAGCTAGGGTCATGTAAGGCCGGGCAAACGTTTTAACCTGCTACATTGGGGGGAAAATCTCAAAATCAGAACGGAATATTTACATCGAGAAAAAATATATTCAGCCCTGCAATTAGAATAACCTGACCTGGTGCCAGGTCCACATCACACCAAAGTCACTTGGCCCCTTCCCCTAAAATAGGATCATAAATAATCGTAATACTCACATAAGGGGTATAACCAGATTCAATTGCCAAAGACGTATATGAGGGCCAAACCAGGTCTCCAGTCGGAATTCCGGTAAGGATGAACCACGATTGTTAAATTACCAATCGCATTCTCCCACCTGCCACCCACTATAATGAAGTAAACCATAAATATTTACCTTTCAGACCAAACCAGAAGCCCTCAATCTTGTGAAACAGATGGCGCTGTACTATGGTAGAAACGCGGCCGAGGAATATCGGCTAGTGCGGATGTTTAACACCACTCCCGACAAGTTCGACTACATGGACGTCATTGAACAGTACAAGAAACATCAGGCCGAATTGGAACATAGTCCTTACTGATGTTACACTGACTCGTGTTAACTCTTTCAACCCATCATATATAAGACAGGATGTTAATTTTGGACTAGTACATTAAATAAAAAAGGGGTATAGATTCAAAATCTTAAAAATAATGTCAAACACTGAAGCTCCTTATGAGCCGTCTCTTTATTTCTCTTTATTTCTCTTTATTTTCTCTTTATTTCTCTTTATTTCTCTTTATTTCTTTATTTCAAATGAGTGGTCACAACATATACTTTGGTTCAGAAATAAGGAAAATAGATAGAGAATAGTAGGTTAGTGCCGTGAATGGGAAAAAATATCTGGCAAGGCTCAGGAAACGGGATGGGCGAGGCTATGCCGAGCACATCCCGTTTCCGTGCCGCGCCAGATATTTTTTCCCATTCACGGCACTAACCTACTATTCTATTTATCCCGTCAACACCTACAAATGGCTGTAAAATGCAAAAATAGTATTGACTGGATATCAAAAATGTTTCACGGCACCGTGTTTCACGGCACATACGCACTGTGTTGACGGGATAAATCTGGATCTACAGATCTTGAAAATGTTGGCTTTGTGTCTGTAAGGTTGAAAGGGTTAAAAGGCAGGAATTATAGTGCTTATTTGGCATCATCCATATTTTCATTCTATAGCCCACCCATGCAGACTTGCTCAACGTCATGGTCAAATGACTTTGTTAACCCTGTCGACTGATTTCATAAGATGCGCGACATAGCCTCGTTTCTTGTGAAATCAGTAAACTCATTTAATAAATACCATAGTAAATAATCACTTGTGTAAGTCACTATATTTAACTTCCAAACACCATTTTAGCTCGCCTGGACGACGTGCAGGAAGAGCTAATGGCATACCCCCGGCGTCTGTCGTCGGGCATCCACAAACTTAACGTTGGGGTAAATTTCTTATAACTTCTGTTTCACAAGATAGCACTTGCTGTGACAAGTACATGACCCTCCCACCATCATTATCCCAAGATCAATGTGATTTCACAAACTTAACATTCGTGCAAATTTCTTATAAATTCCGTTTCCTCCGATAGCAGTTGAACTTATTGATATTTTATACATGCATTCCTCTGATGATCTCCTATCATGCTGTGACAAACCCACGACCCTCCAACCCCTTACGGACTCGACGCTTTCACTAAACTTAACATTGAGGAAATTTCTTGTTTCCTTTCTTGGAATGTCGTGATATGCAATACATGCAATACATGGTGATCCTTTATCATTCTGTGAGAAACATTTGACCGCAGCCCACCAGTGCCTACCCAGGGGTATAGAGAATAGTAGGTTAGTGCCGTGAATGGGAAAAAATATCCGGCAAGGCTTAAGAATTTCTTTATTTCTCATCAGAAGTATATGTTGTGACCACTCATTTGAACCGTCTCGCCAAGACGGTTCAAATGAGTGGTCACAACATATAGTTTGGTTCAGAAATAAGGAAAATAGATAGAGAATAGTAGGTTAGTGCCGTGAATGGGAAAAAATATCTGGCAAGGCTCAGGAAACGGGATGGGCGAGGCTCTGCCGAGCACATCCCGTTTCCGTGCCGCGCCAGATATTTTTTCCCATTCACGGCACTAACCTACTATTCTATTTATCCTGTCAACACCTACAAATGGCTGTAAAATGCAAAAATAGGATTGACTTCAAACTATTGCTTACTGACAAATGACTGATTCCGTTGTAACATAAGCCCCACCTAGGAATCTTCGCTGCCAACAGGCGAGCTTTTGATGTTTCGCACGCAAGTGGAAAGTGAGACATAGCGGTCCACAATTATGCATGTACATCAAAATGTTGAATATCTCGTGGTCCGTTAGCCAGATCATTACCAAACTTCAGAAGTACCTTCCTCATATTGATGGCTATCCACCCAGTGTCATTTGGGTGACCGTGACCATGGTGGACGAAACACTCACCAGCGATCACCTTGTGTTACTAGAGTGTGGTCGATCTTCTGGGAAAATTGATTTAAAAGATTTCAGACAATACCCAAAATAGAATTCCACGTTCCACGTATGCCCTGAAATGTTAATCCACGTTTGATGTTATTTATGGCCACTATCTACTTTTCAATCAATATTGGGCGAACGGGCTGTGGTCTGGTAGTAGAGATTTTGGGCTTCAATGCCAGAGGCTGTAGGTTCAATCACCGCCCTAGGCGTGAACAAATACTTTCTTATATGTTCATACCACTGGTCTTTTGGGTGAGACTTTAAACCGAAGTACCATCGCTAAAAGACCTTAGCTGTTGCCGGGACGTTTATCCATTCGCTTATAATGTATAATATATGCCTAAAGGTAGAAAGTCACCTGTACTGGCAATTTACGAATCTATCGTCGCGGAGTGTCTCACCCACTAAACAATGCGATCGCCACCAATGTCAAGGTCACATTATGAGGAAATCCAACATTACTGATACGAAGGTCAGTTACCAAGGTCACACAAATGACAAATGCCGAATTACATGGGAGATATCCATGAATGTAAGGAAGCTATTGATGAAGATTGGATATAATCTGACGGATCAAGAGATATTCAACATTTGGATATCTGTCCAAAATCAAAGCCACCACGTTGAAGGTCACGGTCGCCTGAATGACACTGGTTGGATAGCCATCAATGTGACGAAGCTATTGATGAAGTTTGGTAATGAATCTCACTAATGGATCAAGAGATATGGGACATTTGTCTACGTCCAAAATTTACGTCCCAAATTTCGACGTCGACGCCGGAATTGTGACCGCTATGTCTCACCTTCCATTATCATATGTGAGACAAGTATTAGCGAGGCACGAGTTGTGACACACCTTTGGGTCATTGTCCATGCATGTGTGAAGTTTCATGAAAATATTCCGAAAAGTATTTATTAGTTTTGCTCCGGACAAGAAATCAGTGCGCGAAAAAACGAAGGAAGATAACTCAACAAGAAAGTGCGGCGGACACGAACAATGTTCGATGTCAAATCCATAGTATGTCCAGGTGTTTGTGGCGGGATACAATTATCTTAATTATGCACTAAAGTATATGTTGTTACCACTCATTTGAACCGTATCACCGAGACGGTTGATATGAGTGGTTACAACATATACTTTTTAATAGAAATAAGAAAAATAGCAAAAATTATTTCAAGTTTTTCATACTCCATATAGGGATATGAAACTGGTTGATGTGAATGTTGTAGCAAATTACACTTCCATTTTGTTGCATGTATTGAGGAATCATAGTTAATTATACATTGATATGTGTGCATATATACACACGTCACTTGACTGTCACAAATTTGTGTTCAAGTTCGTAAACACCAACTGATTCCTTCTTCTTTTCATCATAATCGCACCATTCCTGGAACACAAGGGAAGATAGAGAATGTTATGGTGCCTTTTGATATCAAAGTTATCAGGCAAGGCTAGGAAACATGTAGGAATTATGAGGCAAGTCGAGGAATTTCTACCGTTTCCGAGCCAAGTCTGATAAACCCCTGGCGACATTCAATTTATACGTTACCATAACGTTTAATGCAAAGGAATGAGTTAATATATAGAGAATACCAGTAGCCGATTTCATCAAAATTGCAAAGTATACTTTTCTAGCAAAGTATACTTTGAGGGAGTAATCATTTACTTTTCCCAAAATGCATTATTTCATACAGAACTAACTACTGCATATATTTGACGATTAAAAGTATGCAGAATTATTATACTGAATTTATTACATTATCACAGCCAAAATGGCTGTGATAATGTAATAAATTCAGTATAATAAAAATTAATAAATTTATCATAAAATTGAAAATTTCTCCCTCAAAGTATACTTTGCTAGAAAAGTACACTTTGCAATGTTGATGAAATAGGCTACAGGCTAGTGTCTTCTGTTATCAAGTTTATCAAAAAAAGGCTAAGAAACACTTAATAATAGGAAATCCGAGGATTAACCTTTCCTTAACATTTAACTGCAATATCATGATTTAACCATTCTAGCCATGCTGTATTGCATGTGCATTAGACAGTTGGATATTTACAGTTGTAAGTGTTAATCGACAGACTATGACTTACCCTTTCTGTTAGTGAAACTTCGTTGAATGTGGTCGTCGTATCCTGCCCTTGAGCCGTAAATCCCACCTACAAATACCGTAATAACAAACTGTTAGTCATAAAAGTTCAAACAAACAGCCATACAAATTAACAATTAACCCTAACTAACATTACCCCGAACCTAATAGTCATAAAAGTTCAAACAAACAGCTGTAAAAAATTAACCATAACCTAACAGTCATACAAGTTAGGATAAACAGCTATGCAAGTTCAAAGAATTGGAGGGCATGTGTATCTTAACGATGAATCCCATCTTTAACGATCCACCTGGGCTTCAGACCTGCATCCAGGTAATATTGATGTAGTAAAGGTATATGATCAGGAAACAATTTTTATGGGGTAGCCCGCCCTGTTTTGACCGAATATGTACCGACCGATAACATATTGTTGTATCAGGCATTGACCTGATACAAACATCCAGGCTACAACGAAGTGAAAATGACGTTCCATTGGACGGATGGCGTTACCGAATGACGCAACGTAAACAAATATGTGTTGTGTCCATAGATAACGACGTGATGTCATTTTCGAGCATAAAACGTTACCTGATAAATACAATACCAGGCTACTGACTCCATCAAACAATTTATTTCTAGTTAAAAGGAATATGCCGGGTCAGGACAATATCTTTTGGTGCTAGGGATGGATTGTGGTCGAGACGGTACGACACTGGACTTTTAATACCAGAGATTGCGAGTTCAATCCCCACCCTAGGCGTGAAAAAATACTTTCATAGTATTTCCATCCATCTGTAGCCTATTTCACCAACATTGCAAAGTATACTTTCCTAGCAAAGTATACTTTGAGGGAGTAATCATTTATTTTTTCCGAAATGCATTATTTCATACAGAACTAACAAATGCATATATTTCATGATTAAAAGTATGCAGAATTATTATACTGAATTTATTACATTATCACAGCCAAAATGGCTGTGATAATGTAATAAATTCAGTATAATAAAAATTAATAAATTTATCAAAAAATTTAAAATTTCTCCCTCAAAGTATATTTTGCTAGGAAAGTATACTTTGCAATGTTGGTGAAATAGGCTACTGGTCCTTCGGATAAGAGTTGAAACTGAGGTCCCGTCCCTACATGACCTTAGCAGTGGGACGTAAAACCCATTCACATTTAACTTTCGGTGCTATAAAAAATTATAATTTTGGTTCGGACTGTATGCGGCTCCCTACCCCCATACAGGTGCATTCCCATTGACACATGGCCTTACTGTTGAACAGACATAAAACCCCAATCAATCAATAAGTACATTTAACCCCACAATGTTACCCTGGGAGAAAAGTCGACCGGCTCCACCCCTCGGCAGTCAAACACGACCACAGTCTTGAACGTGTTGGAGTCGGCGGCGTTATACGGCTTTATACTGTCCTGCATGATACCTGCAAACATGACGTAGGGGCAGTGGAACTTCTCTCAAGCAAACAGTGGAACATCTCTAAAGAAAACAGCTAATTCCCTATGGTATTCATTGGTCAAATAATATGACTTTTAATTCCCTGTTGTTTGTCATTTTTTAAAGAAAAAGGGCGAATTCTATGTCATATTCATGGGAAAACCAATATTCATATCCAATATTTCAGTTTAGAAGAAAACATCTAATATTGATGACATATTCATTGGCCAATCAATGTTCATGTTCATTTTCTCACAAGTGCTTCATTGTTGTGTGTACATCTAGCGAGTTTTACAAATATGTTTCTGCCAACCAACCACATAAAGCTTTGAGTATTTGCATTAACAATTTTATTTCATTTGAGAAGTTGTTCAGTTGTGGCTGTGAATGGAGAAATGGGGTGGCATATGGGATTTGTGACCAGTGTAGTTCCTGATCAAATAGCTAACTCTGTAGCCTGATAACGATCTACATTTCTCGCCTTTCATTGATGGAATGGCGAACAGTGCAGCTGGCAATCTGACTGTGAAGATGCATGCACTGATCGCGTAAACCCATAAGCCCCATTTCTCCAGGCACAGCCACATTTAAAGATTGATGTAAATTATGATAGATGTGGTGAAATAGTTGTCACACTATTGTACTTGGAAATAAGAGAAATATTTATATACCTATAGAGTTTTCCCTGCTGCATAGTTTACACTTGAGCACCATACTGGCATGACCTCTACCTCCCTTCAACGGGACGTTGTCCTGAAATACAATGGCCAAATCATTGACTTTACAACCATACACCCGTGACAAATTGGGACTTGAGGAAACAGGGGAAAAGTATGATTTTAAGGGGGCATGGATCGGGAAGTTGGGCAATAGATATTCAGGTTATGTACATTATGGCTGAGACTGCAGAGATGGGGCTTATTGGGACTAGTGTAGATCCTGACGCCTATAGCGTGACAACGATCCATATTGTTTGTTAGAGCATGACGGATGCGTCATTGGTGGAATGGTGAACAGTGCAGATCTTGATCAGACTTTGCATATGCACAGGCTGATCTGGATCTACACTGGTCGCAAAACCCATAAACCCCATTTCTCCAGTCACAGCCACATCTGGCATCTGGTTATACCACAGGCCTGTGGTTATACCACTTATGTGAGGATTACGATTATTCGTAATCCTATTTTAGGGGAAGGGGCCAAGTGACTTTGGTGTGGTATGGACCTGGCACCAGGTCGGGTTATGTAAATATTATGTGCTATGTAAATATTCCATTCTGATTTTGGGATTCCCCACCCCCACCCCCTCCCCCAATACAGCAGGTTATATATGGTATCGACCCTGTTGGCCCAGCCTTAAATGACCTTAGCTGTTGATAGGCCGTTAAACACCAGTAAATCAACTGTATCCAGTTATACTCATTACAAAAAGTATCAGAATTAGTACTAATCCTATTACTTTTCGGGGGTGGTCTTGTTGCGAGGACCTGGCACCATATCAGGTTATTCTAATATCAAGGAGGATATTAGAATAGAGGATCTCCATATTTTTGCAACGAATATGATCATCGAGTGGTGTGAAATAAGTGAAAGTGAATGGGTTTAATGTCCCAGCAACAGCTAAGGTCATATAGAGACGGGACCACAGTTTTATTTAAAGTCTCATTTGACAGACAGGTGGGATGGAAATAGTATGAACAATACGTTGATGCCTAAGGCGAGGTTTGAACCCACAACCTCCGGATTGGAAGTCAGGTGTTCTAACCCCTAGGCCACCACCCATCCCTCCAGTGGTGGGAAATATAAATATTTCACGAGTTCCATATGAACATTTCACACTCACACCAGAAGATGAACATATAGAGAATAGTAGGTTAGTGCCGTGAATGGGAAAAAATATCTGGCAAGGCTCAGGAAACGGGATGGGCGAGGCTCTGCCGAGCACATCCCGTTTCCGTGCCGCGCCAGATATTTTTTCCCATTCACGGCACTAACCTACTATTCTATTTATCCCGTCAACACCTACAAATGGCTGTAAAATGGAAAAATTGTATTGACTGGATATCAAAAATGTTTCACGGCACCGTGTTTCACGGCACATACGCACTATGTTGACGGGATAAAATAAATTATGTGTCGTATTTGTTGCAAAATATGAATAATCCATTTATTATATACCCCACCCAGTAAATCATTCAGTTTTTTAGACTGAATACGGTAAGAAATCTGTATTGGCATGTTCAGCGTACTTACTGCCAAAGTGAGGTACTGGAATTCTGAGGTCACCTCCGCACAGTTCGCGCACTTCAACTGGAATATCGGTGGTCACGGTCATACAGTGGAACCTCTCTAAACCGGACACCCTAGGACGACCCCAGAGGAACCTCTCTAAACCAGACACTCTGGGACGTCCCCAGAATGTCCGGATTAGGCAGGTTCCGCTGGAAATCAGGCAATTCGAAACAGGATGATGTGCTTTGCGAGCAGGAACTCACATTGATACAAACAAGAAATCAGCAACACTGATGTGAGATGTACCCCTCAAAGTCATTTGACCTTCACCTTGAGCACAAGGGCGTCATGGGTGGACTATAGAATGAAAATATGGATGATATTTATCTATTAACCCTTAGACCACTACTCACAACAATTGTCGTCTGCTGTTGCTTTTATATCTTGCCTTATTGACAGCACTTCAGAATAATTTCCAATGGAAATGATTCTGAAGGGCTGTCAAACCATGTTGTAAATTATTCTAAAGTGCTGTCAAAGCATGTTTTTGATGATGAAAATGTAAAATAGAAAATAAACAGCAGACGACAAAAAAAATAAGGTAGCGATCTAAGGGTTAATTAATATTTATTCTCTATATTTTTTTATGCACAACGGTCACACTTTATAATATGTTTTAAAATTGATTTAAATTGTTTATAAATGTCCTGCCTCATTTGACACACGCCATTGAAATGGATTGAAACATTCATTTGCCCATCTACAATGACATGCGCCATTGGAATGGATTGAAACATTCATTTGCCCATCTACAATGACATGCGCCATTGAAATGGATTGAAACATTCATTTGCCCATCTACAATGACATGCGCCATTGAAATGGATTGAAACATTCATTTGCCCATCTACAATGACATGCGCCATTGAAATGGATTGAAACATTCATTTGCCCATCTACAATGACATGCGCCATTGAAATGGATTGAAACATTCATTTGCCCATCTACAATGACACATGCCATTGGAATGGATTGAAACATTCATTTGTAATAAACAACTTTGTGTCGCTGGGTATAGAAATGGCAAGTCCCATCTGAAACCAATAAGACCCTATGTAGGGTGTCCCGTGGGATCACGTGGTTTCCGAACGTCGTGACGTCATGTTTTTAGATACAATACATGTATGTTTACAGTAGATTTTCTTGAATATGACAGTTTTATGAAACATCGTAGCAAATGTGGAACTGGTTGCCCTTCATTGTACACTTTGCTTTAATGTCCTAATTCTGTTGTTTTGACGAAGAATATCGGTTTCCGTCAATTTAAATAAAAATCTAGATCATGTGAATGTAAAAATAAATGGTACTTGATTCTTCGAGAAAGTTTTTAGTTATTGTAAAGAACTTTTAGTTTTAGGGCACCCATAAAGCATCGTCTTGGTGTGCTATATATCATCAAAATCCGTCCGTTTGTTAGGAAAAATTTTGTTGCGCCCTCTTGCGGACAGCACGATATAGTCGGCACATTGGCGTACGTATGTCTGTATGTATGTATGTACGTACGTGCATCCGAGTTTGAGTTATTGGTTAAAGTGTTGGGTTAAAGTTTTTCAGTATACTATCAAGCCTCGGCGGGCGAGACATGCGGGCCGTGGCCATCAAGTTAAGAAAATCTACAGTAAAAATGACTGTCACAGAAAATGTAATTTGACAACCACATGATCCTATACCCTGCCATGGTTGGTATTGACAAGCATATCGTACTTACCTTGATATAGTCCTAAATGTGTGAGGAAACCAGAGTGTCCTTACCTTGACGTACCATCGGAAATCTTCTCCCTCTGGCTTCAGGTCGGTCAAGTTTTCCAAGATCGCCTTTAATTGTAAGCCGATTTTCTGTAACGAAATATGGCCAGTTCCCAGACAATTACCCAACCCATAAATGTGGTTGTGACTGGGGAAATGGGGCTTATGGGTATTGCAACCAGTGTAGATCCAGACCAGCGAAATGGGGCTTATGAGATTTGTGACCAGTGTAGATCCAGATTAGCCTGAGCACCCCCTCTGTCTGATCAGGATCTGCACGGTTTGACATCAACTAAATCTGTCATGCTTCTAACAAGCAATGTAGATCATTATGATATCAGGCTACAGAAGTGTGCGATTTGATCAGGAGCTACTGATTGGTCACAAATGCAATGAGCCCCATCTCTCCAGTCACAGCTTCATTTCATTAAGCACCATTAATTGAGAATGGAGAAATGGGGTTTATGGGTTTTGCGATCAGTGTAGATCCAGATCAGCCTGTGCATCCGCACAGTCTGATCAGGACCTGCACTGTTCACAATTCCATAAATGAAGCACCCTTCATGCTTCATTATCAGGCTACATGAGTGTGCTATTTGATCAAGATTTACACAGGTCAAAAATCCGATAAGCGCCATTTCTCCAGTCACAGCCACCTATAAAGAATCTGACACAGACAGTCGTGTTAAGAACCTGCTGTACATTGTATGATTAGCTACATTATATCATATGTTCTATTTCACATTGTCAGTTTCTTGTCAAACTGGCTGATGGATGGATTACACAAAGATGGCTGACGTGGCAATTCCATGTGCCGTATAACATATAGTAATAACGTGGCAGTATTCACATATATGTTATACACACAGAACTCCAGATAAGCTGCGTATTTGCGTAAATACCCAATTAAATTTGCCAAAAAAAAACAATTGAAATCAGAAGTAGCGAGTATCAAAAGGCAATAACAATTTTGTGGTACCTTTATGATAAATTGTTATTGCAGAAAACAATAAACATACAACAAATATAGCATATTTTTCTTATTTTCCATGAAAACACATCTTGGTATTTCATTAGAATTTCTCCCTCAAAGTATACTTTGCTCCTTAATTATTTCTCCTCCGTCTCACAGGTTGAAGTAAAAGTACATTACCGGTAAATATATCTAATAGTATTGATGTAAGTGAAAACTAGAAAATGTGTTCATAGAACACGGATGCCCCCTACCTGCAGCCTTGATAATAAAATGGCATCATTGTTACGAAGCTAATCCCTAGACAGACATTTGTGGGCAAATATTATTGAAATTGACGAGTAATTGAGAAACAATTAAGAACTTAAACGCATTTGCCTTACAAACGAGGGGAACATAATTCCCCAGTGACCTTGGGTATTCCGGCGTGGGTCGTACGCGAAACAAACCACCATCCCTAGACAGACTTTGTGGGCAAATATTTGGTTGAAAACTTAAACGGACGCATGCATGGACAGGTGTAAAACATAATGCCCCCCAATAACACAATAAATTGGTTGTGGCATAACAATAAATTGGTGGGGGCATACTAAATATATGGTTAAGGAATGTTTCTTTTGGAGTAAAAAGCAACATTCAGTAACTTTGTTTGTTCACTTACTGACACTTTTAGATATATTTAATGCATTCGTAGACCTTGGTCCGTTACTTCAACCTGTGCGCCGCCCATTACAAATCATGACCCAATGAAGGGGATGCATGGGTTAAACCTGTTAACATGTTATTGACATTTTATATTGTTTTGTTACTTGTTTTTTGTTTGCTTTTTTGTTGACAAAATATTTACAGCTAACTGTTATTTGTCCACTTTGTTAACTGTTAAATTTTTGTTCATTGTTATTTGCATTTTCTTTTTTGTTATCAACCCATACCACCTTTCTGAAGATGTTATTCAAGATACCAGTTGGAAACTTCTTTTCTTCATTAACTGTTATAGTAACTGCAACCATGAACTGCAGACGTCAAAATCACTATTTGATGATACATGTAGCTGTCCCAGCATTCATCAAAAAGTAGCAATACACTACAAATGGGCTGCTGCCGAGAAAATGTACAAGAGCTACACTGACAATAATTGTACTAAGTTCTAATAGAACTTAGTACAATTATTGTCAGTGTAGCTCTTGTGCATCATGTGTGCTGATACAATCCAAAATCGATCAAAACTGATATTCATGGTAAAACAATATTCAATTGGCAGAGTGGTGCTTAGCACAGATCGTGAGCAGACTGCAATGATGTGCAGGCTTATCTGAGACTATGCTGGTAGAAAAAATGTAAGGTCCCTTTTCTCAGCTCATGGACCAATCACTGGGACATTTGTTCCCAAATGAAACAAGAGTTGTCAGAAGACAACGAAGCTCGCCTGTTGGCAGACTTCACTCAAACTTGGCACAGTTGTATAAAAACATGAATATTATATAACTTGACCTTAAGTTAAGGGGTGTGCGGTGGACCTTGACATTGAGGTCGTGGATTTGCTATAGCATGATATAGCATATTAAGATAAATGCATGTATGAAATATCAATGCGCTCCCTGAAAACAGAAGTAAAACAAAATTTAACCCAACTCTAAGTTTATGAACGCACTAAGTTGGTGATTTTCTACAGCATGATAGCTATTCACATGAGGAATGCATGTATGAATGTGCTAAGTTTGTGACCTTGACCTTGGTGAAAGGTGTGGGGGAGGGGTGTGGGTCATGGATTTGCTGTAGCACAATGGAGGATTATCAGATGAATGCACGTATGAAGTATAAAGGCGTTCCTTGTAAAGAAACGGAAGTTATAAAAAGACATTTACTCCAACGTTAAGTTTATGATGTTGATCTTGGGGAAAGGGGTGGGTTGGTCATGGATTTGCTGTAGCACAATAGAGGATCATCAGATGAATGCATGTATGAAATACCAAAGTGTTCCCTGTAAAGAAACAGAATGTACACAACATTTACCCCAACGTAAAGTTTATGAACATGCTTAAGTTTGTGACCTTGTCCTTGGGGTAAGGGTTGGATGGCGGGTTGTGGATTTGCTAAAGCATGATAGAGGGTCATCTGAGGAATGCATGTATGAAATATCAAGGCGTTCCATCAAAGGAAACAGATGTTATAAGACATTTACCCCAACGTTAAGTTTATGAATGTGCTAAGTTTGTGACCTTGACCCTGGGGTAAGGGTGGGTGGTGGGTATTGGATTTGCTATAGCACAATAGAGGATCATCAGATGAATGCATGTATGAAATATCAAAGCGTTCCCTGTAAAGAAACAGAAGTTACACAACATTTACCAAACGTTAAGTTTATGAACATGCTAAGACCTTGACCTTGGGGTATGGGTTGGGTGGTGGGTCGTGGATTTGCTACAGCATGATAGAGGATCATCAGATGAATGCATGTTTGAAATATGAAGGCGTTCCCTGTAAATAAACAAAAGTTAAACAACATTTACCCCAACGTTAAGTTTATGAACATGCTAAGTATGTGACCTTGACCTTGGGGTAAGAGATTGGCGGTGGGTCATGGATTTGCTATAGCACGATAGCGTATTATTAGACGAATGTATGTATGAAATATGAAGGCGTTCCATGAAAGGAAACAGATGTTATAAGAAATTTACCCCAATGTTAAGTTTATGAATGTGCTAAATTTGTGACCTTGACCTTTAGGTAAGGGGTGGGCGGTGGGTCATGGATTTGCTACAGCATGATAGAGGGTCATCTGAGGAATGCATGTATGAAATAACAAGGTGTTCCATGAAAGGAAACAGAAGTTATAAGACATTTATCCCAACGTTAAGTTTATGAATGTGCTAAGTTTGTGACCTTGACCTTGGGGTAAGGGTTAGGTGGTGGGTCATGGATTTGCTACAGCATGATAGAGGGTCATCTGAGGAATGTATGTATGAAATAACAAGGTGTTCCATGGAAGGAAACAGAAGTTATAAGAGATTTACCCAACGTTAAGTTTGTGGACGACGCCGACGATGCCGACGACGCCGGGGGTATGCCATAAGCTCTTCTGCACTTCGTGCAGGCAAGCTAAAAAACAAAGTGCACAAAGATATTCATAGAAACAAATATTCATTTAAATACCCGGCTCGCAATTATTTAAACGCCTGTCGTTTCCAAAGCATGTCGTGTCAATTTGTTCAATACATGTTGTGTCGTTTACGAATCTTTTTTTTTTTTAAATTAGGAAACAATTGTTTCATTAGTTTACATGTGACCTGTTTAATCTGGTTTAAACAAAATGTTTGTAGTCGAGAAAATAAACGGAAGCAGTTTGTTTAAACCAAATTAACTCGATCACATTTAAACAGACGATCGGACGGCTGTTGAAAGCATGCGAAAGGTAAGTTTAACAGTGGTTTTCATACTTAACGGAATCCCGATATCCCTGGTTTGACCCTCAAGAACACTTTTGGCTTACTGGTACGTGAGAGTTGAATGTGGTTATACCCATTATAAAAGCAATAATATTATTACTAATCCTATTACTTTTGGGGAGTGGGGCTAAGTGATGTGATGAAGACCTGGCACCAGGTCTCAGGTTATTCTAATTTCAGGGTTTAATATATATTCAGTGCTAATATATTGGTATCCCCCCCACCCACCACCCCCATCACAACAGGTTAACCCAGCCTAAAATGATCTGACCTGTTGACAGGCTGTTAAACACCATTAAATAAAATTAAATTATAGAGACAAAACCATTGTTTTCTTCTAATTTTAAGGCATGAGACTTTTCCTCTGTAAGGCTATTTCAGACTTTTATCATGATGTGAAATTTCAAAATGTTTCACATTTTTGTCTGATCTGCTGATTTATTATACAATTGCAAGGGGGTAGGGGCATCAGCCTTTTTTTTCAGATGATTTCAGACTTTTTTGCTGAAGGTGGCTCTAATCCCTGAATAAAAAGCGTGAACGATGAGCAAACAACAGGCAATTGTTTGTTTGTGGAACCAGGGGCCCGTTTCACTTAGTCAAGAACATCACCGACCCAATCAAGTTGGGAAGTTTGGTCGTGATGGCTGCTATTTGTTTATTGGCATTTTATATTTTTCAATAAAACTGAACCTATACAGCATCTAACTGTATAAACACTTGGATTGAACCTTAGTTTACATTTACAAACATTGTATTGTTGATTTCAATACAATTTTTTACAAAAAAAACATATAGTCTGCATATTCAGCCTGTGCTCAATAAATGAAAATCCATCATTTGACCTTTCCAGACGATCCTAAATTTGCACTTCTAAACATTTTAGTCATACAAAGTTTAGTGAAACGGTCATGTGATTTAATTAAAACTGCACACAGTAACAAGGAGGTAAACAACTAGTGTTGGTACATCGGTAGTGAATAACAGTTTTAGTAGTTCCCAACCTGTAGTTTTAGTAGTTCCCAACTTGGTGTTGTCAGACCTGCTCTGAAGCAATTCGTAGTACTGAATTAGTCTGAAGTACTGTGTAATTAGACACAGCACTATGGCTTTACTACAGTTGCTATATAGTAAAGTAAATAATAAATGATAAAAGTCAGATAATGAAAAATAGAAGTTAAACATGATACATGGCTGCTGGCATGATGATGATAGTCTACTGTGGAATCGGAACAACTGTACTTTACTATTATAATGTTCATAGTGAACGAGACGTGATATTGATATACATAATTAGCGCACAACCTTGCAATGGATATGCATGACAAATCGGAGTAGCAACACAACGTTTGTCCAAATAGCGTGGTACGGTAAAACAAAACAAGAATACTTTACCACCATGTTGACAAATTGCAAATGCAGACTGTCTGCTTCTCCGGGTTACATAATTTCATGTAAATAATCGTCTACCAGTCTATTTCAGTGGATATGTCCACGTTTCGCTTGATCTATAGAGTTTTGATCATGTGTTCACTGCTAATTTGGTTATAAGGACTGACTTTATAGAATATGACATTTTGTTTCAAATGTCGTGGTGACTGAATATCTATATGAAGTATATCTGACCCTACTTTTCTTATAGTATATACAGAGCATTGCCATTGAGTTGCTATCTCCGCCATTTTAATTTGTACATGTTATCTATGGGGCGCCGTTTTGGACTTTATATCACTTTGTGATATCACCCATTCGAATGGGTGATATCACTCATTCAAATAGGTGATATCGCCCATTTAAATGGGTGATGTCACATATTAAGATTTGAATCGGTGATATCACCCTTTTGAATAGGTGATATCACTCGTTTGAATAGGTGATATCACCCATTCGAAAGGGTTATATCACCGATTCATTCGGAATAGGTGATATCACCATTTTGAATAGGTGATATCACCCATTTGAATGGGTTATCACCCATTTGAATGGGTTATATCACCGATTCATTCTGAATAAGTGATATCACCCTTTCGAATAGGTGATATCACCCATTCGAATAGGTGATATCACCCATTTGCTCACAATGAGTGATATAACTTGTTCAAATGGGTGATATCACCCATTCAGAATTAACTGGTGATATCATCCTTTTGAAGAGGGGATATCACATATTCGTTTAAATATCAAAAGGGTAAATGATCACTCCCTTACAGTAGTCTCGCAGATTCAAATATGTGATATCACCGATTCATTCTGAAATAGTGATATCACCCTTTCGAATGGGTGATATCACCTATTATAATGAGTGATATCACCTATTTGAAAGGGTGATATCACTATTTCAGAATGAATGGGTGATATCACCTATTTTAAAGAGTGATATTACCCATTCGAATGGGTGATATCACCCATTTGTATCGAAATGGTGCCCTGTTCTTGATAAACAAAATCTGGGGAGAAATCATTTATTTTGGAACACAGTATTTGTTGTGAAAGCATGATATCACTGATTCGAAAGGGTGATATCACTATTTCAGAATGAATCGGTGATATCACCTAGTCAAATGAGTGATATCACCATTTCGATACAAATGGGTGATATCACCCATTCGAATGGGTGATATCACTCATTCAGATTTGAATGGATGATATCACCTATTCAAATGAGTGATACCACCTATTCGAAAGGGTGATATATCACTATTTCAGAATGAATGGGTGATATCACCTAGTTGAATGAGTGATATAACCCATTCGAATGGGTGATATCACAAAGTGCTATTAAAGTCCAAAACGGCGCCCCATAGTTATCGGACAGTTCCACCACTTGGTGGGTTTGGCACCTACAGCAAATCAAAGTACTGAAAGTACTGAGCTGCGAGCCCAACTGAAATGGGTGGTAAACAGTGTTTTAGTATATACTCCTTTAAATAGTTCAAATACAGTAATTGTAGTAAATGGTGTTATGGGAAACTGTATAACACTCGACATATTTTGTATGTGGAGAGGGGAAGGAGCTGTATATAAACAGGAAGAACCCAGTAAGGCTTAGCATTTGTTTTGTATGTATTACATACACATCCGCATGAGCTCTGAAATTTCTATAAATTTTCGACATCATTTAAGGAAAATATGACTGATTTTCGAAATAAATATCGGCGAAATATGGCGATGCGATAAGGGTGGTAAATCCATATCCGGATTCACTCTTCAAACACCTGTGGTTATAGTGTTGTTTTATGCAAATTTGTACACGCCGCAGTTGTGAATGAAAAAATCCAGACAGGTCCCAAACAGGTGTGATTCGGGTTTACACATCATTAATGCGCGACCAAAATAGTCAGTTTTATTTGTGGAAAATGAACGGCTAAATATGAGGTTCCATTAGTTTTTCTTCAATTAATTATGTACCAAAGATATACATTCTAATAAATGTGAAATGTAAAATAGCATAAAACGAGTCGTTAACAATAACTTAGATACAAGATGTATACATACGCGCCACCAGAAAAAATAACGCCGTGATATCTGACTGTATTTTGAGAACCGGTTACATAAGCTGCGAGAGGCTCGCAGCTAATAATATGGCAGAAAATTTAATAAAATGTGGTCCAATACGTCCCACATATATAGGACGACCTATACATATTATTTCAGTAGACTACACAAAAAGCTAGATATCTCATTGCTACCATCACTCACAAAATATACAATGGACACTTTTTCAATGTGTAAAATGTCAAACTGATGCACTGTCTATTATTAGACGTGTATTTGTCACAGGTAAAACCGTATTTACTCACATAGCAGGCAAGTATACAATAGTGACAATTATTACACTCAGATAACTGCTTACAATTCACTGCATGGATTCGTACAGTATTTATGGTAATACAAATGTAAATCTACAGCACTTACTTACGTATTGTTCTTACTGTTACACAGTCTTCACTTTATCAAACATTTTAACAAAGGGTCAACAAACCCTTCAAATATCTGACTTTGTATATTAATTTGTATTCATGTGTTTATCATATTATTAGTGGTATATGTGTCAAACGCAATAAGAGGTCAAACTGGCTGATGGCTTGCACACACTAAGATGGCCGACATGGCAACTTAATGCACTGTGTAGGATATAGTAAGACGAGAATTTTCACATGTATGTTATGCATATATCCCATCACATTTACGAAGCAATTATGCATGCATCATTAGATGATCGGGGGCCCCTGTTCAATTCACCCTTCTCCTGTTTGCCTCATATTAAATTCCCATAGAGAAATAGTTGTTTTATGCCCTCGGTCTCGGTAGAGCCGGAGGCGTATATTGTTTGGACTATGTGTCCGTCCGTCCGTGTGTCTGGCACATTAAGAAGTTCACCGGAGTTTCTAACGTATGTCATAACGTCTATATCCTTTGATGGATTACTTAAATATTTCAATACATCATACTTGTGGACAAATGCCACACATCCATGCTGCCCTTGATATGACCCTGACCTTTTGACCTTCACAACTTTTAACTTTTTCACACATTAAGAACTTCGCCGGAGTTTCTCAATTATGTCATAACTTGTACATCCCTTGATGGATTACTCTAATATTTCAATACATCATAGTTGTGGAAAAATGCCACACATTCATGCTACCCTTAATATGACCCTGATCGTTTGACCTTCGCAACTAGGCTTATGAATACTTATCACTTTGGCTTAATAAAGTTTGCCACAGTTTCCTCAATCTTTTTTTTATTGATGAAAAAGTATTAAAATATAAATATATTTTAGATTTAATATATGTGTTTAGTAGCCAAAAATTTGTCGGCAGAAAAATGTGGAACAGACAGTTTTCAGTAGCACGCTTAAGGCCAGTTGAGTATCATGTATGCCAATCATTGTTATGATTGTGTTGTGGTGTATCATTTAGTTAAAGCTAAAAACCCACACTGTGATATGTAAACAAAAATTTGATGAAAATATAAAAAAAAGCACGTACATGTATGCAAATTTTCATTCATTTTAAAATTAACCGTTTCCATGGTCTATATTAAATTATTCCAATGTCAATGTGCATGATCACGTGGTTACCACAAAAACAACAATGTCTGAAAGTGTTGAAAGCGCACCCTCTCCAAAGTAAGTATTATTTGATATTTTCCTTACTTAGTAAACACGGAAATCGATTCTTCGCAAAAACGACAGAAGTTTGGGCCAAAGTTCATTGACCACCACATGTAGCTTAACGATGCGCCATATCTCATCAAAATCCGTTACATAATAAAAATATAACAGAATACGTACGGTACTTTGAATTGGATGCATTTCAGGAACTTTCAGTGACTGTTGTTGTTGTTGTAACCACATGATAATGAGCATTGAATATCGCTGGAGTAAGATTTATTTAAAGAATGGACGAAAATATGCCTCACTACAGTATAACTTAAAGGTACATGCCCACTCAATAGGCACATGTTCTTTATATGAATTACATAAGTGTATACTTGTGTCACTATTCCAACAGTTCTAAAGATTACGAGTGGCCGCTATACAGATATCAAAGGACTGAAAGTCCTGAAATCCTTCGCAGTATGTGGTTGTCATGGCAACCATTTTAATATTTCACACAAAAAATCATATATACTCCATTTAAAATCAATATATTCGTCGAATCAGTATATATATACATTATCAATGCTGCAAAAACAGTATTTATCTTGACAAACATGTTTGTTCAAAGTAATTTGACATTGACCTTGGAAATGAAGGCCGCATGAGTGTGGTATGGAATGAAAATATGGTTGATGATAAGGAAGTATATGAAGTTTGAGGTCCATCCGACTTTCCGTCACAGAGATAATGGGTACCCAAACTCTTTAACGTGGACGGACGGAATTACGAAAACTATATACCCCTCGACATACTTTGTATGCCGGGGGGGGGGGGGGGGTGGGGGGGGGGGGGTATATATATAGTTTTGTATACACTGTTTAAATTTCATATATTTTACAACAATTACAAACAAGAGCGAGCAGTCATGCATGACACACGACAGGTGACATATGTCATCAGTCCCTTGTTTCCTGTCACAGTCATAGCTCAGGAACTAGACTGGTGACATATGTCATCAGTCCATTTTCTCCTGACACAGTCTCCTAAATTTAAAATTCATATCATTTTCCAATTAAAATAGGAATCCTCAGCGATTTTTAACCCGGAGGATATAACAAAAACGTTCTACTTTCACTTTCATTTCAGCTACACATTCAGTTTTAATTTATTGAGTAAATGATGCCGAAATATTTATTTAAATTAATATCTAATTATTTAAATATACTTTTTTTAATTCATAATACAAATAATCTAGAGATAATTATTATCCTTATTCAAACTCAAGACAACGTTTCCTTTGTGAAGTGTATCGTACTGTATATGCTGTGTAACGTCAAGTCGCAAGACTGTCGGCAGCGTATGCGCTAACACACACGACGTTTGTTTGTTTGTTTATTAGTGTTTAACGGCCTATCAACAGCTAAGGTCATGTAAGGCCGGGCAAACGGGTTCGATCCCATTTTAACCTGCTGCATTGGGTGGGGGAGGGGATCCCAAAATCAGAACGGAATATTTACATCGAGAACAAATATATTCAGCCCTGAAATTAGAATAACCTGACCTGGTGCCAGGTCCATACCACACCAATGTCATTTGGCCCCGTCCCCTAAAATAGGATTACGAATATCGTAATACTCACACAAGGGGTATATAACCAGATTAAACTGTCACATACAAAATGCCAAAGACGTATGTGAGGGCCAAACCAGGTCTCCAGTCGGGATTCCGGTAAGGATGAACCCCGATCGTTAAATTACCCATCACGTGCTCCCACCTGCCACCCACACACACACGACTAGCACCTCTTTGGAAATTTGACTCTTTTACTAAATTCCTTATAGATTAGTTGATTTTTTAAGTAAAATGGAAACTGATTAATAATATCGATGGCTCAAGATGATTAAAACAGTATGTAACTGTCAAAAAACAATGTTTCTGCTTTGAATCATCATCATTTCGCTGTCCAATGTCGGATTTTATCGAGCCATTGACCTATGTAAAGTTCAGAATGTAAGCTTTAATCTGATTGGTCATTCAAGAAAAACGTCACAGGGAAATCCCGCCGTCTACTATATCATTGCGCAAAATATCAACATACATAACAAAGAATTCATATTAATACATAACAGTTAATAGTTTATAAAGTATACACAAACTTTTGCAATAACACACATATAGCACAAAAAAGCAAACAACACATGTATTACGCTGAAACGGTAAGATAGCTCGCTGTTTTACTGTTGTTGAACTACTTTTTTATGGCGTAGTACCCGTTTTCTAAAGTTAAACCCGCAAACAGTGACACTGCGACCGCCACTTAACTCATTAGCATATCTGCAATGACTGAGAATTTTCATATAGTTACTAAATCCGAGCTAATAGCTCGGATAATAATCATTTAGTAATACATGTATTTATTTTAATGATAGTGATGCACGTTGGTATCAGGCTATTTTCATATGCAAATGAGGTATGGTATTTTTTATAATTATTTATACTAATTAAATGCGTCACCGGAAAAAAATATTTTCTACAGATTATAAAGTATGATAAGTGCACATCAAAAAATAAATACAGATTATAAATAGTAATGTCCGTTAACAGTTTAAGGAAACACGGTTATCGCCCCTGATATCCGTGTGGAAAGTTACGTCTGATATAAAATGTATAATACTGCTAATCAATACCTGTTGTAATGGTGAATAAATGTTTATTTTGCCAGAAAACGTCTCAGATGAGGTCTCTGATATGAGGAACATTTTGTGCCTGCTGACTGGGCATGTACCTTTAAATTGACCGGTGATGTGTAGGAGTCTCAATAGTGATAATATATAACCTATTTGTTCGGACTCATCATCAGGCGCGGATCCAGGATTTCGGGTTAGGGGGGTGTACCTGTTTTGCAATAATTGAATATATTATCGAACGAGCGTAGACCGAGCTGAGCTCGGGATAGCGCTAGGTGTTTTTTTTTTTTTTAAATTTACATCGCATTTCATGCGTTCTAGCGCATTTTGGAGCAAAAATATTGCCACTGTCACAGTATGTTTAGACATGATTTTTGATTGAAAACGTTTAAATTTTGAAACAATAAGACAACAACCGAAAAATGCATGGAATAAACAATAAATTCGCAACGCGAACGTAGAAACGTGCCATAATTGTAACTTGTAAACAATCTTTACTCGGCGAATTTTAGCCCATGATAATGGACCTATATCATGTGGTATGATACGATTTATATGCTACTATGTGATTTACCGTGATTCTGGAGGGATTTATTTCCTTGAAGGAAATATTTCCTACTAGACGTTCGCGAGACGTAATTGACGTCACGTTTTGACGTCATTTCCGGCGAAGAAACTCCATTTTGACAAGGTTCTAAGCTGGTCTAAGAGCAAATTTCACATTTTTCTAACAGCATGTAATATATCATTTATTCCACTATCATATTTTGAAATACCGGATTTATGTCCTTGACATCTGTAAATCCGACAAATAAACTCGTGCTCCGCACTCGCTTCTTTATCGGATTTCAATATGTCTCGTGAAATAAATCCGGTATTTCAAAATGGTAGTTGAATACATTCTATGTAATTCCGTCCTCGAAATTTGACACGGGGTATGACGTCTATATATTCACAGATAATCACAAGAAAGGCGAAAATAACAACAAACACTATGAAACTAAATTTACATCCTGTGTATTTAATTCACTATTTTAAATAGTCAACACTTTATGTCATAAACATCAGTGTAAACTTGAGTTTACTTCTGAATGCTACTAATAATATCGATAGTGCTGCTGAACATCAAAAGCTGCCAGATATTGGACCCAGTATATACGGTGGGTCACTCGGCGTTAGCGGCGAGCCAAATGAAGGCGGGGGTGCCGTATATGCCTTTCTTGTCGAACCCCTCCGCGTACAACTCGAAATCGTTTTCTGCCTGGATGAGATCTCGACCGCGTCTCATCTTCAGGTTAGCCACATACTGCTTCGTGTCCTTCCTGACTCGGACCAGCAAATATAAAGCACGTTCATATGGTCACGTGACGCCAATTAAGTTCTGCTTACTCTCCTTCCGCACTCGGACGTGGAAACATGACACTCGACCAAAATGCATGCTATGCTCATCAAAAACTAAAAAGTCCTCTTTGTTGTTTCGTGGGACTCTATATTGTAGCGTAAATGAACGCATAATTATGCGGTTTTTTTTAAGCAAGCAACAATGAAATGTTAAGTGAATGTCCGATGAATACCACGTTGTCTACAGGTGGCTAACAGCTGACACAATACAGCAAGCTTTCCGCAATAATAAGAAATGTTGAACGATACTAAATAAACCACGAACCCACTGTTACAACGTACGTTTCGGCACAAGGCATTTATCAAGAAATCAGTTACTACAATCAGCTAAATGGCATCCATGCCATGATATCAATACTTGTGGCACATGGCATTTCTCGCGGCTAAGATTACATGTACATGGCTGAAGTATTATTTTCACTTTCACATGAGAATATACGAACTACCAACTAGACATTGTACTAGTGATACGAATAAAACATACATGTTAAAAAACACAATATTATAATATCTTGGTAAGAGATTATATAGTTATGTTTTTTAGAAACAAGATATATTCAGTTTTTGCAATGTGATCTAATACGACCACTGATAACCATTTATCCTACTACAACTTCACTTTTGCCATACAGGGTCACTGAGGTATTTGTTAGGATGTACAGTTCTACCGGACCTGGTTGTGTATGCTGGTGGATGGGCTGCATTAGGACAAGGTACATTTTGTACTGGAGGTTGACGTGGTTCAACATTGTGTGTGTTATGTCGCGTACTTTGAAAATCGTAATCAAAGCTTTCGTTAGACTGGTCTTTCGTTCTGTGAATAAATCTACGATTGCGACGGTAGATGCGACCTTCATTAGTCTGTACAATGTAAGACCTATCTCTAGCTATGCCTGTCAACGATTCTGGCTAGTTTCCATTGTTTATCAAACTGGACACGTACTTTATCACCGATGCTCAAATCCGGTAATGGTCGGGCTGTTTTATCATATCGTGTTTTCTGTTGGGCGTGGCTATGCGAATGAGGCATGACACTTTTTAATTATTTATACTAATTAAATGCTTCACCTGAAAAATAATATTTTCGACAGATTATAAAGTATGATCATTGCACA
This sequence comes from Conchocele bisecta, assembly GCA_029237695.1. Taxonomy (NCBI): domain Eukaryota; kingdom Metazoa; phylum Mollusca; class Bivalvia; order Lucinida; family Thyasiridae; genus Conchocele; species Conchocele bisecta. Next base: position 117,295,437 of record CM055268.1, on the reverse strand, counting down.
TCAAAATATAAATGCAGATGATAAATAGTAATGTCCGTTAACATTTTAAGGAAACATGGTTATCGCCCCTGATATATGTGTGGAATTTTACGTCCAATATAAAATGTATAATAATGCAAATCAGTACGGGGTAATGGTGAATGAATGTTTATTTTGTTAGAAAATGTCTCAGATGATGACTCTGGTGTAAAGAACAGTTTGTGCCTACTGAGTGGACATGTACCTTTAACGGGAGGTTACTTCACATGTGATTGGACTTCTTTCCAATCGGCCATGCCACGTGCTATTAGACAGGTTCAACTGGTGTACATACATTACTGCGATATCGTGTATAAAAGTGGACCTCAATGTTGGACGGGGGGGGGGGGGGGGGGGGGGGGGGGGGGGGGGGGGGGGGGGGGGGGGGGGGGGGGGGGGTGGGGGGGGGGGGGGGGGGGGGGGGGGGGGGGGGGGGGGGGGGGTGGGGGGGGGGGGGGGGGGGGCAGGGGGGGGGGGGGGGGGGGGGGGGGGGGGGGGGGGGGGGGGGCGGGGGGGGGGGGGGGGAACGCTTCACCACCCCCTGCCTACGGGCCTGCAATTATACACTTGTTTAATTCCCATAACGAACAGCTGGTGCCTACTGAGTGGGCATGCACATTTAATACTCTGATTATATCATAGTTGTTGAATATTATGTCGCACACAACTGATTACAAAGTGCAAAACATGTTCGTCTGCTTTGTTCTTTCACTGCCAATTAGATTATTATACTGAATGTATTACATTAACACAGCCAGTCGAAAATTGTATGTCAGTGGAGATGTGTCGAAACATATTTGTGGAGATGTGTCGTTTTTTTAAAAGGCCGAAGTGTTTAGGGCCGAAATGGCCAAAAAAATGTGCTGGCCGCAATCATAACGACCGTATATATATCCATTTCCAGGAGCGTCATTATTAACCAATGGAATTCCGTTTTGTATATGCAGCTGATGCTGTTACCCAATAAAAATGCGCGTTTTATCTGCGTTCGGCATGCTATTCATTCGCGCCATTCTTGACATCTGAGGATCTTTTTCGCTTTAATTTAACTGTTTTTGACTACTTTGTGATGGCCAAAGTCAATATTGTCGATGTATTAGTATTAGACAACCCTTCACTTTTCCCAAATCCGTTCCAGTTCGAAATAACATTCGAAGCGCTGGAAGATTTGAGCGAAGGTAAACAAAAAAATAAACATGATAAACCCTCATAAAGAAAATCTTGACACAAAATTATTGCACATATATTGTGCAATGTATATCAACATATCAGTGATATAATGTGACTGACCGGGTATTCCTTCACATACATTTTCCCTGTCTTTGCTTTGTATTCTCTATATTTCATGCAGGCCAAGTGATTTTGTACCCAAGGTTTGCGATTTTTCGTGAAAAGTATTCGCAGAAACTGATATTTTCTTTAAATGACATCAAAAGTTGATGAAATTTTCAATGCGGGATTCTATTACACATTTGCTCTGAACATTCTGTCCACTTTCGGCGTCATTTACAGAAAATATCGTAAATGTTGTCAATATTTTTCATGAGATCTTTGCACATATTTGGTCAAAATCACATGGCCCATCTCATTTTCACCTTCAGATCTTGAGTGGAAGATTATATATGTGGGTGCAGCCGAGAGCGAAGACTTCGATCAGACACTAGAGACGATTCTGGTCGGTCCAGTTCCCGGTGGTCGGCACAAATTCCTTTTCCAGGTATGTTAGCAGGGCCCAGATATAAATGGGACAGATTATCGACAGACACACACACACATTTGTTAGTGAAAAGCGAGACATAGTGATCACAATTCTGGCGTTGGCAACAATTTTGGATGTGCGTCCAAATGTTGAATCTCTTGAATCGGATCTTCATCAATAGGATCCTCACATTGAGGCTATCCACCCAGTGTCATTTGGTGACCTTGGCCTTGACCTTAGTGATCTTTACCTTAGTGTAGCATCAACAATTTTGGACGTACATCCAAATGTCTTGATCCGCGAGACGGATCATTACCAAACTTTGTCAATGGCTTCCTCACATTGATGGTTATCCACAGTCATTCGGGTGACCTGGACCTTTGTGTAAACAATTTTGGACGTACAGTACAGGCACCGCGAAACCCGCATATTTTTTTATTTGCCGAGTTTTTCGGCCTCGCGGAATCTCATACACTTTGCGGCAAACTGCTGTTTTGTGGCAAAACTCCGCAACCTCCTGCGGTATTCCCCGCAATCGATAAAAACAATTGCGGCATGACCAACTGAATTGCGGTAAAACGCGGCGTAATCGTCAAACATATCAACACATTTGCCGCAATTTGCGGCGTTTTGATCGATAGAAAATGCGGCGTTTTGATTCATATTTCAGTTGAGTATTCATGCAAATTCTTTAAGGTCACACAGGCCCGTAGCCAGAATGAGGCAGACGAGGCGCAGATTTTGGCGATTTTTTTTTTTATTATTATTATTATTTTTAATGCCGTATCTGGTGGTCTAAGTGCCGGGAAATCGCGTCTATGACGATCTAGATGTCAAAAATTCGACCTATACACATGTATTACTTTGCCGACGTCACGATTATATATATATATATATACACTGCAGCTCCATTATAACGCGGTGGTCGGGGTCCAAGATTTCAAACCGCGATCGAATCCGACCGCGTTATAAAATTTCGGGACATGCACGGGTACTGGTACTGCACGGGTTACTGGTATCATTCGCATTTCGGTTACCAACTATTGCGGGAATTCCATTAGCAACGGACCCATATAAAATCATGTCATTTGAACAGAAGTTAAAGTAATTATTAATAATGCCTATGACATACAAACTTGTATGTATTAAACATATGAGTTATTTATAAAATTCATACTTATTACGTTGTATAGTGCTCGCGATAGACAGACGCTTATTACAATGTATACTACTCGCGATCAACAGACGCTTAAACGGATTAATTGATAATAAATAATGCCTATGGTCACGTGTCCTGCCTATTCATGCGGTTGATACGTGCATAATCTCAGGATGTGGGGTCACGTGATCTATTGTTTACGCTGCAAGTCATTGATGAATGAAATTTACAATTTAAGCGAGATTGCCTTGAGCTGCAGTGTAAACAATAGACCACGTGATCCATACCCAGATAATGCTGAAACACCAGTCTATTTATAGAACGCTAAATATTACACCTGGGTGTAAAGAAAATAAAGGCCGAACACGCAACCATTTATTAGCGACAATTATGTCAATTTATGTGTTGACACAGATACATTGACATTACTTGGTGACAAAAAGCGGTACATTTACGTGACTGGAGAAATGGTGCTCATGGGATTTGTGACCAGTGTAGCTTTTGATCAAGCGTTACATTGGTCGGCATGCTCCTTTGATACGACCATTACTTCGCGAATACATGTCAATTGGGATTAAGGTAATTGAATTGATTAATAAATATGCCTATTAACATGATTACCTGATTAAAGGTATTACATTTGCTAACATACTAATAATAATCCTTTCATGGACTTTGAACTTCGTTGTTTGAATAAACTTACAGAAATCTCGAATCAACTAATTACACGATGACTACGACGTTCGACGATTTTTTTATTTATTTTTTTCTCTCGATTTTTAAAAAAAAATTTGGGATCCACGAGAGACCCGCGTTATAAAGGAGATCGCGCTATACGCGACTGCGTTATAATGGAGCTGCAGTGTATTATATTTTTTTTCCAATCAAAATTTAAATACGGTCATAAGTATTCAATTCCAATAGATCGGTAAATGGAAATTGCGATTATTACCTTAGAGGTAATTAGAAATCGTATGGGCCCTGTTAGTTTTCGTTGATTTTATGACCGACGACTTCCGTTTCGGCCTTCGACCAACTCGTCCGTCAGCCAGCTCATAAATAATAATACACAATAGCGACATGTCCAATGTTCATCAGCTGACAGTCGACAGGTTGCGGCTTGCCCGTATGTAGCCGGGGGGAAGGGGGTATAAGTTGTGCACTCGAAATCTCGCGATCACGCTTCACGATCGCAACCTATGCGAGAAACCGCGAACACGCGAGGTTGTCACATGTCCCTAACAGGACACGTACACATTGTTTTAGGAGACGATTCTTATGTGCAGCCAAAACATGTTTTTATTAAGAAATGGAACAAATGTGGACAAACATCAGTAGTTCTTGACAACAAAAACATAATAATTGTCTTAGACGATTCTAATGTACTGCAAATACATGTTTATTGAAAAGAAAACATATTTCGATACGTGTTATTGGTTGCTGTATCGCATCGTCGACATATACACAAGATCGCGAAAACGCGAGACTGCAAAATCGCGAGGCGAAAACATGATATTCTATTGTATTCAATATTCGCGTTTTCGCCTTGTGATCGCGCGTTTTTGTGAATGCGATCGGCTTTTTCACGATGTGTTGAAATTGAATTTTGCGCATACATGTACGTACTGGAACCCCAGACAATGTCGCTGCCCTTAACAGTGGGCCTCACTATCGTGAGAACAAGCTGTGTCCAAGAGTCACCACCTCCCATACAGCGTGGATACATAATAGTTTTCAAACGGTGTATAAAGACATATGCCGCCATGCCCACCTATCCTAAACTAGCACATTTGCGACATATCACTTTCTGTCTAGCTGCACACCTGATGGTGTTTACAATCATCTGTCGGTAATTCTGTTTCACGTGCAAAGTGTGACCTGGTGACCGACATTTAGAATTCGGCAGAAACAAACATATCAAAACAATGCTATGTAGTCGCTCACGTCCATCGCATCGGCAATAAATTTATAATTATTCATTAGCTTGACATAGTGCATTTTCACATTTGTTTGATTTCTTGATAAAGCAAGATTTGGCAGCACATGAGATTCGTCTCCTAAGTCAATTCTTTGTAAAGAAATACAAATGTATTCATGTTTTCTTTTCACATTTGTTGATTTCTTAATAAAATAGGTTTGTCAACATTAGACATTACTAATGGGTTTTTCTTAATAATAACACATCTTTTGGCAACACATAAGAATAGTCTCCCATGACAAAACCGTATATATTTTGTACGAATATTAGCATTATTGTCATGCCCTTCTGCGGAAAGCGAGACATAGTGCACTTCTCACAATGACGTCCGGGTGTCCGTCCGTCCGTCCGTCCGTATTTTTAATTGTTGACAGTATTATCACCGAAAACCGGCGATGCAACATGGAATGAAATGTCGCATCTAGCTCATAGTAATTGGGGAAACTGTTAGAACGGGCAAACAATTGACACATTCAAAAACTAGAAATGTGGCATTAATCTTTTGAACGCACCAATTCTGTGACATTGACCCTGGGCTTAGCGGGGGCGGGACAAATGTGGATTTGTTACAGGGCGGTAGAGGACCATTGGAGCAATGTGTGTGTGAAATGTGAAGCAGATCCGAGAAAGGAAACAGAAATTATAAGCCATTTACCCGAGCGTTAAGGTTTTGGGATGTACGTACGGACGCCGGTAACACTATATGCCCCCCTCACCATATGGTGAGTGGGGGGGGGGGGGGGGGGGGGGGATAATAAACGAGATGCAATTTGTGTTTCTCGAGTCGGGTTCCATATGGTGAAGAGGAAATACGATCGATTACACACCGTGAAAATCTTGTTGGAACGTAAATGCCAATTGTCACGTACGATATTTCAGTTTACCGATGTTACGTCAGCTGTTATTCTAAGTATGTATGGTCGCTTGTTAGGGGCATTTATTTACTTCTTTTAAAAGTGATGGGTTGTTGCCTAGGGGATAGAACACCTGACTTCAAATCTGGAGGTTGTGTGTACAAAGTACTAAGTAGTAACACAGTGATTCGTCACATTTTTCATTGTGTGCATTTTTGTCATTGTGTCGATGTACAAAGTAATAACAGTGATTCGTCGCATTTTGCCGAGTAATTTTGTCTCAAAACGCCGCAATTGTTTTGCCGAGGAACAGCGCGGAATCACCGCGCATACTTTGCGGCGTTTTTTCCTTATGCCGCAATTGGCCACGGGAAGTTTTGCGAGAGATTGCGGCAATTTTCCGCGCTAAAGTTAAATTGGTTGCGGCAATAACAAAAAATATGCGGGTTTCGCGGTGCCTGTACTGTACATCCTAATGTCTCCTGATTATGATATGATGATTACTAAACTATCAATAGCTTCCTCACATTGATCAGTGACTATCCACCCTGTGTCATTCTGGTGTCCTTGGGTTAACAATTTTGGACGTAAATAAACTACTATTACTGACGGTCCATTTGTCGAACAATGTAACATGATGTTACCAAATTATGTCGCTGTAACGATGCAATATAAACATGTATTGTGTTCTTTTCAACGAAACCCACTCCAAACATAATTGCTCATTATGAGGGTTGTGGTCTAGTGGTTAGAGCATTAGACTTAATACCGGAGGTTGTGAGTTCAATCCCTAAGCTAGGCGTGAAAAAAATACTTTCATAGTATTTCCATCCCACTGATCTTTTGGATGAAACTTTAAAACCAAGGTCCCATCTCTACCATTTATATGCCTTTAGCTGTTGCTAGGACGTTGCGCTTTCACTTTTGTTCAGTCATACAACGTTAACTGGTTAATATAATTCCATGTTGGTGTCTTTTTGATTTCATGTCCATCAGGCTTGAACATGGTAATTTCCTAGTAGCACTGATAAACTTGAAATCAAGACATCTGTAGCCAAATTGAGCTGAAAGTGAGTTGAGTTTACAGTTGCTTCAATATCTGTCAAAAAACAGCACTTTCTCAAATATGTTCCGAAATGTTTAGTAGCTAAAATGTCCATTTCTGAAAATCAGTAGCACCAACCTACTGTCTGTTTCACGAAAGCTGCCCAAATTTTACTGCTATATAAACAATTCACTAACAAGATTTCTTTTGATAATATTAAATTAAAGGAAAAATTAAGAATGAGCCTTCTTTTTATTTTGTGAAATTTTGTAAAATATTGATTTTATTGCGAAAACAAAATTTCCCCATGTTAAATCCCCATAGACATCTTCACGGAGTGAAGATGTCTATGGTGATTTAACATGGAGATTTTTTTTAGAATTTCAGAAATACTGGACCGATTTTTAAAATTTAACTTTTGTTTTCTTAGTTAGATCATTTCCAAGCTATCTAGCTAGGTTTCGGAGTCAATTTCCAAAAAAAATTGTTTTTTGACTCCTCCCACAAGTCCTCTACCTCTTTTCTCCCCATGTTAAATTCCCATAGAGAAATCAATTTTTCGTAATAAAACCAATATTTGACCAAATTTCACGAAATAAAAAGGCTCATTCTTAATTTTTCCTTTAATTTAATATTATCAAAAGAAATCTTGTTTTTGAATTGTTTATGTAGCCGTAACAGACTATAGTGCTATTCCTACCAGTTGTAGTAGATGCAGGCCGTCAAGTGTCCTACATGTATTTTTTCCTATTTTCTGAGCAATTCCTATTTTTTCCTATTTTCTGGCCAAATGTTCCTATTTTTCCTATTTTCTGGCCTTTTTTAAAAGCCGCACACATTTTTTGCCCCAATTTAACTATGAGCATGACAGTGAAATTGACTATGTAGATAAATATTGTACATTGTAACATAACTACACAACTATTATTGCATAACACTAGTATTCAACTGCGTTAGATGGCTATGGCAATTTCCTGTGCCATTTTCCAACAGTTCATCGTTCAAATTATAAATAAATGTTCAACCAATTCATTAATGATGATTATAATGTGATTGCTGCTAATGTCTGCCTGGTTCTAAGCTGCTTTAATACTACCCTGTTGTCATTCTGTGTTTGAAAACACTAGCTTTCTATATAGTCTAAGCCCTACAATATATGTGGAGATGGGTCACTGCTGTCTCTGATTCCTAGAAACGAATTGCTGTAGGAATTATTATTATGTCCTACATGTAGTTTAATATTGTAAGTGGTGACTAAAAATAACAGACATAGAAAGTGATTTTGGTGCGCCCCCCCCCCCCCCCCCCCCACCCCCCCCCCCCCCCCCCCCCTGTAATAAAGCTCGTATTATCATCCTCAAACTTGCTGAGAATGCTGGAAATGGCGTTTCACTCCTCTTAGATTTCAAAAGAATTTGGGGGAGCATGCCCCCGGACACCCCTAGCAACATCCAGGCCCTTTGCGTCCTCAAGACTGGGACCTGAGAATGCAGGAAATGGCGTTTCACGCCTCTTACATTTTCAAAATTTACCATGGAGCATGCCCCCGGACTCCCCTAGCAACATCGGGCCATTTAGGCCCTCAAGATTGGGCCCTGAGGATGCAGGAAATCATATGCGTTTCACTCCTTAGATTTCAAAGATTTTCGGGGAGCATGGCCCCGGACACCAGGGATCGACACTAACTTTTTTCCTTTGGGATCCGGCTGGGATCCCTACTTTTGAAAACTGGGTTCCCACCTCAGGATTTGGTATCCCACAATTGTATAAAACAAAGACATGCTTTTTTGTACCAATATATTTTGTTTTATAATATCATATAAATCATAACAGTTTTTCAAGTAACTGATATGCCTTCTGGCACATCTCTGACTCGTCTCCTGGTAGCTCCGCCTCTTCACCCTCAGCATCCTCCAACTCCTCGGCCACGACACGAAAGATGCTCCGGACACGAAAGATGCGGTGTGCCGTCAAATCCAGTACCTCATGACTTTGTTTCACCCAGGGGATACAGAAATAGAGAGTAATACGGGCATAATGCCATTACATCCAAGCATTGCTGCAAGTTATATATAAATTTAATATATATATACTGTATACGGTACACTGCTCAAATTATTTATTTATAAGGACGCGCACCAAATAGGATGCATTTTAAATCAATACACAATTGAAATATGCAGTAATAATGATATCCATAAATTATTGGGGTAATGTCATTTGAAACAACAATAGAAGCATGCTGCTTCAAACAAAATGCTGATATTCAAAAATGATAAGTCATGGAATTTGATGCCAAACTCATAGTTAAAATGACTATTTCTACCTGAAAATTATGTTCCAAAACTTCACATGGTAACATTGCTCCTTTATTAAATTTGATGATTTGAACAGTGTAATATAGTGCATAGAAAATAAAGACTTCACGTTGATGTTTACCTGGCATTTAGAGGACTTCCTCACTAGAACAATCTCGGCCTCCTGTGATGAGGTATCTGTGGAACCATCACTGATCAGTGAAATAAACGGGGCGGGGTGATTGGATGACCTGATCCTGCTCTAACTTCCTGATAGTTGCAATTGATGCCACAAATGTTTCACAGTATTTGTCTGTTAAATAGGTGTTTCCGACATCAAGGCCTTTGGCCTTATCAAGCTCACATAACTTTACATAGTCTGTGTAGGTCGTCGCGACTTGGCGATAAAGTGTGCGTTCCTGAACAAATATGTCAGTTTCTTGAACGAAGCCTGGTTCATCAGTTGTATAGTTTTTTCACTCTGTGAAGTTCCTGGGGCACTGGTTTTGGCTTTCACCTTAAGTGAGTTCTTCACGTGGCTCTCCGATGCATCATGTTTTTTTATGGCTTGAACTTTAAAATTACTACAGCCAGTTACGAATGTTCCAACTTTGTCATACTGCATACAGATGTCACAAGACATTAGCTGCTTACAGTCGTCGAATCACAGCCATTGAAAATCACGCTTCCAACTGCTCTGGAACGAACGCTTCCTCGATACATCGTAGGACTTGTGGTAATCTAATCGTCTTCCTGTGTTTTTTTCTTTTTTTCGGTGGTGGAGACACTTTATCAATAAAATTCCACATCGTGAAAACTCATTACGTGGATCGCGAAGATCCAGACGATCAGAATCAAACACTCGCTTGATAGTGAACATTTTAATAAGCGTCTCGCAATCGGGATCATAGTTCGGAATACTTCTACGGTGTAGGTTACGAGCCATGTTACAATCGACAGGTGGCGCTCTGCAAAGTCGCCGATTCGGCACTCGATCAAATTGTACCGAAGTCAACTCGAATTCGCGTTAAATCGTACTCGTTTCCGCTGTCGGAAAGGCAAGTTTAACGGCGATTTTGACGAATTTTCAATTTATTTCAGACGATTAATACGTATTTTTGACAAACCTGGACGAAAAATTAGGGGTCCCGTTGGAATCCCCAGCTTTTGGAAGTTGGGATTCCACATGAAATTCTGGGATCCCGGGACCCCTGGGACACCGTTAATATCGATTCCTGGACACCCCTAGCAACATCCAGGCCCTTTGGGTCCTCAAGACTGGGACCTGAGAATGCAGTAAATGGCGTTTCACGCCTCTTACATTTTCAAAATTTACCGTGGAGCATGCACCCGGACCCCCCTAGCAACATCGGGCCATTTAGGCCCTCAAGACTGGGCCCTGAGGATGCAGGAAATGGCATTTCACGCCTCTTAGATTTAAAAAAATTCTGGGGGAGCATGGTCCCGGACCCCCCTGGCAAAATCGGGCCCTCACGATTGGGTCCCCCCACCACAATAATGTTTTCCTTCCGTTCCGCCGCCTATGATGGTTATGGTTCATATAATGAATTTTTAAATACCGTAAATTACTTTATTAAAAATTATAACTTACTTATTGATTGCCCCGCCTTCTTCGTCTACACATATTTGCTTCAATGCAAGTCTCACTCATTCGCGCTTTCGGCTTGGGATACTACTACGTTATTGGCCGTTTGACACCGCAGCACACATGTATACGTCACAACAGGATGCATGCTATGTGCATTTCTGACAAAAAGCCGTGATCTAAATATAGCTCTACATATTGGAAAATTTAATGAATACATTTAGTGGATATTGGAGAAAGTCGCATGTGATTAATTGGTCAAGAAACAAGGGCAAACAATAAATATTAAAATTGCTTCTTGTTTCTGTATTAATACAACACCACAACCAGCATGCTCATTAGTAAACAAAATATATATGGGCCGCGCTCTGTGAAAACCGGCCTTAATGACAAAATTTTCGATTTGTATTTTTTTACACCTTTCAAAAACAATATTCTGAAAAGAAAATGCAATTATGTTTAATAGTTTTTGTTTTATCTCACTTTGTGTAGCACCATGTGAATCACGCACGAAAAAAACGTAACGTCATCGAGAAAATGACGTTATTGAAACGGCGACGTTTGTACAATTAATGCAACTCAACAGCCTACAGTAGAAATGCGTGTTCATAGACTCATTGACTGTGCTTGCTGTAAACTGTATTTGCTGATAAGTTACACTAAATGTATATCTACAAGTGTTAGTATGTATACTATCAAACATTCATCAGAATAAAACTATGACATGTACATGTAGTGAACAAAACAAACGCACAACTATCGATTTTAAATCTATAATTAGCCGACCTGTGACTTGGTAATTTGCCACCATCGCCATAATAGATTCATATACGTGTGTCGTCAGAAAGATACATTGTAATTATTTCAGAATTGACGTCATTTACAGTTAATTGTGACGTCATTTATTGATTTAGACAATACGTCACCAAAGACCAAAAAACTAAACGGCATTCCTGGTGTTGGAAATTGTAAATTATATGCACATCATATCGGTGATTGAAACAAATGCATTTTATTTCTGTAGAAATGAATGACCAGAATTTGGATAGGCCTATGCCTGCACATATCAATGACTTCAGCGCCCGATGGGGTCTAGAGGGTAGTCGAACACCCCCGGGCATTTTTAAACAAAATAAAAATCGACTGTCCATTCCCCGACTCTCAGAATTAAATTTACATCTCAGAAAGTGGGAAGAACATTTTCCTGTGTAGCCAATATGACTGACGGACGGGCTAATGTACATGTACCCCGTACTAGCAGGTAGCAGGTATATGGGAAAATGCTTCGCGCTGACCCCCTCGACTGGCCACCACCGCCACTGCCGGGAAAATGTGGAGATGTCACATACATGGTTGTATAATTGTTACATGTCTCCAAAGAAAAATACCGGCAGTATATTCTCTCGTCGGGAATAATTAATTTGAAAATGAAATGTGCAATTTAGTTTTGTTGTGTTTGAGAAAAAGTACATTCAGCGCCTTTGTAAATAAAGAAACAGCCATGCTAAAAACAAGGGCAGATTCACTTAGGGAAAAAGAAAAACCCGACGCGCCCCCCCCCCCCCCCTCCCCCACCCCCCAAAATTTGGCGAGTAAAGATATTTTTGCTCTAAAATGCGCCATAACACAGCAAAATGGGGTGTAAATATCAAACATATTCCGGAGGGCATACTGTACTGCCAGACCCACCTAGCAGTCTACCCAGCTCCTCTTGGTCGACGAACAAACGGTGCTAGTTCGAAAGTATAGTAAATTATTTCAATTAAGAAGTCCCGCCACCCCCCCCCCCCCCCCCCCCCACCCTAACCTGAAATCCTGGATCCGCCCCTGAAAAGCACCGTGGCGTACGTACATGTATTTTGCATAACTGCACATTATAACACAGTGATTTACACACTAAATTTGTCCCGATCACAACATTGATTTTGTTGAAATGACACTCCACACCCTGCGAAGCGGCTCATTTGAATTTAGACGCGTTTAATGTGTGCTTGTGCGTTTGCTTTATATTATTTACACGCCTCCGACTAGAACGGCCCTTTGATAACAAACAAAGCACGCAGACGTGCATTATTTAGTACAATATAGTACAATGTAAGACACTTAACAACAATCTGGCAAAGTCGGAGTTCTTAAATGTGTAAATATTGGAGACCTGTGCATCTGTGCAGTCTGCAATGATTGCAAATATACTAGTAAAATTACTATATACATTCATATAACCATATTTACAAGTGGTAATTTTAAAGAATATTTACATTGTTATCAAACGGCAATCGTACGATTGATTCAATGTGATATTTTTGAAAGTCGGTAAATATAACACAGTCAGTGATTTACACACTAAATTATGAGTTATGTTTATGGTAATATTTTTGTGTCATATTCTTGAACTATTACGCACATTTTACTGTGTTGCGTGGTGTAGCGATATAGTGCAACCTGTTGCAATTGCCTATAAATCGGGAAACGGGCCAGAATATGGTGAACAATTATCATGATTATTTTGTCGCAGTAAATATGCATGTGACACAATACCAACACACTAAATACTAAAACATGTTTGGCCCAGTGTCACCATGATGCGATATGCCAGGAGCGGCGTATATTTTGGCACTATCATAATACTGGAGTCAGGTTGTCCGTGTGTGCGTCCATGCGTCCGTAAACTTAACATCAGAGAAATATTGTTATAACTTCTATTTCCTTCATCAAAAATGCTTAATATTTCACACATGCATTCCTGTAAGGCTCTACTACCATGCCGTGCCAACTCCATGACCGTCCAACCCCCGCTGATCCCAAGGTCAAGGTCAAATACTTAGTCGCTTTACAAAACTTAACATCAGAGAAATAAGTTATAACTTCTATTTCCTTCATTGAAAATTCTTAATATTTCACTCGTCCATTCCTCTAAGGTTGTACTATCATGCTGTGACAGATCTACAACCGTCCAATCCCCTGCTGATCCCAAGGTCAAGGTCACATACTTAGTCTCTACAAAACTTAACATCATAGAAATATGTTATAACTTCTATTTCTTTCGTCGAAAAGTCTTAATACTTCATGCATGCATTCCTCTAACGCTCTACATGTACTATCATGCTATGACAAATTCCCACTGATCTCAAGGTCATGGTCACATAGTTAGTCTCTTTACAAAACTTAACATCAGAGAAATCGGTTATTACTTCTATTTCCTTGCTTGGATCTGCTTCACATTTCACACACGCATTGCTGCAATGGACCTCTACCACCCTGTGACAAATTCACGTTCATGCCGCTCCCGCTAAGCCAGAGTCAAGGTCACAAGCCCACACACTTGGAAAATTTTATATATTTTAGGGGTACCTGGGCCCATGCGGCCTCGCTTACTGACTGATCTAGTTATACATCTGTGATACGCTTATTTTTCTGAAAATTTCCAAATCGTATTTTTATGTTGATTGTTGAAACATTCGACAGGCGAAACAATAAATTAAACAAATTAAGCCCTGTGCACAGTTCTATTTGTTACATAATACTGATTCTGTGATGGTTTTATCTAAAAATTACAGGTTGTATGGTTATTTAGTTTCAAATGTCAGGGCACAAGTCGTCCCCATATATTATAAAAAATAAAAAATAATCAACTATTTCAAGTGTCAAAATCTGACGCGACGGTAAATTTAAGCGTAACTTTGCGACGTCATTTTCAGGCTTTCATGACGTTGTCATTAAGGCTGGTTTTCACAGAGCGCAGCCCATACATGTATATATTTTCAAAACATAACAAAGACAGGGGTGGATTTGGTTGGCTGAAGGTATGGCGGCCAACATATATGTACATTACTTTAATTAATATAGCACAAGTAGTGTGTCAAAATTTTCTTTTTGGATCTTGGAAGTAATTATTAATAATTATTAATAACTTAAAAGTTATAGTCTTTGAGCAATACAACACAAATTATCAATACAAATATTAAAAGGTCAAGTTGGCCATAAAATCTTAAAATAACATTTTATTCCTATGTTAGACTATATTTTCCTATTTTATTCCTGTTTTTTCACCGTCTGAATTCCTATTTTCCTAATTTTTTGGACCAATCCCTCACTTGACGCCGGCCTGTAGTTGATGTTCATCAGGCTCGGAAACGGTAGGAGTTACTTGGCAACTTCGTAATTCCTCTGCATTTCCTAGCCATACCTGATAAACCGATACATCACAGGTATTCTCCTTCAGGCTCGGTTTGGAAAAAGCACAGGTGGAAGACTCGGACCTATGACACCAAAAAAATGCCTATTAAAAAAATCCCATTACCCCACCCACTTCATCTCGTACAGAACCATCTTCTATATAGAAAGGTGATAAAGAATATGGCTATTATAGAAAGAGCCCTCTCTTTTCCGACTCGCACAAGTACAATAACCCTTACTACGCGTGAAACGAGAATACCCGTTATTGACAGGTGGCTTGGAAATCCCCGTTTCTATGGTATTATTGTACGACAGCCTCGTTTTGGAACCCGGAAATGTGTTGTGCGATGGTTTACTCGCAATTCTCTAAGCTGATTGGGTGGGTGATTATCAGAATTTACCGCGATATGAAGCTTTCGAAATGGACGGAGATCATGATTTTCCTTCCGATATACATGTACGGCTGAATTGGAGTCGTGAACATTCGCCCCCACTTGTTTCGCCCTTTCTAGGAACACCGGGTTTGAAAATTGACATTGATGAAAATACATCTCCGTTAGAACTAATCAACAGTCGTGTAAATACAAAAGCAAGGAGAGGGCGACCATCTGGAGAACTGGATACTGAAAGAAGGCTAGTTGACCAACACTTCCCTGATGCGATTCCAGCCAAGGAGGGGGCAAAAGTTCAAAATCCAACACGCAAATGTGTTGTATGTAACACGACCTCAGGAAAACGACACACACCCGGTGCCATTGTCAAGCGGACTGAAACGCGATATTGGTGCCCAGACTGTAAAAAGCCACTGTGTATTGTTGGCTGCTTTCGCAAGTATCACACATTGCATATCACACACTCACCTGTAATTAGTGGACACGGCTTACCTGTTTATTACCTACATGTATATACATGTAATTTAGGTTCTAGTACATAATTACTTACATTTGACTACTAAGTACTTACCTGAATTGAAATGATCTTTTAGAGGAACTGAAAACACTTTCACATTCATTCCATACCTTGATGAAGCGTAATAAATCTGGATGTACATCAATAACCCCTGACCTATATTTTACCTTCACCTACATTTAACCTTGAATACTTAGTTATTTCCCCTTGGTTAAGGTTTGCACTCAAACTTGGTTAAGGTTTATAGTCAAGCTTGTATATGGAATACTCCTGGGCCTACAGCAACCATACTTGGACAACTTCATCTCCTAGTGATGTACATCAATAATCCCTGACCTATATTTGACCTTGACCTACTTTTACCCTTGTATTACTTAGTTATTTCCCTAGCCCCGTGTAGGCACCGGGGCGGGATCAACTGATCCTGAGAATAGTGCTGCAGTAGCCATTGCTTGTCGTAAAAGGCGACTAAACTGGCTTAACGATTGGGTTCATACTTTCCGGAACCCACTATACCGGATTTGGCCCTCATGTACATTTTTGGCTTTCTTGTATGTGAGAGTTGAGTCGGGCTATGCCCCATATATAAAAGTAAGATTAGCGCTAATCCTATTATTTTTAGGGGATGGGATAAATGATGCTGGTGTGGCGAGGGCCTGGCACCAGATCAGGTTGTTCTAATTTCAGGACTGAATATATATTTTGATTGTAAATATTGAGTTCTGAAGTTGGGATTTACCCCCCTTGGACAGGTGGATACGGGACTCGACCCCGTTGACCCGTCTGCGTGTAGACTCCCTGAGGCTTGTACCTCTATGTCAGAAAAGCGGACGTTAAACCCTATTCACTCACTCCCCCTTGGTTCAGGTTTTTAGTCAAGCTTGTATATGGAATACTCCTGGGTCTACAGCAACCATACTTGGAAAACTTCATCTCCTAGTGATGTACATCAATAACCCCTCACCTATATCTGACATTGACCTACATTTAATCTTGAATTACTTACTTAATTTCCCTTGGTTAAGGTTTTTAGTCAACCTTGGTTAAGGTTTTTATGCAGGCCGCAGCCACCTTGTTTGTCGAGCTATGTGTACATCGACAACCCTCGTATTCGAGCTATGCTGTTCTCCAACAGCTCTTGTTAGGTTTGAGGCGGCTTTCAGCTGCGCCGAAAACCTATTGTATTCGTTTGTTGTTTTTTATTCAGCCGTTCAGTCTACAGCCCAAACCGCTGGTCGGATCGACTTCAAATTTTGCATGCCGATTCGGATCAAGTGTGAGCAGAGACTCAGAGATTTTCAGAAATCTCTTACTGCCACTTTCCACGAAACCGGAAATGACGTCATACTTTCTATAACTTCCTTATTTTCCAACCGATTCTCTATCTCGAACTCGCTGACAGTTCTCGGCTATCTGGTCAAATAAGAGAGCTATAGGGATTTGAAGTTGAAAAATGTACATACTTTTCAACTATTTTGCCGAATTTTTGCCGAATTTCGGCTGATAACGGGTGGTCTTTGCAAACGTTTTCCAATTTGTACAGTAATGTCAGCAACATAATTTCTTGCCAGTGTGATAGGGGAGTGTCAGGCGCATAAAAGATGATAATTTTCAGAGCTCTATCTTGACTACTTCCGGTTCTATTGGATGTCAAAGATGAACGTCTTTTTTTCAAGTTTTCAAAATAGAGCAAACGGATGTGACGTCAGCTTCGTTATTTATCAATATATTTCAAAATTTCTTGCTGCGGTCGATATTTCAGTCCTTTAGCTAAAACTTTCCCGCTTTGTGCCCGGCCTATGGCGAAAAACAAACGAAAACTTCACTGGCGGAATATTGCACATATGTAATTTCCGTTTTATTAGGTGTATTTACAAATGGTGTAAACTGCAATTTAGGGGCGATAACTATCGAAAAATAATCATCCGCTGACTTACGGGCTCCCTCCATCTACACCAAACCGCTGGTCGGATCGACTTCAAATTTTGCATGCCGATTCGGATCAAGTGTGAGCAGAGACTCAAAGATTTTCAGATATCTGTTAATGCTACTTTCCACGAAAACGGAAGTGACGTCATACTTCCTATAACTTCCTTATTTTCCAACCGATTTCAAGAATTCTTTTTGCATCGGAAAGCTGACAAAATTCTCTATCTCAGATTCGCTGACAGTTTTCGGCTGTCTGCTCAAATAAAAGAGCTATATGCATTTGAAGTTGAAAAATGTACATACTTTTCAACGATTTTGCCGAATTTCGGCTGATAACGGGTGGTCTTTACAAACGTTTTCCAATTTGTACAGTACTGTCAGCAACATAATTTCTCGCCAGGGTGATAGGGGAGTGTCAGCCGCATGAAAGATGATAATTTTCAGAGCTATATCTTGACTACTTACGGCTCTATTCGACGTCAAAGATGAACGTATTTTTTCAAGTTTTCAAAAAATAGAGCAAACGGATGTGACGTCAGCTTCGTTATTTATCATTCGATTTCAATTGTTTTTGCTGTAGTCGATATTTCTGTCCTTTAGCTAAAACTTTGGCTGAGGATCGAACCCGGTATCCCTCGCTCCGAGCCCATCGCTTTACCTCTAAGCTAACCGGCCCCACATCGGTGTGATGATGCGAACACAATAATGTTGGACTGTTCATTCTAAAACTTCAGAAATTCTTTTTGCAACCAATAGTTTACACCTTGGGGCTAAAGCTTAGTTACACATGAAATTAATGTTTGAGGCTCAAACCGTTGATGCAGCTCAAGCTGCTCTAGTTTCTAATTCCATTGCCTTTCATTCATGATTTGCGTACTATCAGATTATGTCTTCCGGAATACTGAAATAGGTTCAGGCATGGGAAATTTCCGGATTTGAGGTCCCAGGGACCACTTGTGTGAATCTTCTAAATCCGTTGAGAATGGCGATAAAAAATTACAATTTTCGAAAAAGTGGCGATTATTTTATTTTCCCCAGCGGAATCTCTGTTATACATGTACTGACTTCTTGTTGCAAGTATTATTTTAAATTGAAATGGATTATGTTGCCAATTTTTCCTAATTATAGCATATTTTTTCAGGGGAAAATGTGATCTATTTAATGCTAAATATACCTCAGAATGAAGCACAGAGCATCTAGAATTGAAAAAGAAAAATTTGGTGAGGGGGGGGGCATGCCCCCAGACCCCCCTAGCAAATCGCAGCGCAATTGGCTGCTCAAATAAATTTTCAGGATTGGGGATAGTGTTCCACTCCCATGCCTGATAGGTTGAATGACGTCATCACAGTTTAGATTTAGCCAATCAGAGATGTTCTTACATAGACGCTTCGGTGATTGTTTTATGGAAGATGGTGCATTGACCTGGTCACTGATCCAGATAATGAACAAAATTAGACAAAAAAGTGTTTTTTAGATTTTAGGCCTCTGATTCTGTGTGAGATTCTTTCGTACACGCAAATTTCGCTTTGGATGGGGTATGCAAAATGCGAATAACTGAATAAATGCTGGAAACATCTATTTGAAGTGAGTATATTCACACACCTAATACCTTTATCGATTGCCAGAGACAGAAGTCATACATTTAATCGATGTTTATTGTGTTTGTGCGAGTCGGAAAAGAAAGGGCTCTTTCTATAATAGCCATATTCTTTATCACCTTTCTATATAGAAGATGGTACTGTACGAGACCAAGTGGGTGGGGTAATGGCATTTTTTTAGTGACATTTTTTTTTTGTCAGGTCTTCCACCTGTGGGGAAAAGTAGAAATTCCTCGACAAGCCTCGGAATTCCTACACGTTTCCCAGCCTTGCCGGATAAACTTGATGTCACAATACACTAGCCTGGTATTCTCAATGTAGCTTCCTTCCGAAATTCTGTGAACTTCTGCAACTTCTGTAACATAAGAAACGGGTGGCATATAGTGTTTGGACCGTCCGTCCGTCCGTCCGTCTGTCTGTCCGTCCGTCCATCCGTCCGTCCGTCACACTTTTCGGTTAACCAATTTGTCACAGTTTGTTTCTCAGGTGGCATCCGCTTTCGACAAACGCATTTCTTGTTGAGTATTGTCACACCATAATTTCTGAAGCAATTGGGTATTTCAAAATGTTATTTGGGTAAAATAAAATCACACTACTGTTTACACATGAACAGACAGCAATTATTGAATGGTTTGCTTCGAAATGAAAACATGTCTTGGCATTTCATCAGAATTCTAATGAAATACCAAGATGTATTTTCATGGAAATATGCTATATTTGTGGTCTGTTTATTGTTTTCTGCAGCATGATAAAGGTACCACAATTTTTGTATTGCTTTTTGATACTCGCTACTTCTGATTTCAATTGGGATTTTTGTCAATTTTAATTGGGTATTTAAGCAAATACGCAGCTTATCTGGAGCTCTGAAGGCATCCTTGTTCTAGTTTTTCTCCCACCACAGGCGGGCCCACCAGACACGTCCAAGATCCCGGTGGCTGATGCTGTTGGTGTGACGGTTGTCTTGTTGACGTGTTCGTACCGCACGAAGGAGTTTATACGCGTGGGTTACTACGTAAACAATGAATACGAGGAGCCAGATTTACGAGAGGCGCCACCAACTGTACCTCAGTATGATAAAGTAAGTTTGCACATACGAGGCAAACCATGTGATTTTCTACCTGAGAAGATGTGCGATACATGTATATCGGGGATTCCGCTGGGGAAAATAAAAAAATCGCCACTTCAAAAAAAATAAAACAATTGGCGATAAAATAATTGTAATTTGTTATCGCCAATAGAATTCTGCATTTGCTATAAAAGTCTTGTCAACTTTTGACTTCAATTACATAAATATCACAGTTTCTGTAAATAGTTTTCATTAAAACTCGCACATCAGCATATTATGTACAAAATGATGTCAAAATCACATTGCTTACAAGTGTCGTATTTTAAACATTTTTCTTTTATGGATGTAACAATGGTGAGTTGTTTTTGAATATGGATGGAAATGAATTCTGTAATTCTACTGACCGTGAACATTACAAGTAAATAAATGACCTTGAGAATTTGGTTGTGGGGGTGTGCGTAATGAAGCATTATCTGTGCGTAATGAAGCATTGCCTCGGCAGGCGCGACACCGCTTCCATGGCGGAATTCTTGTACTATCAAGGCTGCAGGTGGGGGCATCCGTGTTCTATGGACACATTTTGTAGTTACTTTCTATTTTTATCAACAAATACATAGTTGTCAACTGCCAATGAGACAAGAGAAAACCAACCAAAAAATATGAATTAACAGCAGACAACAATTTTTGTTTCCCACATTCTAATTGTTAATCCGTTTTGATTGATTTATTTTAAATCAAATTCAGTGCTCCAGATAAGGTGCATATTGGCGTATTTTATCATTTCTTCCCTATTTAATAAGGAAGTAAATCAATAATACATATTGATATCTATAGCAGTGAAATAAAATGCACTAAATACTCTAAACACCAGACTTTGATACCCCTTTTTGGCAGAAATTGTGAAGGGGCTTTTGGTTTTGTTAGAAAACTTTGAGTTTCTGGAAAATCAATAAACAACGAATATGGTAAAAAAACGTGAAATTATTGCATTTGCAAGAAACCCCACACTTTTTCAAAAAAGGTTGCCCAAAGCTATAACTTTCCAATTGTGAAGCTACTATTTTTAAGTCACAATTATATTATAGTGGAGAGGATGGGTTGGGTTGGCAGTTCAATTACATAGTAATAGTAGTAATTTAAATTGTGCATCAGGGGCGTAGCTAGCCAATTTGAATCTGCAGGCCCGGTTGACGACTTGGAGCATCGTTGGTGCGAGTATGCTAGGGGGGTCTGGGGGTAAATGAGAAGGTAAATGATGCACTCTGACACATTTCAAAACACCTTTTCTCGAAAATTCTGCAGGCCCGGGCCTGCAGTGCCTTAATGCAGCTACGCGCCTGTGCATGATCATGATGTTATCTCTTGTTTCCAGCTACACAGAAATATACTAGCCACAAGTCCACGTGTAACGCGATTTAAAATAGACTGGGACGATCACGGCTTGGAAAACGGAGAGAACGTTCCACCCGTCCAGAGCACGAGTTCAGAATCAAATCAAATGGTAGCATCTAAGGGACTCGTAGAAATGAAGGAACAACAGCTGGTATCAAACCTGAACACTAACGCGATGGAGTGCGAGGAGGCCAGTGTCAGTATGCCGTGAAGTGACAATACTCTAGCTCCTGATAAGCTCCACGGTTTGCCCATGGAAACATCAGGGATCATTTTGGAGCATGAACACGAGATGCGAGGATATCTTTCGCAGGGATTCCGTTGGGAAAAATCACTTTTTTATCGCCAATTGCGAAAGTGGCGATCGCCAGCGGAATCCCTGCTTTTGAGAAAAAATCGCTCGGAAATATACAGTGGAACCTCTCAAAACCGGACATGCAGGCAGTCTGTGTATCTAGTTTTATGGGTTTCATTGGTGTATATTTATGATGATAATGTCTCTTCAAGTTCACAAAGCACAGCCACATGTCTTGGCATAGTCATATATCTGATTTTCAATGGAACCTCTCTAAACCGGACACGCTGGGGACCTCCCAGGGTGTCCGGTTCAGAGAGGTGCCACTGTATATAATGAAACCATTCTCCCCTTGCATTTCGTCAAAATCAGGTCGTGTATCTTTTGCTGTTCAATTGTCTATGAAAATAATCCCTGAAACGCAGGTTGGAAGTCATATCGAATTGTCTAAGACCATTCTGAAGTACTTCCAATTTGCTTGTTTTTGTGAGTAAACCATGACGCAAGTTTGGAGGTTCGAATTCAGCATTTTATTCTGTTCAAGTCACGGTCTTGAAAGGAAGCAGATGACGAGAGATAACTAATTATGGCTACGGATGAAAATGAACGTGAGAAATTAGGTTTCTTTGGGATCACCTGAAGTTCTACTGTAGCGATACTAGTGCTTTATAGCGACCGTCGATGCAATTGTTGAGAGCATATATAGTGTGTGTATTGCTATTTGTTACGGTTTAGATGAAGTTATTTTTCCTTGTATTGGTTTGAGTGTTTGGTAATTGTGTCTTAGAAGGAATTGGTGAATGACGAATCAAAATCTAGGAAGCCTTCATTTCACAGAGGCGTCAATAAGTAGGTGCAAAGACACCCTCACCGACACCATCAGATAGTACTATCAGACACCATCAGATACTATCAGACACCATCAGATACTATTCCATTCTTGTAACTTGCTAAATAGGTCGTGTGACTTGACCAGTTTTTGTACACAAAAATATTTTCATAATTTCATCTTGATCTGCAAATGAAGTAAAATGTTGGTAGAAATCATGTTCAAAATTCAATTCCGCATTTGCATTGAAGTATTTGCAATATGTATAGTTGGTCAGTGAGCAGCTAGTTAACTGATAAACATGTCCCACATCCGTCATACATCATAAAACCCCAATCAGTCATTCCTTGTTACTTTTATTCACCTTTATTTGCTTTGACTCGAGAAATTTGGCTAGATCCTGATCAAATAGCACACTCCTGTAGCCTGATAACAATCTATATTGACCGTTTCAACACCACAGACCTCTATAGAGACAATGTTTGCAAACAGTGCAGATCCAGATGAGCCGGCTCGTAACGAGCCGTCTCATCAGGATCTCCACTGTTTGTTAATACTTTTAAACGTCGTACAGATTACCCTTTTAGAAGAATGGGATAATTTGAATGAACAAAATTAATGAAATAGCGTGAAACATTGGCATGGAACATCCTATTAAGTTACTTGGTGTTGAAAGGGTTAATACTGTTAACCCTTTGAACCCGAAAGCCCGCTATATGCAAACAGTGCAGATCCAGATGAGCCGGCTCGTAACGAGCCGTCTCATCAGGATCTGCACTGTTTGAAAGTAATTTTCATATTTTTGAGAACAAAAAATATCCCCTTTTTATAAATGGAATAGTCTGAAACATTGGCATGGAACATCCTATTAAGTTACTTGGTGTTGAAAGGGTTAACGGGTGTTTCAATGATGGAATGGCGGCAGTGCAGATCCTGAGGGCCGTTTCACTAAACTCTGTACAACAAAAATGTTTGTAAGTGCAAAACTATGAATAACTAGAGCAGCTTGAGCTGCATCAACGGTTTGAGATTATTTTTCGATAGTTATCGCCCCTAAATTGCAGTTTACGCCATTTGTAAATACACCTAATAAAACGGAAATTACATATGTGCAATATTCCGCCAGTGAAGTTTTCGTTTGTTTTTCACCATAGGCCGGGCACAAAGCGGGAAAGTTTTAGCGAAAGGACTGAAATATCGACCGCAGCAAGAAATTTTGAAATCTATTGATAAATAACGAAGCTGACGTCACATCCGTTTGCTCTATTTTGAAAACTTGAAAAAAAGACATTCATCTTTGACATCCAATAGAACCGGAAGTAGTCAAGATAGAGCTCTGAAAATTATCATCTTTTATGCGCCTGACACTCCCCTATCACACTGGCAAGAAATTATGTTGCTGACATTACTGTACAAATTGGAAAACGTTTGTAAAGACCACCCGTTATCAGCCGAAATTCGGCAAAAATTCGGCAAAATCGTTGAAAAGTATATACATTTTTCAACTTCAAATGCCTATAGCTCTCTTATTTGACCAGATAGCCGAGAACTGTCAGCGAGTCTGAGATAGAGAATTTTGTCAGCTTTCCAATGCAAAAATAATTTTTGAAATCGGTTGGAAAATAAGGAAGTTATAGAAAGTATGACGTCACTTCCGGTTTCGTGGAAAGTGGCATTAAGAGAAGTCTCGACTCACACTTGATCCGAATCGGCATGCAAAATTTGAAGTCGATCCGACCAGCGGTTTGGGCTGTAGACTGAACGGCTGAATAAAAAAACAACAAAAAAACAAAAAAAAACAAAAAAAAACAAAAAAACAAACAACAAAAACAAATACAATAGGTTTTCGGCGCAGCTGAAAGCCGCCTCAAACCTAATTATCAATTTCCCATTAACGTCTTGTAAATCCATCAATTGAAATTTCCAGACGATCCTAAATTTGCACTTACGAACATTTTAGTTGTATGAAGTTTAGTGAAACGGCCCCCTGATCGGATGCACAGGCTGATCTGGATCTACACTGGTCGTAAATCCCATAAGCCCCATTTCTCCCATCACAGCCAGATTACAATACAATGGCAACAGACATGTTCACTATATAACTAACACAATCGTGGCTTGAACAAAACGATACTTAAAAGCTGAACAGTCTTCATGGTTTACAATGTATACCAATCGATGACTAATCAGGGTCTACGCTGTTCACAAGTCATCAGCAGATTATATTTGTACATGTACTTGTACAGGTAATATATGGGACTAAACCCATTGACCCGGCCTTAAATGACCTTAGCTGTTGATAGGCCGTTACACCCCAATAAACAAACAAACAAAATATATCTTTATGCAGAAATGTACTAGTTGATCAGGGTCTACAATTGTTTCAGAAGCTGTAAGGTCCATTTTGTTCGCCAATGAGTCGTACATGTATGTTTTGTTTAGTACACTGTTTTCAGTATCAATTACATTTACATAAAATTGGTTTTTGTAGTTCATTAAAAATCATTTTGCACTACTTTCTGTTCCATGTTTTGCTGCTGACGAACCTTTCGCCATTAAACTCATTAAATCTAAAAAAAAATATTTAAATGTAAGTACTTATTCATCAATAACGAAAAAGTCCCCTTCCCCCTCGAAAAAAAACAAAAAATAAAATTGACTCCAAAACCTGGAAAATATCTTGGAGATGATGTAACTTAGAAAACAAGTTAGATTTGGAAAATCTATTTTTAGCCCCCATAGGAATATTTTTTCCCCTCAATATTTGATGGAATTTCATCAAAAAATATCTTTTGGAGAGGGTGACTTTTGTGTTATTGATGAAGTATAGTATGTACATTTAAATACATTAATGTGTTTAATAGTCAAAAGTTTGTCGGCAGCAAAACATGGAACAACAGTAGTGTGACTGTCATAAATATGTTAATGAGACCGTTACAGAAAACATGTTGGTATAGCTTGAATATAATGTATGATAATTCCAGCACAAAAATATTACACAATTCCCTAACATTTGATTGGTCCGTAGCAAGTCTCTGTCCAAAATGTATATCCCAGTAAACTCCCACGCCGAACTACTTTCCGTAACCGTGAGGCGAGTTAAAATAATTCTTAAGAAAACGGAAAATAAACACATTTTCTTGATGAATTTATTTCAAATGCTGGAATTATAAAGAATGAATGGCCTTTTTGTGGAATTTATCGGGGATATAAACTTGGAAAAGTCGCGGGAATACTGGACGAGGCCTTCCGGCCTCCGTCCAGTATTCCCGCGACTTTTCCAAGTTTATACCCCGATAAATTCCACAAAAAGGCCATTCATTCCTATAATGTTGCGCTTATGCAATAAATAGAATCTTAACATTTGTGTTGATTCCATATGGTTTTATTTATAAAACTTGTTGACTGATTTCCTTGTGTCTTATGAAATCAGTGATCTTGTTTAATAATACCATATTGACTGGTCACTCGTGTAAGTATTACCCCCCTCGGACAGGTGGATACGGGACACGACCCCGTTGACCCGTCTGCGTGTAGACTCCCTGAGGCTTGTACCTCTATGTCAGAAAAGCGGACGTTAAACCCTATTCACTCACTCACTCACTCACTCACTCGTGTAAGATCCTCTGTGTACATACATGTTCCAATCATGCTCATTACAAATTGAAAGTTGATCTCAGGCAACAAACTCTTTATTACAAGTGTGTGCTAATGTATTTTACACCGTGACAAGGTGATACATATACCAATACCAATGGAAATGATTCTAGAGTGCTGCCTGCAGTGGGCGGCATGTGAAGGGTAAATTTAACGATGGATTCATCCTTAACGTAATCACGATATCCCTGGTTTGACCCTCGGATACATTTTTAGCTTTCTGGTAGTTAAAGGCCCTGAACAGCTCGGTATTACAATTTTCCGATTTTTTCAAACACAAAAACATGTTTGGCAACTGATTTAGTACACAAACCTAACATATACTGCCTAATAGATGCATCTGAAGTCTGAGATTTACATCTTAATCGCAATGTGAAGACAACAAAAACTTGTTTTGTGTACCACTCAGTGCAAAATGTCAATATTGACAATTTCATTTCCGTAACCCAACGGCTTCGGCTCGGAAGCGAGTCGATAAACTCCGGCTATCAGAATTCATCGGCCACGAATCGGGGAATTGATGAGTTGACCCGAGCGTCTATCGGAAAATCGATCGGGCTTTGAAACACGCACCTGCTGTTTGTTTATCAACAAATATTGATATTTTCAAGTGACTCTGGTGTGGTGAGGACCTGACACCATGTCAGGTTATTCTAATGTCAGGGCTGAATGTCTATTTGTTGTGTAAATATTCTGTTCTGATTTTGTGATTTTTCCTCCATCACAATAGATGACATACAAATGTACATGTATATGATTCCACCATGTTAAAGGTACATGCCCACTCAGTAGACACAAACTGCCCACTCAGTAGACACACTCAGTAGACACAAACTGCCCACTCAGTAGACACAAACTGTTCTCTATATCAGCGACATCGTCTAAGACATTTTCTGGAAAATAAACATTCATTCATCATTACCCCATGTATTGATTGGCATTATACATTTTATATCAGACATACATTTCCACATTGATATCAGGGGTGATAACCGTGTTTCTTTAAAATGTTAACGGACATTACTATTTATTCTCTGTATTTATTTTTTGATGTGCAATGATCGATCATACTTATAATCTATTGAAAATATTATTTCATTCATTCATTCATTCATTCATTCATTCATTCATTCATTCATTCATTCATTCGGCTCATATTTAAGGGTGGGAATTGGCTCGAACACCTTCCATACCCGGTATTATTTTTTTCAGGTGACACATTTAATTTAATATAAATAATTAAAAAATATCATGCCTCATTTGCATATGAAAATATCCTGATACCACCGCGAGTCACTATCAGTAAAATAAAATAATATTACTAAATGATTATATGTAGACATATAGCTGGCACTGGTAATGTTTAGAACTGGTGGAATAGTGACACAATTATAAACTTATTTAATTCCCATAAAGAACATTTTGTGCCTACTGTGTGGGCATGTACCTTTAACCAGCCTAAAATGACCGTAGCTGTTCACAGGTCGTTAAACACAATTATATAAAATAAATAAATAAAGTGAAACAAAAGCAGACGACAATTTTTGTTTCACGCATTCTAAGTGTTAGAGATGCATTTCAAACACTAAATCGACCACCACAAGCAATCTATATATTGTTCCTATAGTGATGGGCGCCCACCAGTAGGAACACTATGTAGTTTGTTTGGGGTGGTCGATTTAGAGGTTCTACTTCAGTTAGAGTATATTTTATGTGGCTGTGACTGGAGAAATGGGGCTTATGGAATTTGTGATCAGTGTTGCTCCTGATCAAATAGCACACTCCTGTAGCCAGATAACGATCTTTACTGCTTGTTAGAAGCATGACAGGTGTGTCATTCATGGAATGGCGAACAGTGCAGATCCTGATAAGACTGTGCGGATGCACATGCTGATCTGGATCTACAATGGTCGCAAAACCAATGAGCCCCATTTCTCCAGTCACGGAGACATCATGAGCTCGCCAAGTTTATATGAGCACGCCATGTTTTTGGTTGGCGGGTTTAGAGAGGTTCTACTGCCCCTGTCGTATATATTGCTGTGTTGTCATCCTGTGGTGAAATACATACAGTTCATGAACTGCCCGACTTGTTTCGCATTTGTTTTTCTTTCATTTGATGTCAGCCCCGTGCAGGCACCGGGCGGGATCATCAACTGATCCTGAGAATAGTGCTGCAGTAGCCATTGCTTGTCGTAAAAGGCGACTAAACTGGCTTAACGATTGGGTTCATACTTTCCGGAACCCACTATACCGGATTTGGCCCTCATGTACATTTTTGGCTTTCTTGTATGTGAGAGTTGAGTCCGGCTATGCCCCATATATAAAAGTAAGATTAGCGCTAATCCTATTACTTTTAGGGGATGGGATAAATGATGCTGGTGTGGCGAGGGCCTGGCACCAGATCAGGTTCTAATTTCAGGACTGAATATATATTTTGATTGTAAATATTGAGTTCTGAAGTTGGGATTTACCCCCCTCGGACAGGTGGATACGGGACACGACCCCGTTGACCCGTCTGCGCGTAGACTCCCTGAGGCTTGTACCTCTATGTCAGAAAAGCTGACGTTAAACCCTATTCACTCACTCACTCACTCATTTGATGTCGATAATCACATGATCAAAATATTTGCCAACAAAACTGAGTATTTTGTTGTCGCGTCTGCTTATACTAGTCGTCACTGTCACTTTTTACATCGTCATCGTCCGAAACGTCAACAAGTTTGTACAAGCTTTGTCATCATGGTATAACTAATATTCCTTGACGGATTGCTTCAATATTTGGACACTTGATTCATGTGAGCATTTGTAACACACTCGTGACACCATTAACATGACTTTGACCTTTGTTACCTTCACATTTTTGCCGAAACACTTGTTTGCGTCGTGGGTGGCAGGTGGGAGCATGTGATGGGTAATTTAACGATCAGAGTTCTTCCTTACCGGAATTCCGATTGGAGACCTGGTTTGGCTCTCACATACGTCTTTGGCATTTATAATGTGACAGTTGAATCTGGTTATATCCCTTATGTGAGTATTACGATTATTCGTAATCCTATCTTAGGGGAAGGGGCCAAGTGACTGGTATGGGCCTGGCACCAGGCCATGTTATTCTAATTTCAGGACTGAATATATTTTTATGCCACCGGTCTCAAAGAGCCGGGTGGCATATTGTTTTTGGACCGTCCGTCTGTCTGTCCGTCTGTCCGTCCGTCCGTCACACTTTTCGGTTAACCACTTTGTCACAGTTTCTCAAATATGCTGCAGGTGGTATCCGCGTTCGACAGACGCATTTCTTGTTTCTCTATGTAAATATCCCATTCTGATTTTGGGATTTTCCCCAGAATGCAACAGGTTAAAATGGGATCGAACCCGTTTGCCGGCCTTTCATGACCTTAGCTGTTTATAGGCCGTTAACACCAATAAATTAACAAAGAAACTTGTTTGTGTTAAAAAGATTGTACAAGCTTCTTCATCCTGATATAACTTTAATATTATGTCACGGTTTGTATGTAACTTACGATGGACACAAGGTGTGTATTCGTGCCCGGTTAGTTCAGTCGGTTAGAGCAATGGTATGGCAAACCAGAGGTCTGAGGTTCGAGTCCGGGCCGATGCGCATCTTTGTCGCCCTGTGACAAAATGCGCCCACTGGGGGACCGTTACTGATAAAGACTCCGAGATTAACCACGATTTAGAGCTCTGTCCCATAAACAATCATTAATTGAAAGACGAATTCCGATTTGGGTTTTGGGGGGTATGTCACGGTTTGTATGTAACTCACGATGGGCAGAAAGCGTGTCGTGGCCGGCTAGCTCAGTCGGTTAGAGCGATACGGTAAACCAGAGGTACCGGGTTCAAGTCCCGGCCGATGCAGATCTTTCTCGCCCTTTGACAATTACTTGACATATTGCTTCAATATTTAGACACTTGATACATGTGAGCATTTGGAAGACGCTCGTGCCCCCATTAAGATGACCTTGACCTTTTGTACCTTCACATTTTTGTGTAAGCACTACATGATTACTATGCTAGCTTCATAACCCCTCGGGTATATTTTTGGCATTCTTGTTACTTGATAGTTGAATCTGGTTATGCCTATTATAAACGTACTAAGATTAGTAATACTCTTACTACTTTTAGGGAGTAGTGCTAAGTGACTCTGGTGTGGACCTGTCTCATACCGCTGACCAGTGAAGAAAGTATATCGGATCATGATTGGTGTTCAAATCATGTAACGTAACACCCCAACCAATCAAACACGTGTAAGCCTACTTCTAAAGGTAAAGCCAGATTGACTTTAAAATGTAGCCACTTATTTATCATCATCCATAGTATATCTTCACCCAAACTCACAGCTCACTCCCCCACCCACACCCTGCCCCCACCACACACACGCACACAGAAAAGTAAATGTTTATGTATGTCTGTCTGTCTGAACTATGCAACTTTTAAACCCTATAAACGCGATACGGCCTACATAATGATACCGTGAAATCTCTCTAAACCGGACACCATGGGAAGTCCCCAGGGTGTCCAGTTTAGAGAGGTTTCATTGTAAATCGGGCATTTGATCATTCTGAGCCATAGGTGTGTGTTGTGCGATCACGAACAGACATCACCTGAGATAAATGACCAAGAAACTCATCAAAAAGAAAATCACATGTGTTTTCTTGGCATCCGGTTTAGAGAGGTTCCATTGTACTTGGTACCGGCTTGTAGCTTTCGTAATGTGTGTAGTTGCGCAGAGTGCATTTTGATTTGTCGGGGTGGTGAGTATACGTGGAGAATTAGACAGTTAAACACAGAGGCGGGAATTAGAAACCCTAATAAAACTCCCGCGGATAGGGACATTAGACATACGCAAGTCCTATCGGCTGTGTATGAAAACGATGCCCCTGCCCCTCCACCCAACCCCGGAATGTTCATTCTGACGGGGTGGTAATCAGATTGTTTTCTTTCGTTTAATTCCCTGTGGTTTTCCCCATGGATATGATTCGAATGTGCCAACGAAGCGTATTTTAATTGAGAGAAACTGTAAGATTAAATTAAAACAGTAGATGACAAACTGGAATTTTGCACTCGCTGTTCACTGGGCGAGAGGGGGAGGGAGCCTGGGAATGATAATGACGGATGCTTTAACGGACGTAAATCTCCATTCAATCAACCAAAACATGGTGTAAGTCCGTGCACAATTGTGCCATTTTAGCTAAAAGATCCAAACTAGTACGTCTAAAATTATCCTGAAAACGGAATTTTGCATTTAGCTATGGTGTACAACAGAGTGGTTGAGTTATTTCGGACATTTTACTGTGATCTGTCCTTCCAAACGCTAAAATAGGACAAGAAAGAAGCACAAAACGGATTAACGTTTTCTACGTTACGTTTGCACATTCAAACGTGACCAATCAAGTACAAGCATTATTGTCCAATCAAACATAACGTAACGCCAAAACGTGATCCAATCAATTGCGCCTGACTGCTATGACGTCTCATAACGTCGTTGCTAGCGACGACTGATTTCTTCATTGTACGTCGTACATCCAACGAAGCAGCACGTAGTTTGAAAATGGGCTTACAAAAAATCATTAACGCCGTTTGCGCGCGACTTCACACGTTGATCATGCTTCATCAATTCATCAATTCTGACCACTACACATGGGACGGCAGAATGGGCGACAGAAGTGGCACCAGGCAGGAAAAGAGGGGCGGACACAGCAAAATGACCCCGGCAAACGCACCCCGCTCGGAAATGGGTGATATGGTAGGTTTATTCAACTTGGTTGCAGGCACAGTAATGCGTCTATCAATGTCTCGCCCGGCATATATAGTGGTGGTGCAAATCCATGTATATGGATACATTAAAATGGACTGTCTAATTCCCGATTCTAATAATTATATTTCTGTCTAATTTCCGGGGATTGGAAGGAGGTTGGAGCTGCATTTTCCTGCTAGGGCTGATGAAACTGGATTGAACGTTTAATATTCCGGATGTTGTGATAAATCCCGCATCATGGTTTCTCGTCTAATTCCCCGCTTACCGCCATGGGAAGACATTGATATGAGCACACATCCCCAGGAAACGTATACAGTAAATGTGTAAAACCTCTGAACCGGGGACTCCATTGTGTTTCATTTAGATGGGCTTCATTCTCATTTAGTTTACTGTCGTATCTGTTCATGATTGAAAATGACACAAATTATTCATCAAGTGCTTGATTACAGTGGAGCCTCTCTAAAACGGACACCGGCCAATCATATGCAGGCGATAAAACTTCTCTCCACCCCCACTTGTAGACGGTGGTACCAACTGGTCTATCTATACTACTTGATCAAGCTCTGTGACTGCTCGATCGCAGTTAGATAAAACATGTTTTAGCATAGACACATACAGTAAGTCATAATTGCGAGATAGTAAGTCATAACTGGGAGATAATAACTCCTACTCCTAAATAGGAGATACTAAATCCTAATTAGGAGATAGTAATTAAATCCTAATTAACAGATAATACGTCCTCAATAGGAGATTGCAAGTCCTAATTAGGAGATAAAATAGTTTAGCATTGGCACCAGGACGCTTCCATATTTCTTTTCCACAGAGTGACATGTTGTACTTCTTTCTACGACAGGGTGGCGCGAGTAAGGCAGGAGTTCCAACATCATCGGCACAAAAGATATCCAGCAAAACGGTGTCCAGGCGAACACAGGTAAATTACAACTTCTTATTAACGGACCTGTGCAACCGCTCCTATTTATGTGCTGTGTCGATGTTAGCAGGCGCCGATACCGCCCCCACCCCCCCCCCATGCTCCCGGCAAATTTTTCTTTTAAATAAAATCTACAATACTCGAATAGTTATATCACTTTTTCGTGGCCTAGGTGTCAGGAAATCGCATCTGCGGCGATCTGGCATTTAAAAATTTCCTGGGGGTCCACCGCCCACTTTACGATTTCGATATTAAATACTCGATGTGCGACTGAAAGAATTGAAAGAGAACGAAAAACTTGTTATTACCTGACCTAGGCTCATTCATATTTGTGGCTGTGATTGGAGGAATGTGGCTTATGCGATATGTCACCAGTGTAGCTCCTGATCAAATAGTCCACTCCACGCAGTAGCCCGATAACGATCTGCCTCGCTTGTTAGAAAGATAACTGGTGCTTCATTGATGGAATAGCGAACAGTGCAGATCCTGATCAGACTGTGTGGATGCACAGGATGATCTGGATATTCACTGGTCGCAAAACCCATAAGCCCGTTTTCTCCAGTCACAGACACAACTGTCAGCATAATTGTCTCCAAATAAATATTCAACGTGTCGATGCCTTCAATAAAGGGAATATATTGATGTACACGCTAATGTGTTGTCCATCGCAAAAACAGCAAGAACAAGGCAATATTCAATGATTATCGAACAAAGCAATATGTCCCCTTTTGCCAGTTGTTAGCTAATTGTAAATAATATGCCATTCATTTGACATTGACTTACATTTTCTTGTTGTTTCCTTAGAGAACTAATCCAAATATATGGCTGTAACTAGAGAAATGGGACTTATGGGTTTTGCAACCAGT
This sequence comes from Conchocele bisecta, assembly GCA_029237695.1. Taxonomy (NCBI): domain Eukaryota; kingdom Metazoa; phylum Mollusca; class Bivalvia; order Lucinida; family Thyasiridae; genus Conchocele; species Conchocele bisecta. The sequence goes on along the minus strand of CM055268.1, from coordinate 117,261,360 downwards.
GTAGATCCAGACCAGCCTGTGCAACAAGCAATACAGGTCGTTATCAGGCTACGGGAACGTGATATTCGATCAGGAGCTACACTGGTCAAGAATCCCATAGACCCCATTTCTCCAGTCACGGTCACACATACACGTTCATATAGGCTACGTTACAGTATTTGTCCCTCCACAACAAAGCGCAGGTCAGAGTAAGGAATGACAGAAGCAGTATGTGGCATCACGTGACCACATGCACGTGTTTTATATTTCCAGGTCCGAGTTCGGAAGGACACAAAGCAATCTGTAGTGTCACGTGTCCACATGCGCGTGTTTTAGCAGTGTGTGGCATCACGTGACCACATGCACGTGTTTTATATTTGCAGGTCCGTGTTCGGAAGGACACGAAGAAGTATGTGGCGAACTTGAAGATGAGACGCGGCCTCATCCAGGCGGAAAACGATTTCGAGTTGTACGCCGAGGGTTTCGACAAAAAAGACATCTACGGCACTCCCGCCTTCATCTGGCTCGCCGCAAACGCAGAGTGACCCCCTGTATATACTGGGTCCAATATCTGGAAGCTGTAGATGTTCAGTCTCGGACATTTACACAGTATCTAAATGATCATCATTCAGAAATCGAAACGCATTTACACTGCATGATGTCTACGACATAGAGTCATTATAACAAATTGTATTCATTGTACTTTCAATGTCATTTATTTTTTTTATTTGTGCCTGGCTGTGCTTGTTAAAGGCACTGGGTCTCAGATATGCATAGACAGTGATAAAACAGTTGAGGAAACTATAGTTTAAGTGTAACTGTGTATCGTATATCTGAACCCGATTGTACCTACATGTACAAGCAGCGTGGACAAAAATGTGATGGTAAAATAAAGTTTATAATACTGAATAACTACCTTGCGATTTTGCAACGATAGTTGTTTAAATTTGCAGTATTATACACATGTTTTGCAATGGATGGTTACTAATTCATTTTATTTAAATTAATTTCACTAGCGTCTTTATTGAACTTTCTTTACAAATGTGGTATAGTACGATCTTTTCACAAGAACAAAAATAAAGGAATTTCACAATTGTTCCTTACTCGTACATGCATAGCAAAACATGGCAAAGTTTGCCAAACTCAACCCTTGTTTATCACGGTTTCTGATAGTACTTTAATAGAAGGCATGCTTTTGGAAATGTCATCAAATAAAATATTTCAAAGAAGCCACAACCCACATAAGTATGATGACTGTGTCTCAGTAGATGCCTCAGATATCCAATTTATCCCGTCAACACGGTGCGTATATGTGCCGTGAAACACGGTGCCGCGAAACATTTTTGATATCCAGTCAATACAATGTTTGTATTTTACAGCCATTTGTAGGTGTTGACGGGATAAATAGAATAGTAGGTTAGTGCCGTGAACGGGAAAAAATATCTGGCGCGGCACGGAAACGGGATGTGCTCGGCAGAGCCTCGCCCATCCCGTTTCCTGAGCCTTGCCAGATATTTTCTCCCATTCACGGCACTAACCTACTATTCTCTATATGTGGCTTTCCTCTTCATGCACAGTAAATGACATACAGTGGAACATCTCTAAACCGGACACCGTGGGAGGACCGGGTGTCCAGTGTAGATAGGTTTCACTGTAAAACACAAGGATGAACACTTCAAGACACGCGTTGTTGCTTTGTGGTTATGAACATATATCTAATCCCCATTTTTTTCCCCGCGACTTATATGTATGTACAATTATGTTCAGAAATACGATATAAATCTACAAACCATTTTTTATGATTCTGTTTTATCACGTTCTATTTATATCTGACCCAGTGTCTTCAAGACGTACCATATTTTATCTGGCGGTCACTGGACATATGAGCCATTTGTGACCACAAGGTCTACACTGTTCGCCATTCAATCAGTGAAACACCCATCGATCTTCGAATCAAACCGTACTAGCTACATACCTGAAACTTGGTATGTAGCTTCCTTATGATGAGTGATGAACAAAGTTTATTTCTATTTTTTATTCGATCCCCGGGCCATGGATTATCACCCCCTTTTCGTCTTAGAATTTCACGATTTTGCCTTGTAACTTGCAAAACTTCTCAACTTCATTAGCTGGATGCTTTATGCTTGGTATAGCTTCCTTATGATGTGTAGATGCAGATAGTGAATTTCGAGTTTTGCTTTTACACTGTGCTATGGTTTATCTCCCCCATTTGATCTTGAAATGTTGCCTCGTTTACTATCTAAGCGATATGTGGGGCATCCGTGTTATATGAACACATTTTCTAGTTAGAAAAGGAATTTATTGGTGGAACTGGTAAAAATGCACACACATGCACGCGCGCACGCGCACATGAACAGTCACACACACAAGTAACAACAAACAATTTTGCAGAACATTTGTTTTATTTTTAAACACCATGTCGTGTGGTGGTTGAATGTAACTGCACGAGTCAGTATGCTGGATCGACCCTATATCTACCTAAATGTATATATGCTGCTATGACTGGCAGGGTTGGCCGGGAAATACCGGGGGCGGGAATTCCCGGCGGGAATTCCCGGGAAATACTCCCCAAAGTGGGAAATACCGGGAAATACCGGGAAATATGAATTTTGATGTTATTATTTGATAATTAAAGTTATTTAAATTATGTTTTAAGCTCAGTAATAGTTAATTAAGCAATCAACAACTTAATAATTAGATATAGGGGTTAATTACAATGTATAGATCTGTTTCATTCCCAACTAGGGGTACTCATCAGGTGGAATATTTGGCAACCATGACATTTATATTTTGGTTGTATTATTTTTTTGAAAATTACTTCTTCATTTTTTAGGAAGCATCTGAGTATCTGCTAGATACAATTCACAAAGATAACGTCATCATGATCAAACTATGTTTAGACAACAGGCTGTTAATTGTCAACCTTCTCCCACACTAATATTCGGTATCAAGAAATGAGAATAAATGATCTTCGCATGCATGATGTGCATACACATAGTCTCTTACAAGTCTTATATGACTGACAATGTACTGTTGTTTTATGCTTTGCATTTGTATTACTTATTTGCATTATTATTATGACATTTATTTAACGTGAAGACTATGGGCCACGATGGTACGTATGAGATACAGTACCTAAAATCGTTAAAATTAGCCAAAAATGTACATTGATGAGTCTTTAATATACTTTAATAAACCATCAGACTATGACAACAGGCTGTTAATAGTCAGCTTTCTCTCACACCTTTTGTGTCATACTGTATAATAAGAACCCAGGTGGTCTGTATATGGTCATGTCAAGTGGTAAAACAATTACACTTACACTGTACATGGATTATCCCTGTTATCAACAGGGATTTTCTCAAAATTCCAAAAGCAGCTTTTATTAGTGGCAGGTTACTATAGTAATGAGGGGTGTTCTCATATACAATAAAATAGACTGTTGGCAGATACTACATAGACTTGTATATCGGGAAGAAAATTGCCTAGAAAATAATGATGTTTTTTTCTCTAAATAAACTTATTATTTCTTTTTTTATTGCAGAATGTTTTACCTGTAGGCTTATCAATCAACACAGAAATAAACCATAGTAGATATAGGGGAATATAGAGACTCATCTTGACATTTTGGAATTAAAAAGACCACCAAGATTCATATTTCCCGGTATTTCCCACCCAGCCGTCCTGGGAAATACTCTGGGAAATTGCCAACCCTGGTGACTGGAGAACTGGGGCTTATGGAATTTGCGGTCAGTGTAGCTCCTGATCAAATAGCACACTCATGTAGCCCGATAACGATCTATATTGCTTGTTAGAAGCATGGCGGGTATTTTATTGACGAAATGTCGAAAAGTGTAGATCCTGATCAGAATGTATGGATGAACATGCTGATCTGGACCTACACACAGGTGATGGGAAAAATCTGATAATCTCTTATACATATTATATATATATATATATACTGTCATGTGATTCCCCCCCCCCCCCCCCCTTCCCCTGTGGATCTACACTGATCGCATTTCTCCAGTCACAGCAACACATTGAGTTAATAACGTAGGAAGGTCATATACATAAGTATGTTGATGTGATTGGAGACGCACGTCTTATACCATTTGTGGCCAGTCTAGCTCCCGATCTTCTAGCGAATTCCCGAAGCTTGCAATTTATCCCTTCATACCCACTCAGTAGGCACACACTACGGCAGCTTAAAAGGGGCATGCGAAATTCTTTTTATATGTCGTTCCCACTACATAGCATCTCGTTGCCACGACATAGCATCTCGTTCCCACGAGATAGCATCTCGTTACCACGACTTAGCCATCTCGTTCCCTCGAGATAGCATCTCGTTACCACGAGATAGGATCTCGTTCCCACGAGATAGGATCTCGTTACCACGAGTTAGCTATGTCGTTCCCACGAGATAGCATCTCGTTACCACGACATAGCATCTCGTTCTCACGAGTTGGCTATGTCGTTCCCACGAGATAGCATCTCGTTACCACGACATAACATCTCGTTCCCACGACATAGGTAGCCAATGAAAATGCAGCATAATTACCGCCATTTTTTCTTTCAGCCATAGTTGAATATAGTCCGGCAGCCAAAGGCAGATTTGGGGCTTTACCTTGTTTTGAATAACATGTTTTTTTTATTACTGACTTTGCATGTCCAGACCTTCTAGTTTTGAAATCCAACTGATGACAAGCTGTCACCCTTGATCGTTTTAAGAAATTTGCACAAATAGATATAGTATGCCATATAGTTGCATTAACATGAGGAAATTCAGCAATTTAAGAGCGTAAACTGGGTATATTTGACATAGGGATGAAAATTGGCAACGTTAAAATTCAATTCCTTAACTGCACTATGGGAAAAATCCAAGATGGCCGCAAAATGTGACCATTTGACGTAATTTCACTAGTTCGTCACAACAAAGAGTATGCTTTTTATAATCTTGGGTTTATTGAAACAATGAATGTTTATTTTTGTAACTTTTCTGTTAAATTGAATAATAGTCTAAATAGCAGAACTCCAAAAATGGCCGCCAATTATAAATATATTACATTATACGTGCAATCGTATCTCTACATAAGAAAACATATATAATTGCACTCAGACCCTATAGCAGAGCAAATGTGCATACGAATATTGTATTTAGATACACAATGATTTTAATACCTTAGGTACGCAATTAGATCAAAATAGCATTAGTCCAAAATGGCCGCCAACTATTTTGATATTATTGTAGCAATAATAATATAGCTTATATAATTGCACTCGTATGTCACATCTAAGAATGTAATTATACCAAATACTGGTATTAAGTCAAGATGATCATTTGTTTTCTTAACTTAATTAATATACACCATTAGACAACGTTCAATAACAGAAGTCTAAAAATGGGCGCCGAATAATAATATAGTACATTCTACTAGTAATCAAATCATATACTTATAAATAATACATTTGGTTGTATACGTTGGCTTATTCAGTTTATTTTGGAAAGCCTTCTTGTCTTGCCATTCCACATCAACATTCATGCTGACAATATTCTGACATCAAATTATGTAATTATAACTTATATAGTGGGCGTTGGCAAGAATATGTAGGGTGGAACTTTACAGTAGACATTAATGGCGTCCTATGTTCTCCATATATATATATATATGTCCACGGTCCCATTAGCGTTATTCCCATAGCAACTAAGGACTCCCACTGATATTATTACATTCTGGCAAGTTATTTTTACTGCGAAAGGTACATACTTTCCACTAAAGGGTTGTATGTACATGGTGATTTATGTACAACCTTTTAATATCACTTATCATTTGGTAAACTACAAGCAATTGATATATATTCAGATTTTTATTGATTATGTAGAGCAAATTATATTTGTATGATGAGCTAATGTAATATTTCTATAACATTCTTGTTTTCAATGACAAGTCGGAATTCAACGTCTGACATGCATGTGCAGTTGATTTTATTACATACAACTCAATATGGAGTGCATGCATATGACATGTTAACATACGTAAATGCTGAACAAAGAAATCAAATTTAATCACAAATTCAATAATTCTGAGAAAAACACTGAGATAATGTAGAATAAAATATTATAGTGTGTACACCAATATATACAACAAGACAGCATTCAAGGTACAATGCAATGGATATAAGAAATGCAGTAATCACGAAACTTAATATACTAATATGACAATGCTAAACAACGTAACTGTCATCCCTTGCGGCTAGAGTATTTGTGCCATCATATCTTCTTCTTTTCTTATAGTCATATATCTACAATATTAACTTTCATTTCATGTATACTATGTATTTCGTTTTAATTAGTGTGTCGTTATCGTATGATATATTATTCGTTTTTGATTGCCTTGTATGTTGATGTCCTTTTGAAGCTTGATGGCGAGGTAAGCGGGAAGTTTACTAAACAGTTCAATTTCAACCATCCAAGTGTTCTGTTTTATGCACTTTCCTGTCCAAGGTGGCATCCTTCTTGTCATGTGTCCGTGTACTGTCCTTCATTGGGATTTGATTTTCCTTTTACTTTACCAGTAGTTCATTGGGGAATAGTTGTTGTTGTGCTTGCTCTGCATTTGTTATACTGTTTATGTAGTGTATGCACTGTTGCTTTCGTTTTGGGACCGTACACCGCTGATCATGGAGTGCATGTTTGTGCAGCGTTGAAGGTTCTGCGACCACCGATGTGCGCATGTCATTTGCTTATTAGGAAGTATTTATTGCGTTGGATTCTTATGGGTCTCACTTTTCTACTGTGTTCTCTATTTTAATAATCATGTCATTATTATGCGATCGTCATTGACAAACATTTGTAAACTATTGCTATAACAGTGTGCTCCCTATGGAGCTGGACTGAACTTAATTATATAACTTAATTATTAAACGATGATTGCTATGATTTATATTTGGCAGCCGTCTTGGACTTCTGCTATTGGAACACGTGTCTAATTACATAACAAGGTTACAAAAGAACACAAGATTGACATAAATATGTGTGTTTTCTTTGTAATAGGTCAACGTGACATTTCATATTGTTATCATTACACATTATGATTATCATTGCCAGGTAATTTATATCTGGCGGTCATCTAAGTCCTCTTCTATTGACACAATTGTCTAATACTGCATTTGAAAGTTACATACAACGCTCAATGTGTCCATAAACCTCAGATATATATACTAATATGCTTAAATTAATCAATAGCCCCAGTAATTACTATGCAATTTGCGCAGTATAAGGCAACTTGTCTTTTTTGTTAAATATTTGGCGGCCATTTTTGACTTCTGCTATTGGCACAGTTATTTAATTATGTGTCTAAGTTACTGAAAACGTTCAGAGTATGCCTAAATCCAATAAATCTATACCAATTTACTACTATATGGCGCTAATATTCAGTTATATACTTAATTATCAGTTGTTTACAGTATTGTTATATGATACTATATTTATATGTGGCGGCCAACTTGTACTTCCCCTGTTCAACAACTTGTCTACGAACATAGCGAACGTACTGAAAGCGTTTATTATGTCAATATATCCAATATCAGTATCATGTTTGCTTTGATATAGAGTGTGAGAGTAGTTATATGTAAAATATGTTACATTTGGCGGCCATTTTGGATTTTTTTCATGTCACAGTGAATTGAATTGAATACTAAAAATTTTGACCGCTTATCTGATACGTCAATTAAATCCACTTTAAGCTCTTAAATTACTTCACTACCTCACACGGCACATTATAACTGTTTGGCGGCCATATTGAATTTATGCAAATTTCTCAAAACGGTCAAAGATGACAGAGTGTCATTAGCCGGATTCTGGATGTGGATGGCATGGACAAGCAAAATCGCCAATAACAAAACTATGTTAATCAAAATAATGTTATGCTTCCGGCTGTCGGACTAAAATGGCGGTAATTATGCTTCATTTTCATTGGCTACCTATCTCAAGGGAACGAGATACTATGTCGTGCGAACGACATAGGTAACGAGATGCTCTCTCGTGGGAACGAGATGCTATGTCGTGGTAAAGAGATGCTATCTCGTGGGAACGACATAGCTAAGTCGTGGTAACGAGATACTATCTCGTGGGAACGAGATGCTATGTCGTGGTAACGAGATGCTATGTCGTGGGAACGACATAGAAATAAATGTGTGCATGTCCCTTTTAAGCTGCCGTACACACACTGTTCTTTGTAGGAATTACTGTAAATAAGTGTGTAATTGTGTCACTATTCCACCAGTTCTAATAATTACGAGTACCTGCATACATACATATATATTGGCATTATTATACATTTTATATCACACGTAAATTTCCACGCTGATATCAGGGGCGATAACCGTGTTTCCTTAAGATGTTAACGGACATTACTATTTATTCGCTGTATTTATTTTTTTACGTACAATGATCATACTTATAATCTATTGAAAATATATTTTTTTCCAGGTGACGTATTTAATTAGTATAAATAATTAAAAAATATCATGCCTCATTTGCATATGAAAATAGCCTGATACCACCACGAGTCACTATCAGTAAAATAAATATTACTAAATGATCATATCTTTATAGTTTGCACTGGTAATTTTTAGAACTGGTGGATTAATGACACACTTAATATAAACTTATTTAATTCCTATAAAGAACATTTTGTGCCTATTGTGTGGGCAAGTACCTTTAACCGGCCTAAAATAACCGTAGCTGTTCACAGGTCGTTAAACACACTTATATAAAATAAATAAGTAAAGTGAAACAACAGCAGACGACAATTTTTGTTTCACGCATTCTAAGTGTTAGAGATGCATTTCAAACACTAAATCGACCACCACAAGCAATCTATATATTGTTCCTATAGTGATGGGCGCCCACCAGTAGGAACACTAAGTTTTTTTTGGAGGGGTGGTCGATTTTAGAGGTTCTACTTCAGTTAGAGTAAAGTTTTATGTGGCTGTGGACTGGAGAAATGGGGCTTATGGAATTTGTGATCAGTGTTAGCTCCTGAATCAAATAGCACACTCCTGTAGCCAGATAACGATCTTTACTGCTTGTTAGAAGCATGACAGGTGTGTCATTCATGGAATGGCGAACAGTGCAGATCCTGATAAGACTGTGCGGATGCACATGCTGATCTGGATCTACACTGGTCGCAAAACCAATGAGCCCCATTTCTCCAGTCACGGAGACATCATGAGCTCGCCAAGTTTATATGAGCACGCCATGTTTTTGGTTGGCGGGTTTAGAGAGGTTCTACTGCCCCTGTCGTATATATTGCTGTGTTGTCATCCTGTGGTGAAATACATACAGTTCATGAACTGCCCGACTTGTTTCGCATTTGTTTTTCTTTCATTCGATGTCGATAATCACATGATCAAAATATTTGCCAACAAAACTGAGTATTTTGTTGTCGCGTCTGCTTATACTATAGTCGTCACTTTTTTTCCGTCGTCATCGTCCGAAACGTCAACAAGTTTGTACAAGCTTCGTCATCAAGGTATAACTAATATTCCTTGACGGATTGCTTCAATATTTGGACACTTGATTCATGTGAGCATTTGTAACACACACATGACGCCATTAACATGACTTTGACCTTTGTTACCTTCACATTTTTGCCGAAACACTTGTTTGCGTCGTGGGTGGCAGGTGGGAGCATGTGATGGGTAATTTAACGATCAGAGTTCTTCCTTACCGGAATTCCGATTGGAGACCTGGTTTGGCTCTGACATACGTCTTTGGCATTTATAATGTGACAGTTGAATCTGGTTATATCCCTTATGTGAGTATTACGATTATTCGTAATCCTATCTTAGGGGAAGGGGCCAAGTGACTTTGGTATGTATGGAACGCCAAATCTACATAAACTCAAATATATATTGCTAGCAACAAATATTTGGAGCTAGCAATAAATATTTGGAGAGCTCTGGAAATCAATTAATGATATCTTGAAATCAATTAATGATATCTCGAAATCATTTGGAGAGCTCTCGAAATCATTTGGATCGAGCAATATAACATTTGATTTGGAGAGCTCTCTAAATCATTTGGAGCTATCTCTAAATCATTTGGAGAGCTCTCGAAATCATTTGGAGAGCTCTCGAATCAATTTATGGATATCTCGAAATCATTTAGAGAGCTCTCGAAATCATTTGTAGCGAGCATTATATAACTTGATTTCGAGAGCTCTCCAAATCAAAGCTATATAATGCTCGCTACAAATGATTTCGAGAGCTCTCTAAATGATTTCGAGATATCATTAATTGATTTCGAGAGCTCTCCAAATGATTTCGAGAGCTCTCCAAATCATTTAGAGATAGCTCCAAATGATTTAGAGAGCTCTCCAAATCAAGTTATATAATGCTCGCTACAAATGATTTCGAGAGCTCTCGAAATGATTTCGAGATATCATTAATTGATTTCGAGAGCTCTCCAAATGATTTAGAGATAGCTCCAAATGATTTCGAGAGCTCTCCAAATGATTTACAAATGATTTAGAGATAGCTTCAAATGATTTAGAGAGCTCTCCAAATCAAAGTTATATAATGCTCGCTACAAATGATTTCGAGAGCTCTTTAAATGATTTCGAGAGCTCTTTAAATGATTTAGAGATATCATTAATTGATTTCGAGAGCTCTCCAAATGATTTAGAGAGCTCTCCAAATCAAATATTATATAATGCTCGCTCCAAATGATTTCGAGAGCTCTCCAAATAAAATGTTATATAATGCTCGCTCCAAATGATTTCGAGAGCTCTCCAAATGATTTCGAGATATTATTAATTGATTTCGAGAGCTCTCCAAATGATTTCTAGAGCTCTCCAAATATTTATTGCTAGCTCCAAATATTTGTTGCTAGCAATATATATTTGAGTTTATGTAGATTTGGCGTTCCATAGGTATGGGCCTGGCAGCAGGCTATGTTATTCTAATTTGAGGACTGAATATATTTTTCTCTATGTAAATATCCCGTTCTGATTTTGGGATTTTCCCCCGAATGCAACAGGTTAAAATGGGATCGAACCCGTTTGCCGGCCTTTCATGGCCTTAGGCATCACGGGACGGTTGAAAATAGCCAAAATTTACTGCTTTTCTGAGGGCGGCGGGTGACTTATAAAAATAACCGCCTCTCACAATCAGTTAAGGAGGCTCTTGCGACAAGTATTGAAAAATACTCGCAAATGAAGTACAAATCGCGCGCTACAATAAAAATTCAGTAACCGCATAAGATGTGTTCAATTAATTTGTTACAAAGTTTACCCCACCCACTACTTATTATTTTTGGCAGAAATTTCAACACGGCTTGAATTTCTATCGGAATTGTTTTCAAGAAAAATATGAGGCACAGATACTTTGTTATTGTTTCTTGTTCTTTCACTTTGTAACACCACACCATTTTAAACCATTTTCCTGAAAAATGAATTTCAAAGCGGGAGTCCATAACCAGCCTCAAAATTTCCGCTTACAAACTGCCCCGAAAAATATCCGTTAAATTCTGGATGCGAAACCGTACCGGCGAAGACAGCATAGCAGGCGAAATATTTTCCCCAAGATTGTCAAAATCTAAATCCGTGGAGCTAACATTCAGTTTCGTTAAATTAATTACTAAATACAAGAAATATCCATAAACCTATTTTTCTAGACACACTGGTGTAACTTACAGGGTCGGTAGTGAAGTATATAGAAAATCGTCCACCACATTTTTAAAGCTAGCTGCCCACTGTCCCGTGAGACCTTAGCTGTTTATAGGCCGTTAACACAAATAAACAAACAAAGAAACTTGTTTGTGTTAAAAAGATTGTACAAGCTTCTTCATCATGATATAACTTTAATATTATGTCGCGGTTTGTATGTAACTTACGATGGACACAAGGTGTGTATTCGTGCCCGGTTAGTTCAGTCGGTTAGAGCAATGGTATGGCAAACCAGAGGTCCGAGGTTCGAGTCCGGGCCGATGCGCATCTTTGTCGCCCTGTGACAAAATGCGCCCACTGGGGGACCGTGACTGATAAAGACTCCGAGATTAACCACGATTTAGAGCTCTGTCCCATAAACAATCATGAATTGAAAGACGAATTCCGATTTGGGTTTTGGGGGGTATGTCACGGTTTGTATGGGCAGAAAGTGTGTCATGGCCGGCTAGCTCAGTCGGTTAGAGCGATGGTACGGTAAACCAGAGGTACCCGGTTCGAGTCCCGGCCGATGCAGATCTTTCTCGCCCTGTGACAATTACTTGACATATTGCTTCAATATTTAGACACTTGATACACTTGATACATGTGAGCATTTGGAAGACACTCGTGCCCCCATTAAGATGACCTTGACCTTTTGTACCTTCACATTTTTGTGTAAGCACTACATGATTACTATGCTAGCTTCATAACCCCTCAGGTATATTTTTGGCATTGTTACTTGATAGTTGAATCTGGTTATGCCTATTATAAACGTACTAAGATTAGTAATACTCCTACTACTTTTAGGGAGTAGTGCTAAGTGACTCTGGTGTGGACCTGTCTCATACCGCTGACCAGTGAAGAAAGTATATAGGATCATGATTGGTGGGAAGTCCCCAGGGTGTCCAGTTTAGAGAGGTTTCATTGTAAATCGGGAATTTGATCATTCTGAGCCATAGGTTTGTGTTGTGCGATCACGAACAGACATCACCTGAGATAAATGACCAAGAAACTCATCAAAAAGAAAATCACATGTGTTTTCTTGGCATCCGGTTTAGAGAGGTTCCATTGTACTTGGTACCGGCTTGTAGCTTTCGTAATGTGTGTAGTTGAGCAGAGTGCATTTTGATTTGTCGGGGTGGTGAGTATACGTGGAGAATTAGACAGCTAAACACAGAGGCGGGAATTAAAAACCCTAATAAAACTCCAGCGGATAGGGACATTAGACATACGCAAGTCCTATCGGCTGTGTATGAAAACGATGCCCCTGCCCCTCCACCCAACCTCGGAATGTTCATTCTGACGGGGTGGTAATCAGATTGTTTTCTTTCGTTTAATTCCCTGTGGTTTTCCCTTTTCCCCCATGGATATGATTCGAATGTGCCAACGAAGCGTATTTTAATTGAGAGAAACGGTAAGATTAAATTAAAACAGTAGATGACAAACTGGAATTTTGCACTCGCTGTTCACTGGGCGAGAGGGGGAGGGAGCCTGGGAATGATAATGACGGATGCTTCAACGGACGTAAATCTCCATTCAATCAACCAAAACATGGTGTAAGTCCGTGCACAATTGTGCCATTTTAGCTAAAAGATCCAAACTAGTACGTCTACAATTATCCGGAAAACGGAATTTTGCATTTAGCTATGGTGTACAACAGAGTGGTTGAGTTATTTCGGACATTTTGCTGTGATCTGTCCTTCCAAACGCTAAAATAGGACAAGAAAGAAGCACAACACGGATTAACGTTTTCTACGTTACGTTAGCACATTCAAACGTGACCAATCAAATACAAGCATTACTGTCCAATCAAACATAACGTAACGCCAAAACGTGATCCAATTAATTGCGCCTGACTGCTGTGACGTCTCATAACGTCGTTGCTAGCGACGACTGATTTCTTCATTGTACGTCGTACATCCAACGAAGCAGCACGTAGTTTGAAAATGGGCTTACAAAAAATCATTAACGTCGTTTGCGCGCGACTTCACACGTTGATCATGATTCATCAATTCATCAATTCTGACCACTACACATGGGGCGGCAGAATGGGCGACAGAAGTGGCACCAGGCAGGAAAAGAGGGGCGGACACAGCAAAATGACCCCGGCAAACGCACCCCGCTCGGAAATGGGTGATATGGTAGGTTTATTCAACTTGGTTGCAGGCGCAGTAATGCGTCTATCAATGTCTCGCCCGGCATATATAGTGGTGATGCAAATCCATGTATATAGATACATTAAAATGGACTGTCTAATTCCCGATTCTAATAATTATATTTCTGTCTGATTTCTGGGGATTGGAAGGAGGTTGGAGCTGCATTTTCCTGCTAGGGCTGATGAAACGGGATTGAACGTTTAATATTCCGGGCGACACCCTGGATGTTGTGATAAATCCCGCATCATGGTTTCTCGTCTAATTCCCCGCTTACCGCCATGGGAAGACATTGATATGAGCACACATCCCCAGGAAACATATACATTAAATGTGTAAAACCTCTGAACCGGGGACTCCATTGTGTTTAATTTAGATGGGCTTCATTCTCATTTAGTTTATTGTCGTATCTGTTCATGATTGAAAATGACACAAATTATTCATCAAGTGCTTGCTTACAGTGGAGCCTCTCTAAAACGGACACCGGCCAATCACATGCAGGCGATAAAACTTCTCTCCACCCCCACTTGTAGACGGTGGTACCAACTGGTCTATCTATACTACTTGATCAAGCTCTGTGACTGCTCGATCGCAGTTAGATAAAACATGTTTTAGCATAGACACATACAGTAAGTCCTAATTGCGAGATAGTAAGTCATAATTGGGAGATAATAACTCCTACTCCTAAATAGGAGATACTAAATCCTAATTAGGAGATAGTAATTAAATCCTAATTAAGAGATAATACGTCCTCAATAGGAGATTGCAATCCTAATTAGGAGATAAAAATAGTTTTAGAGCATTGGCACCAGGACGCTTCCATATTTCTATTCCACACAGTGACATGTTGTACTTCTTTCTACGACAGGGTGGCGCGAGTAAGGCAGGAGTTCCAACATCATCGGCACAAAAGATATCCAGCAAAACGGTGTCCAGGCGAACACAGGTAAATTACAACTTCTTATTAACGGACCTGTGCAACCGCTCCTATTTATGTGCTGTGTCGATGTTAGCAGGCGCCGATACCCCCCCCCCCCCACCCCCCCCCCCCCCCCCCCCCACCCCCCCACCCCCCCCCCCCCCCATGCTCCCGGCAAATTTTTCTTTTCAATAAAATCTACAATACTCGAATAGTTATATCACTTTTTCGTGGCCTAGGTGTCAGGAAATCGCATCTGCGGCGATCTGGCATTTAAAAATTTCCTGGGGGTCCACCGCCCACTTTACGATTTCGATATTAAATACTCGATGTGCGACTGAAAGAATTGAAAGAGAACGAAAAACTTGTTATTACCTGACCTAGGCTCATTCATATTTGTGGCTGTGATTGGAGGAATGTGGCTTATGCGATATGTCACCAGTGTAGCTCCTGATCAAATAGTCCACTCCACGCAGTAGCCCGATAACGATCTGCCTCGCTTGTTAGAAAGATAACTGGTGCTTCATTGATGGAATAGCGAACAGTGCAGATCCTGATCAGACTGTGTGGATGCACAGGATGATCTGGATATCCACTGGTCGCAAAACCCATAAGCCCGTTTTCTCCAGTCACAGACACAACTGTCAGCATAATTGTCTCCAAATAAATATTCAACGTGTCGATGCCTTCAATAAAGGGAATATATGATGTACACGCTAATGTGTTGTCCATGCAAAACAGCAAGAACAAGGCAATATTCAATGATTATCGAACAAAGCAATATGTCCCCTTTTGCCAGTTGTTAGCTAATTGTAAATAATATGCCATTCATTTGACATTGACTTACATTTCCTTGTTGTTTCCTTAGAGAACTAATCCAAATATATGGCTGTAACTAGAGAAATGGGACTTATGGGTTTTGCAACCAGTGTAGATCCAGACCAGCCTGTGCAACAAGCAATACAGGTCGTTATCAGGCTACAGGAACGTGATATTCGATCAGGAGCTACACTGGTCAAGAATCCCATAGACCCCATTTCTCCAGTCACGGTCACACATACACGTTCATATAGGCTACGTTACAGTATTTGTCCCTCCACAACAAAGCGCAGGTCAGAGTAAGGAATTACAGAACATATGCATCAGTGAACATGCACGTAGGTTTTATATTTCCAGGTCCGATTCGGAAGAACAGCAATCTGTGGTGTCAGTGTCCATTCGCGTGTTTTAGCAGTGTGATCACGTGACCACATGCACGTGTTTTATATTTGCCATTGGCTGTGAGTCCGTGTTTTCGAGTCCGTGAAGGACACGAAGAAGTATGTGGCGAACTTGAAGATGAGACGCGGCCTCATCCAGGCGGAAAACGATTTCGAGTTGTACGCCGAGGGTTTCGACAAAAAAGACATCTACGGCACTCCCGCCTTCATCTGGCTCGCCGCAAACGCAGAGTGACCCCCTGTATATACTGGGTCCAATATCTGGAAGCTGTAGATATTCAGTCTCGGACATTTACACAGTATCTAAATGATCATCATTCAGAAATCGAAACGCATTTACACTGCATGATGTCTACGACATAGAGTCTTATAAAATAACAAATTGTATTCATTTACTTTCAATGTATTTATTTTTATTTGTGCCTGGCTGTGCTTGTTAAAGGCACTGGGTCTCAGATATACATAGACAGTGATAAAACAGTTGAGGAAACTATAGTTTAAGTGTAACTGTGTATCGTATATCTGAACCCGATTGTACCTACATGTACAAGCAGCGTGGACAAAAATGTGATTGGTAAAATAAAGTTTATAATACTGAATAACTACCTTGCGATTTTGCAACGATAGTTGTTTAAATTTGCAGTATTATACACATGTTTTGCAATGGATGGTTACTAATTCATTTTATTTAAATTAATTTCACTAGCGTCTTTATTGAACTTTCTTTACAAATGTGGTATAGTACGATCTTTTCACAACAACAAAAATAAAGTCATTTCACAATTGTTCCTTACTCGTACATGCATAGCAAAACATGGCAAAGTTTGCCAAACTCAACCCTTGTTTATCACGGTTTCTGATAGTACTTTAATAGAAGGCATGCTTTTGGAAATGTCATCAAATAAAATATTTCAAAGAAGCCACAACCCACATAAGTATGATGTCTGTGTCTCAGTAGATGCCTCAGATATCCCGTCAACACAGTGCGTATGTGCCGTGAAACACGGTGCCGCGAAACATTTTTGATATCCAGTCAATACAATTTTTGCATTTTACAGCCATTTGTAGGTGTTGACGGGATAAATAGAATAGTAGGTTAGTGCCGTGAATGGGAAAAAATATCTGGCGCGGCACGGAAACGGGATGTGCTCGGCAGAGCCTCGCCCATCCCGTTTCCTGAGCCTTACCAGATATTTTCTCCCATTCACGGCACTAACCTACTATTCTCTATATGTGGCTTTCCTCTTCATGCACAGTAAATGACATACAGTGGAACATCTCTAAACCGGACACCCTGGGAGAACCGGGTGTCCAGTGTAGATAGGTTCCACTGTAAAACACAAGGATGAACACTTCAAGACACGCGTTGTTGCTTTGTGGTTATGAACATATATTATCATTAATGAAATATTTGGACTGTATATAAATTAATCACAATATCTTATTTAGAAGGAAATTAAAAACATATTTATACGTTATACTGATTTTTTTTTTTTTTTACTAATCCCCATTTTTTTCCCCGCGACTTATATGTATGTACAATTATGTTCAGAAATACGATATAAATCTACAAACCATTTTTTATGGTTCTGTTTTATCACGTTCTATTTATATCTGACCCAGTGTCTTCAAGACGTACCATATTTTATCTGGCGGTCACTGGACATATGAGCCATTTGTGACCACAAGGCCTACACTGTTCGCCATTCAATCAGTGAAACACCCATCGATCTTCGAATCAAACCGTACTAGCTACAGACCTGAAACTTGGTATATATCTTTCGTATGTGAGTAGATGCGCAAAGTTTAATTTGATTTTTGATTCGACCCCCGGGTCATGGATTATCTCTTTTGAACTTAGAATTCCAAATTTTACCTTGTAGCTCGCGTAAAACCATTAATCGATTTTTTATTCTACCCAGGGTCATAGATTATCTCCCTTTTTCTACTTAGAATTTGCAATTTTAACTTGTAACTCGTAACACTTTTAAACCGTACTAGCTACAGACCGGAAACGTGGTATGTAGCTTCCTTATGATGAGTGATGAGCAAAGTTTATTTCTATTTTTTATTCGACGCCCGTGTCATGGATTATCTCCCCCTTTTCGTCTTAGAATTTCACGATTTTGCCTTGTAACTTGCAAAACTTCTCAACTTCATTAGCTGGAGGCTTTATGCTTGGTATGTAGCTTCCTTACGATGTGTAGATGCAGACAGTGAATTTATAGTTTTGCTTTGACACTGAGCTTTGGATTATCTCCCCCTTTTGATATTGAAGTTTTGCCTCGTTTATTATCAAAACGATATGTGGGGCATCCATGTTGTATGAACACACACACACACACGCACACACACACGCACCGCATTCACAACAGACATAAAAACAACAAGCAATTTTACAGAACATTTGTTTTATTTTTTAAACACCATGTCGTGTGGTGGGTGAAAGTAACTGCACGAGCCAGTATTCGGAGAGCTCTCTAATTCGTTTGGAGCTAGCTCTAAATAAAATCGAGCTAGTTCTAATTCATTTGAAGAGCTCTTTAAATAATTTGGAGCTAGCTATAATTCATTTCAAGGTAGATCTAAATGATTTAGAGAGAGCATGAATTAGATGGCATTTTAGAGCTAGCTCAAATTTATTTAGAGACAGCTCCAATGAATTGGAGCTAGCTTGAGAATTAATTGGAGCTAACTCCATATGATTTACAACGAACTCGATTCGATTTAGAACTACAGTAGCTCCAAATGAATTAGAGAGTTATTCAAATGTAATAGCGCTAGCTCGAAGTTAATTATAGCCAGCATTAAATCAATTAGAGCTAGCATTAAATCAATTAGAGCTAGCATTAAATCTATTATAGCTAGCATTAAATCAATTAGAGCTAGCATTAAATAAATTATAGCTAGCATTAAATCAATTAGAGCTAGCATTAAATCTATTATAGCTAGCATTAAAATTAAATCTATTATAGCTAGCATTAAATCAATTAGATCTAGCATTAAATCAATTATAGCTAGCATTAAATCAATTAGAGCTAGCATTACATCAATTATAGCTAGCATTAAATCAATTAGAGCTAGCATTAAATCGAATTAAATCAATTAGAGCCAGCATTAAATCAATTAGAGCTAGCTCTAAAAAGAGAGGTCAAGAAGGCATCTATTTAATGGTCTCTTAAAATCAATTTGAACAAGTTCTAAATGATTTGTTTGAAGAGCTCTCTATATCATTTGGAACTAGCTATAATTCATTTCAAGCTAGCTCTAAAGGATTTAGAGAGAGCATGAATTATACGGGCTTTTATAGCTAGCTAGAATTGAATTAGAGAGCTCTTCAAATGATGTAGCTCCAAATGTATTATAGTTAGCTATAAATACATTCAAGATAGCCTTAAATAATTGAAGCTAGCTCGAATTATTTAGAGATAGTATTATTTGAGTTTATGTAGATTTGGCGTACCATACAGATCACGATATATATTGCGTTTTCGAAATATGATGGGTGTTTCATTGATGGCGAACAGTGCAGATCTTGATCACACTGTGCAGATGCACAGTCTGATCTGAATCTACACTTTTCGCAAAGCCCATAAATCCCATTTCTTCAGTCACATACTTATATCAGGCGCGTTTGAGGTATAGACTAGTGCCTGCTGCCACGATTGTTACAGAACATATGGTATCTATGACACTTGTGGCCAGTCGAGGTCTTGATCTGTTAGTATGATTGAAGAAATGGGGCCTAATGAATATGTGGTCAGTCCTGGGGGTAGTAAAATAAATACACTGAAAAAGGTACGTCCGTTGTCAGGCGCGGATCCAGGATTTCGGGTTATGGGCGTAACTATTTTGCAATACTTGACTATATTATCGAATGAGCGTAGCTCGTTTGTAGACCGAGCGGAGCTCGGGATAGCGCTAGGGGGTCCGGCGGGCATCCCACCCCCACCCCCCCCCCACCGGAATTTATTTGAAATCTACATCGCATTTCCTGCGTTCTGGCGCATTTTGGAGCAAACATATAGACAATGTCACAGTATGTTTAGACATGATTTTTGATTGAAAACGTTTAAATTTTGAAACAATAAGACAACGACCGAAAAATGCATGGAATACATAGAAACAAACGTAGAAACGTGCCTTGTAACTTGTAAAAAATCTTTACTCGGCGCGCCTGGTCCCCCCCCCCCCCCCACCCCCCCCCCCCCCCCCCCCCCCCCCCCCCCCCCCCCCCCCCCCCCCCCCCCCCCCCCCCCCCCCCCCCCCCTCCCCCCCCCCCCCCCCCCCCCACTGAATCCGCCCATGGTTGTTACTTCGCTAAGGTAAGGGAGCGACCCAGTAAGCGGATTCAAACCGTGGGCAGTTTTGCTAAACTTCGTACGAATAAAATGTTCGAAAGTGCAAATTTATGATATTTTGGAAATTTCAATTAGTTGATGGATTTGCTATTAAAAATAAAAAGGTAAAAATATTAAATGAAGAAGGAAAAAAAATAGGGGACACCCGGGTTCGAACCGGGGACCTCTCGATATGGATTTGCTATTAAAAATAAAAAGGTAAAAATATTAAATGAAGAAGGAAAAAAATAGGGGACACCCGGGTTCGAACCGAAAAAAATAGGGGACACCCGGGTTCGAACCGGGGACCTCTCGATATGGATTTGCTATTAAAAATAAAAAGGTAAAAATATTAAATGAAGAAGGAAAAAATAGGGGACACCCGGGTTCGAACCGGGGACCTCTCGATCTGCAGTCGAATGCTCTACCACTGAGCTATATCCCCAGCTGGTTGTCTAATTTATTGAAAACCATTTTAATCGTGAGAGACGCTGATAGTCTTTTAATATGAGTTTGAATTTGTTTTATTTATGACTCTGGAGTCTAGAAACGTATTAATATATGGACTGTTCACTCATATTAAATTCAAAATTCACTATTTGTTTGCGAATTCATTTTATTTCGTTTCTTATGGTAACGCACGTTAACAACATCCGGGCATTTTCAAGATGGAAGTGTAAGGTGCGAGTTTACTTGGAGACCGTTTTCTTGTGGCGAAAAGTTCATAAAAATAGGTATTAATCTCCAGAAAAATTGCTATTATTACTGACAACCTGTTTACATATATGTATACATATGCAAATATATGTTGGTGCCTCTATAATTGCGTTAATATGTATATAATGTGTTAATTTCTGAATTTAATTACCCCACCCCCTTCATTTTAAAGCCTAACCAAACACCAACATATAGCCCCCCATCTGGTTTTCGAGCCTACTCGGTTTTTGTCTATTTTCGATGTCACGAGCTCTGCGCGCGCATTGGCTGTCGCCATATATCCACTATCAACATCCGGTTTGCTATTCCCGTTTGCTTTTCAGAATTTCAAGAAAATTTGTTTCAAATCGGCAATAAACTTTTTTATTTTCACTTATTTACATACATACAGTGGATATACCTAGGTTCTGGATAATAAGCCTTTGTTGGCCAGTTACTAGAGCTATAAGCATATAAAAACAATTATTCAAAACTTTTTAAAACAATAAACTTATCGTAAAAGTGCTGTGAAACCAGATTTATCTCAGAGTCCTGCTTGTTTCCATGTCGTCCATTTTGTTAACGTATCGTATCATCCAGGCCTTAGAATCTGGATTTTTGTTGTTGGGTTATTCTCATCCTGTATTGCGGCGCACCATCTTGGCAGTGTAAAAATGGTTATGTAAATTATCAGAGGAGTTCCAGTCATAAATGACAATAATATTATATCACAAGGCTAACAATCATAATGCAATTTGCATTCAGATCACATTTAAGTTTCATGTGGTACATGTACATGCTATTTTACCATATTTATGATGGCGCACACTACAGGCGGGATTTATAACAACATGATAATAACAATCTACGAACTGTAGCATATTATTCTGAGAATTTTTATAATCAACAGAACAATACATTCTACTAAAAACACAGAGTTTATATCTACATCTGTGTAATCAAATATAATTCTGTGTTAGTTTTTATGCCCCACCACGATAGTGGAGGGGGCATATAGTGTTACCCTTGTCTGTCCCGTCCGTCCGTCCCGTCCGTCTGTCACGAAACTTTAACGCTCGGGTAAATGTCTCATAATTTCTTCATCCTTTCACCGATCTGCTTCATATTTCATATACACATTGCTCTAATGGTCCTCTACCACCCTGTCCTACCCCCGCCAAGCCCAGGGTCAAGGTCACATACTTAGTGCTTCAAAAACTTTAACGCTCAGGTAAATATCTTATAATTTCTGTTTTCTTTCACGGATCAGCTTCATACTTCATATACGCATTGCTCTAATGGTCCTCTACCGCCCTGTGCCAAATCCACGTTCGGCCTGCCCCCGCCAAGCCCAGGGTCAAGGTCACATACTTGGTGCTTCAAAAACTTTAACGCTCAGGTAAATATCTTATAATTTCTGTTCCCTTTCACGGATCAGCTTCATACTTCATATACGCATTGCTCTAATGGTCCTCTACTGTCCTGTGCCAAATCCACGTTCGACCTGCCCCCGCCAAGCCTAGGGTCAAGGTCACATACTGAGTGCTTCAAAAACTTTAACGCTCAGGTAAATATCTTATAATTTCTGTTTTCTTTCACGGATCAGCTTCATACTTCATATACGCATTACTCTAATGGTCCTCTACTGTCCTGTGCCAAATCCACGTTTGTCCTGCCCCTGCCAAGCCCAGGGTCAAGGTCACATACTTGGTGCTTCAAACTTTAACGCTCAGGTAAAAAAAAATTCACTTGGAATTTGGCCTCATTTATTATCAAAGCGATATGTGGGGCATCCGTGTTCTATGAACACATTTTCTAGTTTTATTGTTTATCACATAAGACCCCCCAGTAAAATGAGAAGCTCTATTCTGGTAATTTTACAGCTACCAGTCTGTGTTTACATGCCCTTGACTTCTCAAAATGGCTAAAGAATCCACGCAGACTGACAGAACCATGCTTTGTAAATCTTTTTATGCCCCCGCCACCGAATGGTGAGGGGGGCATATAGTGTTACCGGCGTCCGTACGTACGTACGTACGTACGTACGTCCCGAAACCTTAACGCTAGGTAAATGGCTTATAATTTCTGTTTCCTTGCTTGGATCTGCTTCACATTTCACACACGCATTGCTCCAATGGTCCTCTACCGCCCTGTGACAAATCCACATTCGTCCCGCCCCCGCTAAGCCCAGGGTCAAGGTCACAGACTTGGTGCTTTTGAAACCTTAACGCTGGGTAAATGGCTTATAATTTCTGTTTCCTTGCTCGGATCTGCTTCACATTTCACACACGCATTGCTCCAATGGTCCTCTACCGCCTGTGACACAAATCCACATTCGTCCCGCCCCCGCTAAGCCCAGGGTCAAGGTCACAGACTTGGTGCGTTCAAAACCTTAACGCTGGGTAAATGGCTTATAATTTCTGTTTCCTTGCTCGGATCTGCTTCACATTTCACACACGCATTGCTCCAATGGTCCTCTACCGCCCTGTGTCAAATCCACATTCGTCCCGCCCCCGCTAAGCCCAGGGTCAAGGTCACAGACTTGGTGCGTTCGAAACCTTAACGCTGGGTAAATGGCTTATAATTTCTGTTTCCTTGCTCGCATCTGCTTCACATTTCACACACACATTGCTCAAATGGTCCTCTACTGCCCTGTGACAAATCCACATTCGTCCCGCCCCCGCTAAGCCTAGGCTCAAGGTCACAGACTTGGTGCGTTCGAAACCTTAACTCTGGGTAAATGGCTTATAATTTCTGTTTCCTTGCTCGGATCTGCTTCACATTTCACACACGCATTGCTCCAATGGTCCTCTACCGCCCTGTGACAAATCCACATTCGTCCCGCCCCCGCTAAGCCCAGGGTCAAGGTCACAGACTTGGTGCGTTCAAAACCTTAACGCTGGGTAAATGGCTTATAATTTCTGTTTCCTTGCTCGGATCTGCTTCACATTTCACACACGCATTGCTCCAATGCTCCTCTACCGCCCTGTGACAAATCCACATTCGTCCCACCCCCACTAAGCCCAGGGTCAGGTCACAGACTGTGCGTTCAAAACCTTAACGTGGGTTAAATGCTTATAATTTCTGTTTCCTTGCTCGATCTGCTTCACATTTCACACACGCATTGCTCCAATAGTCCTCTACCGCCCTGTGACAAATCCACATTCGTCCCGCCCCCGCTAAGCCCAGGGTCAAGGTCACAGACTTGGTGCGTTCGAAACCTTAACGCTGGGTAAATGGCTTATAATTTCTGTTTCCTTGCTCGCATCTGCTTCACATTTCACACACACATTGCTCCAATGGTCCTCTACCACCCTGTGACAAATCCACATTTGTCCCGCCCCCGCTAAGCCCAGGGTCAAGGTCACAGACTTGGTGCGTTCCAAACCTTAACGCTTTGGTAAATGCCTTATAATTTCTGTTTCCTTGCTCGGATCTGCTTCACATTTCACACTTTCGCATTGCTCAATGGTCCTGCCACCCTGTGACAAATCCAACTTCGTGCCGCCCCCGCTAAGCCCAGGGTCAAGGTCACAGACTTGGTCGTTCGAAACCAAATTAACGTGGGTAAAGCCTTATTAATTTCTGTTTCCTTGCTCGCATCTGCTTCACATTTCACACACGCATTGCTCCAATGGTCCTCTGCCACCCTGTGACAAATCCACATTCGTACCGCCCCCGCTAAGCCCAGGCTCAAGGTCACAGACTTGGTGCGTTCCAAACCTTAACGCTGGGTTAAATGCCTTATAACTTTCGTTTCCTGCTCGGATCGCTTCACATTTCACACACGCATTGCTCCAATGGTCCTCTACTGCCCTGTGACAAATCCACATTTGTCCCGCCTCCGCTAAGCCCAGGGTCAAGGTCACATACTTGGTGCGTTCCAAACCTTAACGCTTTGGTAAATGCCTTATAATTTCTGTTTCCTTGCTCGGATCTGCTTCACATTTCACACACGCATTGCTCCAATGGTCCTCTGCCACCCTGTGACAAATCCACATTCGTCCCGCCCCCGCTAAGCCCATGGTCAAGGTCGCAGACTTGGTGCATTCGAAACCTTAACGCTCGGGTAAATGGCTTATAATTTCTGTTTCCTTGCTCGGATCTGCTTCACATTTCACACACGCATTGCTCCAATGGTTCTCTGCCACCCTGTGACAAATCTACAGTCGTCCCGCCCCCGCTAAGCCCAGGGTCAAGGTCACAGACTTGGTGCGTTCGAAACCTTAACGCTCGGGTAAATGGCTTATAATTTCTGTTTCCTTGCTCAGATCTGCTTACACACACACGCATTGCTCCAATGTTCCTCTACCACCCTGTTACAAATCCACATTCGTCCCGCCCCCACCAAGCCCAGGGTCAAGGTTACAGACTTGGTGCGTTCGAAACCTTAACGCTCGGGTAAATGGCTTATAATTTATGTTTCCTTGCTCGGATCTGCTTCACATTTCACATTTCACACACACATTGCTCCAATGGTCCTCTGCCACCCTGTGACAAATCAACATTCAAATATGCCTTGTTTTCTTTGGCTGCCAGCGGGGGCATTCGTGTGCCGACAGGCCACATTTCTAGTTCAATAATGATGTTTATGAGTGGACAAAAGTCGGAATTGCTGAAATACAACATTTTGAAGGTATTCTAACAATTTTGATTAAAACCTTACATGACCAAGGGCGCTGTGGAACATTTTTCTCCATTTGACAGTTAGGTGTCTTCTGCAAAAAATGTCCGAGCTACCGACCGTGAAAACTTTCGTGATTAGTGACAAATGCGGTTTACAAAAATTCCCGATGCAGGGGTAATCCCGACAAATGCTTACACTACTGTAATTGGTTTTTAATTGAAGAAAAACCTGATACCTCCATTCAATAAACATGAAATAATCACCAATGTCTGGACCTGTCATGCCAGCGTCTGTGGTGACAGGTAACATTTTTAAATGTATGGAAGACCAGTAGTACATTAAAACTACTGAAAACCTAAAATTGTATGTGTTTATTTTCAATTTTTAAAGTTTCGTAAAATGTAAACTCTACTAAAGAGGAAATATTTGAAAATGATACATTGCATCAGAATTAGCTGCACGTTTTCCGCTTTATATGCACCAGGTTGCTCTATATCGCTACACCACGCTACACATTAAAAATGTGCGTAATAGCATTTACACTTCGCACACTAAAATATAGAAAACAAACTGCAGGATGTTGACGTTCATACTTCTCTATATTGTTATTGAGAGACAATTCTACAATATGACACAAACATATTACCATGAACTTACCTAATAAAGTGTGTATTAGCAAAATTCTGAGGTCACTCTCCACGAAGTAGAAAGTAAACAAAGAGCACTTCAAACGCACATTTGGAAAGACTACTCCGTCATAACTCTTATGTAATGCAGTGTAATGAAATGTAAGTAGAGTTATGTACTCAGAACTACATCAGAATATACATGTATATGTGTCATGACAGAAATAACAATTAGTAAGACGTGAATTTATGTGTTATGCACAAGTAAAGGAGGAACATATAAATAGAAAGAATGAAAGGCCGATATTTTCCTGGTTTGCTGCTTAATTCAAGTTGATGGGCCTGTATTATGTTTCTTGTAAATGGTGTTGCAAACAATAAAAGAAGATGTGATGGAGTATTACAAAAGGTAATGCATTGTTTTATTGCTACATACTCAGTTTTGTTTTTGTTCTTGATTCAATTGTTAAATATTATGACCCCAATAGTCCACCGTGTGCAAAAACAGGATATCCGGCTAGAGTGAAAATGGCCGCTTGCATGAGGAAGCGAGTTGCTATTTGATTTATTTTTCTGTTGTTTTCAGATGATTTGCAATGTATTTTCATTCAAGTTGGTAACATAGTTTATTTAGTAACGGTTTGTGCTTACTTATGAATACCGGTAGCGCACGCAGCATTGAATAGACGAAAACCGATTGAGGCAGTCTATTGCAATAATAAGGTTGCAACAATATTTTAATTCCTACTTCATGCATATGCCACAAGAGTTTAAGCACTAAGTGTAGAGCGTCATGAGACTACGAAGCACAGATGTGACCAAAGCTACATGTAGCGGAAGATTAGCCTAAGGATCAACAACAACCAAAGCCTTGAGTGTTTTCACTTTTGTTTTGTCTTCTTGTCCACTCGGTGTTCTTATAAGCTTCATGGTCTTATCAAACAGGACAATGTTCAGGGTGACTGTCCGGACGATGTGGTACAGCAGTTGGCCAGCGTCATCTACATGTAGGATCATGTCTCAGGGCTCCAGATAAGTTTTGTATCTAAAGAGTATTATACCCCCAGATTTCAAATTCAATGCGTATTTTACTTTTACAAATGTATTATTGATTTTCTTGGAATAAATGATACAACATAAAACAAATTTAAAAAATCACTTATTTGGTTGCAAAAAGCAAACACTAAACACTGTTTACTTTTTGCAGCTCAACTAAGTAAATTTTCAACTTTATTACAGTATTTTCACTACTCAAAATCAATGCGTATTTTCACATTGCTGTGTGTATTTTGTACTTTTGATAATTAATGTGTATTCTGCTAAAATAAGTGCGCAAATACTTAGTTGCGAACGATAACTCTTGCAATTTACTCCCGTACCGTGCGTAGCTAGAGTTCGATTCCACTCATATGACTCCTTGGCAGAATAGCGAATCAGATCTGATTTGCACTTTAGCAGTTAATTTTGACATATTTGAGATATTTTCCATCTGAAAACAATATTAGTATTATAAAAGTAATACAAACATGTACTTCTCAAACAGTTGTTACCAATGTAGAAGGTTTAGAAAATTATTTTTTGCCTTTACTGAAAATGGACCCCATCTTAAATTTTACATGTTGAATTCATCGCTTTATCATCCGGGTTCTTTAATCGAAACCAAAGTTATCCGAAAAAAAAATCATTTCCGGTCGTTCTAAATCGACTGCGTTATACACAAACATGATACAACAGGTGCAACAATAACACATAAAGCAAGCCGAAAGTATGCGTAGTTTGAGGCTGCAACAGCCACAACATGCAGGAAAGAGACCTCTGCTTCTCACAGTTCAGAAATGTCCTAGCAACTAGTCTAATGTTAACTCGATTCCAGTCGAAAAATCCACCCACCACAACGGCACACGCCCACCCCAGCCCGGACCTATCTGTTAGCAAATCCAAAAGTAACAATCCAGTGATTAAGAATGAACACAATAGAAATATAAGTTAATTTTCAATAGTAATAATGGCTGCCGCCGGTAAGCGTGAGATAATTGCCGGTCGATAAAAACACACGACCCATTTTGTCCGGTACCTCAATCATGAAAACCTTTGACAGAATCAGGAAAATGAGGAATTATAAGTGTTAAATTGGTAATTTTTTACAAAATGCCGACATATCTTTTACTTTTCGTACATTGATTATGCAATACTTTGCAAATATGTGTTAAGCATACTCGTGTTGACAATTTCGAGATGAATTATTTGTTTGACCCACCATAATTATTTGCACGCGTGTGTAGCTACGCTCAAACGGATGCCGCCGGATGTCATTAATAATGCGGCAGGTGTACTCTAAAATCAACGAAGCCACACATATTCAAAATTTGTGACAAGGCACATTTGTTGCTCCAAAATGCGCCAGAACGCAGGAAATGCAATGTAGATTTCAAAACATTTCAGGGGGAATGCCCCCGGACCCCCCTAGCGCTAGTCAAGTATTGTAATATAGTTACGCCCCCCCCTCCCCCCCCCCCATTTCAATAAAAGCACACGTCTGACAAAGAAAGCAAGGTAAAATAAATACAACTCATTTACGGTTGTAATTAATGTTGACCTATGTACAACAATTTCAACTCATTTACGGTTGTAATTAATGTTGACCTATGTACAACAATTATCATCTTGCCACTAAATTCACGTGCGTGGATAAATACTTGATCACACTTTTTATGCCCCCGCCACCGAATGGTGAGGGGGGCATATAGTGTTACCGGCGTCCGTACGTACGTACGTACGTACGTACGTACGTCCCGAAACCTTAACGCTGGGTAAATGGCTTATAATTTCTGTTTCCTTGCTCGGATCTGCTTCACATTTCACACACGCATTGCTCCAATGGTCCTCTACCGCCCTGTGACAAATCCACATTCGTCCCGCCCCCGCTAAGCCCAGGGTCAAGGTCACATACTTGGTGCTTTCGAAACCTTAACGCTGGGTAAATGGCTTATAATTTTCTGTTTCCTTGCTCGGATCTGCTTCACATTTCACACACGCATTGCTTTGTCCAATGGTCCTCTACCGCCCTGTGACAAATCCACATTCGTCCCGCCCCCGCTAAGCCCAGGGTCAAGGTCACATACTTGGTGCTTTCGAAACCTTAACGCTGGGTAAATGGCTTATAATTTCTGTTTCCTTGCTCGGATCTGCTTCACATTTCACACACGCATTGCTCCAATGGTCCTCTACCGCCCTGTGACAAATCCACATTCGTCCCCGCCCCCGCTAAGCCCAGGGTCAAGGTCACATACTTGGTGCTTTCGAACCTTAACGCTGGGTAATGGCTTATAATTTCTGTTTCCTTAGCTCGGATCTGCTTCACATTTCACACACGCATTGCTCCAATGGTCCTCTACCGCCCTGTGTCAAATCCACATCGCGGTCCCGCCCCCGCTAAGCCCAGGGTCAATGGTCACATACTTGGTTGCTTTCGAAACCTTAACGCTGGGTGAAACAATCGGCTTATAATTTCTGTTTCTTTGCTCGGAAATCTGCTTCACATTTCATTTCACACAGCATTGCTCCAATGGTCCTCTACCGCCCTGTGACAAATCCATCATTCGTCCCGCCCCGCTAAGCCCACGGGTGTCAAGGTCACAGACTTGGTGCTTTCGAAACCTTAACGCTGGGTAAATGGCTTATTATGCCCCCGCCACCGAATGGTGAGGGGGGCATATAGTGTTACCGGGTCCGTTTACGTACGTCTAGTTCCCGAAACCTTAACGCTGGGTAAATTGGCTTTATAATTTCTTTGTTTCCTTGCTTCGGATTTATTGCTTTTCCAAATTTCACCACAAACCGCATGCCCGGGCCAATGGTTTCCTTCCTTAACCTCCCTTGTTTGACAAATTTCCCATTCAGGTCACGCCCCCGCTAAGCCCAGGGGTCCCATGGTCACAGACTTGGTGCTTTCCGAAAACCTTAACGCTGGGTTAAATTGGCTTATAATTTCTGTTTTCCCTTGCTCGGATTGCTTACATTTCACACACGCATTTGCTCCAATGGTCCTCTTACCGCCCTGTGACAAATCCACATTCGTCACGCCCCCCGCTTTATACAAGGGTCAAGGGTCACAGACCTTGGTGCTTTCGAAACCGTAACGCTGGGTCGTAAAATGCTTATATTTTCTGTTTCCTTGCTCGGATCTGCTTCACATTTCACACACGCATTTGCTCCAATGGTCCTCTCCACCGCCCTGTGACAAATCACATTTTGTTTCCACGCCCCCGCTGGAAGCCCATGGGTGAAGGTCACAGACTTGGTGCTTTCGAAACCTTAACGCTGGGTAATGGCTTATAATTTCTGTTTCCTTGCTCGGATTCTGCTTCACATTTCACACACGCATTGCTCCATGGTCCTCTTACCGCCCTATACAAAATCCATATTCGTCACGCCCCGCTAAGCCCAGGGTCAAGGTCACAGACTTGGTGCTTTCGAAACCTTAACGCTGGGTAAATTGGTTAAATCTGTTTCCTTGCTCGGATCTGTTCATTTCACACAGCTGTCCAATGGTCTCTACGCCCTGTACAAATCCTGTCGCCCCCGCTAAGCAGGGTCAGGTCACCGGGCTTGGTGCTTTGAAAACTTACGCTGGGTATTGGCTATAATTTCTGTTTCCTTGCTCGGATCTGCTTACTTTTCACACGAGCATCTCCAAGGTCCTCTACGCCCTAAATCCAAATCATATTCGTCCCGCGCGTAAGCCCAGGGTCAAGGTCACAGACTTGGTGCTTTCGAAACCTTAACGCTGGGTAAATGGCTTATAATTTTCTGTTTCCTTGCTCGGATCTGCTTCACATTTCACACACGCATTGCTCCAATGGTCCTCTACCGCCCTGTGACAAATCCACATTCGTCCCGCCCCCGCTAAGCCCAGGGTCAAGGTCACAGACTTGGTGCTTTCGAAACCTTAACGCTGGGTAAATGGCTTAAATGGCTTATAATTTCTGTTTCCTTGCTCGGATCTGCTTCACATTTCACACACGCTTGCTCAATGGTCTCTACCGCCCTGTGACAAATCCACATTCGTTCCGCCCCCCGCTAAGCCCAGGGTCAAGGTCACAGATTGGTGCTTTCGAAACCTTAACGCTGGGTAAATGGCTTATAATTTCTGTTTTCCTTGCTCGGTCTGCTTACATTTCACACACGCATTGCTCCAATGGTCCTCTACCGCCCTGTGACACATTCGTTCCGCCCCCGCTAAGCCCAGGGTCAAGGTCACAAAAGCTTGGTGCTTTCGAAACCTTAACGTGGGTAAATGGCTTATAATTTCTGTTTCCTTGCTCGGATCTGCTTCACATTTCACACACGCATTGCTCCAATGGTTCTCTACCGCCCTGTGACAAATCCACATTCATCCCGCCCCCGCTAAGCCCAGGGTCAAGGTCACAGACTTGGTGCTTTCGAAACCTTAATAACGCTGGGTCGGAGCTTTATAATTTCTGTTTCCTTGCTCGGTATCTGCTTCACATCACACACGCATTGCTCCAATGGTTCTCTACGCCCTTGTTGGACAAAAATTCAAATGGCTTCCAATGGTTTTCTTTCTTCTAACCCGCCCTGTGACAAATCCACATTCATCCCGCCCCCGCTAAGCCCAGGGTCAAGGTCACAGACTTGGTGCGTTCGAAACCTTAACGCTCGGGTAAATGGCTTATAATCAAATATGCCTCGTTTTCTTTGGCTGCCAGCGGGGGCATTCGTGTGCCGACAGGCCACATTTCTAGTATTTATTTATCATAGTAACTTAAAACATTATCATACATTATTTATCATGGAGATATTATCTGAATATAAATACAGGATTAATATATTTAACATCCAATCTTCCATGGGCTTGGTCTAGATCCTTTGATTGAAGAATCGTGTGAATCTTAAATGAGAAATTACGCTACATGTAAGTACATAGACTCATTGACAATATATAAACGGGACGCTTAATCCGCCCTGTTACTACATTAGTATTATATACCGAACGGCCATATATATACTGGTAAGTCATTTATACAACGGACGGCAATAACGTCTATGTGCACAACACTGATTTAACTATTATATGTTCGAAAATGTTGGACAAATATCACTGTTGATAACACTTGTGGTCACCTACTGTCATGGCGGACTGTTGCTAGGCTGGCGTTTACCGACCGGAAGTTGCGTCATGCAAAAGCGGTCAATTAGGCTGCCACTGACCGGGTCACTTGTTGATTCCAGCTTAAATTTACTTTATCAGGTCATCTACGTATGTAAATTTATGTCATAATTACTTGAATATGTTATTTTCATAATATTAACCCTTAGACCGCTATCTTATTTTTTTTGTCGTCTGCTGTTTATTTTCTATGTTCCATTTTTACCATGAAAAACATGCTTTGACAGCACTTCAGAATAATTTATAACATGCTTTGACAGCACTTCAGAATAATTTCCATTGGAAATGATTCTGAAGGGCTGTCAAAAATCATTTCCATTGGAAATGATTCTGAAGTGCTGTCAAACCATGTTTTTATTGAGAAATAAGACAAGATATAAACGCAACAGCAGACGGCAATTGTTGTGAGTAGCAGTCTAAGGGTTAACACTCATTTCCGTTCAAAAACATAGAAACTCTTTCACAACTGACTGCTAAAGTGCGAATCCGATCTGATTCGCTATTCTACCGAGGAATCCTATGAGGAATCCTGGCTATGGACGGTACGGGAGTTACAAGAGTTACCGTTCACAAATAGTAAATACTCACCTTATCTTGAGCGCTGATGTCTGGAGCGGGTGGATTCATGACGGAGACAGCGAGACACTTGAGGAGCACGGCACATTCACTGTGTCGGGTGCCACTTGGCCATTGCAGATGTTATAGACTGTGGGATGCTTCTCGCTGACGGGATGACTCTATCTACTTCTGCAGATCTGATGCGATCTTTCCCTGTCAGATTGACCTCGTCCAGTCTCGTTCTTCCATCTCCTTCCTCTTTATGCTTGTTCTTCTCTTCGTCCGCTCCACCATATGGCTTCTCTTCCTCTTCAGCTTCACGGTACATATCTGCAATGGTGATGTCGAGATTAGCACACATACTCATCTGCTAACACTGATTGTCGACAGATGGGTGCTTGCTAGTAGGCACATACATACCAGTAGCCGATTTCATCAACATTGCAAAGTATACTTAGCTAGCAAAGTATACTTTGAGGGAGAAATTTTCAATTTTAGGATAAATTTATTATTTTTTATTATACTGAATTTATTACATTATCACAGCCATTTTGGCTGTGATAATGTAATAAGTTCAGTATAATAATTCTGCATACTTTTAATCATCAAATATATGCAGTCGTTAAGTTCTATATGACATAATGCATTTCGGAAAAAATAAATGATTACTCCCTCAAAGTATACTTTGCTAGTAAAGTATACTTTGCAATTTTGATGAAATCGGCTACTGGTCAGGTAGCGGTTATAATTGTGGTGACATGCCTTGAAATATGATAGAATCACCATAAGTCAGTGCTACTGGAGAAGAAAGTTACCATTTCACGCAAATGAACGCCAGCAATATAGGTTTCATTAGGCAGTCCACCCATAATATCCCAGTCGGGTGTTCTCTACAACCTCCAAATTTTACATTATAGGAATGAATGGCCTTTTTGTGAAATTTATCGGGGTATAAACTTGGAAAAGTCGCGGGAATACTGGACGAAGGCCGGAAGGCCTTGTCCAGTATTCCCGCGACTTTTCCAAGTTTATATCCCCGATAAATTCCACAAAAAGGCCATTCATTCCTTATAATTCCAGCATTTGAAATAAATTCATCAAGAAAATGTGTTTATTTTCCGTTTTCTTACAAATTAGTTCGGCATGGAGTTTACTGGGATATAAATTTTGGACGAGACTTGCAACGGACCAATCAAATGTTAGGGAATTGTGTAAATATTTTTTTGCTGGAATTATTCATTTTTATCAGACACAAAATGTATTACAAACTGCTCCTGGTACATGTATGTCTTGGTGCCGTTTGAGTAGAAGCTCTGTAGCAACCCGGGATGATGAGACGGTATGCCCATAGAACATTGGTCCAGACCTTCCCATTGAGTCATCCACCATTCTGTCTTGCTGAGCATTGAAGCCCACCCACTCGACTCGATTGTCACTCTCGTGGACTTGCATACGGGCGAATGCACTATGAACTCATCAAGGAAGCCACTGAATACATGGCGCACAATGGATTGTTATTACCATAAGTCTATACCATATTTTAAAGTCAGAATGGAGCTAATCAACAATATCACACAATGGTATGCAGCTAATAAACCTCTAAAAATGAATCACTAAACCACAAGAAGATCATAATGACATTTATTCTGTGATATTCCTGTTTACTGGTCAAAATTGACCATTGACCTCTGATTTGACCTTGAAATTGACCCTGCATCAAATCACTATCTCCAGAAATGGACTCAACATTGCACAGGTCGAAATGAAGCTAATTTGGCTCTGCTAACTATATAAAACACATTTCCATGGAAAAAGTTTTCAGTAATTATCATGGCAGGGTCAACATTTTGGCAACTAGACTAAATAATATACAATACAATACACCACAAACACACAATCAGAGGCGTCGGAAGCAATTTAATATTGGGGATACGAATGTCGACCTGAGCAAAGCGAATTAGTGCTAGGGACATTTTTTTTTAATTCTAGATCTCATTTCTTGCATTCTACTGCATTTAAGAGACACCTTTTTGGTCCAAATATTGGGGCGGCAGTTGCCGCCCCTGCCGCCCCACTTCCGATGCCTCTGACAATTATAGGTGAATCAATAATATACAGGAATTCCTCTGTCACGTGACAGCTATCTTAACTGAATATATTAATTTTATTAGCCAGGTTTTTTGAAAAAAAATCCAAGCTATTGGATTGGCGAAAGCCAGGCGGGCGGCGTCCACAATCAATGTTAAGTTTTCGTGTTTGAGTCCATTTCTTTGTTACTGTACCACCTAGGACCACCAAACTTTCACAGTTTCATAATCAAGGGGTGCCCACCACATATCACTATCCAACATGTTACTTTTTTTTTAACTTGACCCATTTTTTCCGCGCAATCAACTTAGCCATTTTCAATGTTAAGTTTTCACGTTTTCAATGTTAAGTTTTCGTATTTAAGTCCATTTCTTTGGTACTGTACCACCTAGGACCACCAAACTTTCACAGCTTCATAATCAAGGGGTGCCCACCACATATCACTATCCAACATGTTACTTTTTTTTTAACTTGACCCATTTTTTCCGCGCAGTCGACTTAGCCATTTTCAATGTTAACTTTTCGCGTTTACAATGTTAAGTTTTTGTGTTTAAGTCCATTTCTTTGGTACTGTACCACCTAGGACCACCAAACTTTCACAGCTTCATAACCAAGGGGTGCCTACCACATACAACTATCCAACATGTGACCATTTTTTTACCTTCACCTATTATTTCTACGTAATTGACTTAGCCATTTTCAACGTTAACTTTTTAACGTACGTCTGGTTAAATTTTTTGGTTAAAACTTTTTTGTTATACTATATCTCTGCAACTGTTTGCGGCTTCACATGGGTGTTTATCATCGACCATATTTTCATTCTAACCCCCAACCGTGCGGCCCCTGTGCGCAATGTCAAGGTCAAATTACTTTGAATTTATTTGTTAAAGTTTTTTCGTGTACTATATCTCTGCAACTGCTTCACCCATTACCTTCATACTTCACATGGGTGATTTAATCATTCATTGTCGCACCCCGCTTGCGGAAAGGCGCGATTTATCGTCGGCATTTTTGCATACGTCCGTAACCACCGTCCGTACGTCCGTGTGTCCGGTTAAAGTTTTTTCGTTGAAGTTTTTCCATCTACTATATCTATTTTTTTAGTGTCCATGCCTCGCCCCAAGCGCGACATGCAGGCCACGGCCATCTAGTCTACAAAAAGTGGGTATAATTATGTTATCCAAGTGTCCATGCTTGGAAAAAACCTGGCCTTTTAAACCGTAATAGCTACAGACCTGAAACTTGGTATGTAGGTAGCTTCCTTATGACGAGTAGATGCGCAAAGTTTATTATGATTTTTGATTCGACCCCGGGTCATGGATTATCTCCACTTTTGGACATGGAATTTTGCCTTGTTTATTATCAAAGCGATATGTGGGGCATCTGTGTTCTATGAACACATTTTCTAGTTACTTTTGACTCACCCAAATTTAGTGTACATGTATACACATGTACACATGCACACTTCATTTTTCTCGCCATTCAGAATATTGAGACATCGTTATTTTGGGAGACCCCAATAAAGCTGTCTACGGCTCAACCGAATATATTTTATATGCGACTGCACTAACCATGTATTTAAAGGTACATGACCACTCGGTAGACACAAAATACCCTTTATATCAGACATCATATGAGACATTTTCTGGCAAATTAAACATTCATTCAACATTACCCCACGTAGGGATTGACATTATTATACATTTTATATCAGCCGCAAATGTCCACACTGATATCAGGGGTGACAACCGTGTTTCCTTAAACTGTTAACGGACACTACTATTTATTATCTGTATTTATTTTTTGATATGCAATATCATACTTTACAATCTGTCGAAAATACAATTATTTGCAGGTGACGAATTTAATTAGTATCAATATTTTAAAAAATATCATGCCTCATTTGCATATGAAAATAGCCTGATACCACCGCGCGTCACTATCAGTAAAATAAATATTACTTTATAATTATATCTGTATATAGGGCACTCGGAATTTTTAGAACTGGTGGAATAGTGACACAATTGTAGACTTATTTAATGTCTATAAAGAACAGTTTATGCCTATTGAGTGGGCATGTACCTTTAATTTATACCGCATTTTGAACTTAACGGGTTGAATGTGCGTGACGTCATGTTTTGACGCAGCGTGACGTCATGTTTTGACATCATTCCCGCGGCATATTTCACAAATCTAGCGACTAGGTAGATTCGGTATTGTATCTGATCCAATTTATTTACAAAGAGCTTCAATATTTGGTGTCTTTAAACTCAACAGTTGTCATAATAATCATAATGGACATGTCCTTGTCGTTGGTTACTTCGCATATACGGTTAAAATGGACAAAATTCAGCTGATTTTTATGCCCCCACCACCGCATAGTGAGGGGGGCATATAGTGTTACCGGCGTCTGAAGGTCCGTCCCAAAACCTTAACATTCGGGTAAATGGCTTATAATTTCAGTTTCCTTGCTCCAATCTGCTTCACATTTCACACACACATTCCTCCAATGGTCCTCTACCGCCCTGTGACAAATCCACATTCGTCCCATCCCTGCTAAGCCCAGGGTCAAGGTCATAGACTTGGTGCATTCGAAACCTTAACGCTCGGGTAAATGGCTTATAATTTCTGTTTCCTTCCTTGGATCTGCTTCACATTTTACACTCGCATTGCTCCAATGGTCCTCTAATGCCCTATGACAAATCCACATTCGTCCCACCCCCGCTACCCCCCCCCCTCCCCCCCACCCCGCTAAGCCCAGGGTCAAGGTGTCACAGACTTGGTGCATTCGAAACCTTAACACTCGGGTAAATTATTCAACCCCCTTTATTACGCTACATAGGGTAATGGTATACATATTTATACAGGTTTCCCAAATATTTAATGTTATTATGTATTAAATTTTCAGATTATTGGTGTGAAAGGTCAACATGTCTGACGCAGAAACTGAGAAAGAGAAGGATTCCTCGAAGCAGGAAGAAAAAGACAAGGTAATTAATAATTTTTAGCTCGCCTTTCGAAGAAAGGAGTGCTTATGGCATATCTGTCGTAGTCAGCATCTGTCCGTCCATCTGTCCATCCGGGCCAACATCGGGGGTTTAGGAGCTTAGGGGCGGGGTTAGGAACAAAAGATTCCTTTGTATTATTCTGTTAGCTCCTAATTCTATTGAAATTTAGGAGCTATTCCTTTGATCTTTTAAAGAACAAATAGCTCATAACTCCCAAATGTATGAACGTCCGCTTTTCAGTCCGTCCGTCTTCAAAAATTTGAAAACTTAATGTTGGGGGAAATTTGTTATAATTTCAGTTTCTTTTCACCAAACGTTCTGATATTTAACACATGTCTTTCGTTAATTCTCTATCATGCTGTGACAAATCAACGATGCTCAGACCTCCACTAACCCCAAGGTCAAGGTCACAGTCTGAGTGCTTTCATAAACTTAACGTTGGGGGAATTTTTTTATAATTTCTGTTTCCTTTCACCAAACGTTTTGATATTTCACACATGCCTTTCTCCAATTATTCTCTTTCATGCTGGACCCAACCTGTCGTGTTCGTTCGTGTGTGCACTTACACACTGACCCCACTGTAGGTAGAAAAGGTTTGGAAATTTTGAGAAAAGGTTTGGAAACTTTGATGCCTCATGAATCATACATGAAAATGGTTGGTTAATCAATCAGTTTATTTGTAGGATACTAAAGCCAAGAAGACCCCGCCGGGATCTGCCAAAGGAAGTGCCAAGAAGACCCCGCCGGGATCTGCCAAAGGAAGTGCCAAGAAGACCCTGGAGAGCCCCAAGGGTGGACGGGCAACCCCTGCCAAGAGCCCCCTCCCCACGAAAAGTCCTGCTTCTAAGACTGCCCTGGGTAGGGGAACTCCGCAGAAAGGTAGGCCAGGATGGGTTCATGCCATTTCGCTTATAGTTATTATAGGAATGAATGGCCTTTTTGTGGAATTTATCGGGGTATAAACTTGGAAAAGTCGCGGGAATACTGGACGAAGGCTGGAAGGCCTCGTCCAGTATTCCCGCGACTTTTCCAAGTTTATATCCCCGATAAATTCCACAAAAAGGCCATTCATTCCTTATAATTCCAGCATTTGAATGAAATAAATTCATCAAGAAAATGTGTTTATTTTCCGTTTTCTTAAGAATTATTTTAACTGCGCCTCACGGTTACGGGAAGTAGTTCGGCGTGGGAGTTTACTGGGATATAAATTTTGGACAGAGACTTGCTACGGGCCAATCAAATGTTAGGGAATTGTGTAAATATTTTTGTGCTGGATTATGGTTGACATATTGAACTTTTACTAAACTGGTTTATTACAATTTTCGTATGTGAACTGTAACTTACTTATTGTTGGCCAACCCCGTTGCGAAACTCCGCTCCTAAACGTGATTTTGAATCTCTATACTATTATGTGATTGGCGGTGTCACATGAAGTGAAGACAATGCCTACTTTCTTGATACAGGCGTAACATCAGTTCCTATATAGCCCTGTACATATTACAACATTTAATGATTAATTTCATAGTTATTGGCGAAAGGCAATATGGCAATATGCGATTAAATGGGATGAAATGTTGTGCTTTCAATGGTCGAGAAACTAGGGCAAACAATAATGAACATTATTGCACAAAACCCTGGGCTTGGGAATTTTTGTGACACATGTATTTTCAAAACTAAAGATAAAATTTAAAGTACATGACTATATTAATACCATTGTTTTACAAATTCCAAGTCAAAATAATTGTAGGAGTCACGCAGCGTCACTATTGGAAACCCTGTGTGATGGTAGACATGTTTTATTGCAGGTGGGGTGGGTGGTGGGTTGGGAGCATTCAAAGGGTAAATTTAACGATGGGTTTCACCCTTAACCCTTAATGTTTCACGCTATTTCATTAATTTTGTTCATTCAAATTATCCCATTCTTCTAAAAGGGTAATCTGTACGACTTTTAAAATTATTAACAAACAGTGGAGATCCTGATGAGATGGCTCGTTACGAGCCGGCTCATCTGGATCTGCACTGTTTGCAAACATTGTCTCTATAGAGGTCTGTGGTGTTGAAAGGGTTAAGAGAATCCAGATATCTTCTTTGTTATTTGTGAGTTGAATCTGTTTATACCCATTATAAAAGTAGTGAGATTATTACTAATGCTATTACTTTTAGGGAGTGGGGCGAAGTGACTGGTGAGAACCTGGCACCAGGTCAGGACATTTTAATTTCAGGGCTGAATATATGTTCAAATTTGGATTTTGGGACCTATGTAGTGGTATTGACAAATAGTGTAGATCAAGATGAGCCGGCTAGTCACGAGTCATCTCATCAGAATCTGTACTTTTTGCAAGTAATTTTCATATTTTTGAGAACAAAAACATCCCGGACTTGGCTGAAAATAATTTTGTGACAATTGGATTGGTAACAAAATTAACATATCAAAATGCATTCGAGTGAAAGGGTTAAATCCCATTAAATAAATAAATATTACAGGTGGGAAGGTGAAGAAAGAGGAACCGAAGGTGGAGACGCCGGATGAGGAGCCATCAGGTTTGTATAATCTCTTGTCTTCGGCACACAGTCTGTCTCTCTGTTTGGACTTGAATACCAGAGGTTGTGGGTTCAATCCCCGCCCTAGGTATGTAAAATAGTGTTTCCAAATACTTTCATGATATATCGATCCCTCTGGTCCTTCGGATAAGACTTTAAACCGAGGTGCCATCCTTACATGATCTTAGCTGTTGCTGGGATGTAAAACACCTCCAATTTTCCCTCTTATCGTCAGTACTCTCTCTCTGTCTCTCATTTCATTTTCTTCTCATGTTTCCACGTCTATGACCATAGCTGTTACTGGCACGTTAATCCTTCCTACGCTGTTGACGAATATTGACGTCTGCTGTTTTTCATTTTTGCTTCTTAACAAAAACTGGTTTTGACAGCACATGAGAATCGTCTCCACTGGAGACGATTCTCATGTGCTGTCAAAACCAGGTTTTTGTCGAGAAATATTGAAAATAAAACATTTCCAGCAGACGACAGAATTTAGTTCAACATAGTAAGGGTTAAACCCTTTCTCTTTTCACCTCATGTTTCATAAAGGTCTGTGATCATATGCGGCTGTGACTGGAGAAATGGGGCTTATGGGTTTTGCAAACAGTGTAGCTCCAGATCAGCCTGTGCATCTGCACAGTCTGATCAGGATCTACACTGTTCACATTCCATCAATGAAACATCCGTTATGCTTCTAACAAGCAACATAGATCATTATCAGGCTACAGGAGTGTGCTATTTGATCAGGAGCTACACTAGTCACAAAATGCCATACACCCCATTTCTCCAGTCACAGCCACATAAGCGTTTATTCAACTAATCGTTTTGTATAACAGGATGTTTGTAAATCCAACAAAGAAAAATATATGCAAACTTTAAGTTGAAATTCGAGATACTGCAATAACCATAAGTATTTGCACACCATTAGTTTCGGGAAACCTCTATAAATAGGTTATAATTAAATAAATTATATACTAGTATTACACGTGGGTGGTGGTCGGGCGAACGAGACGGCGTAAATTAACGGAAGGGGTTCCTCCTTATAGGAATCACTATTTGCCTGGTTTTATCTTTGGCTCTTTTGTTACCTGGGAGTTGAATTGAGTTATTGCCCATTATAAAAGTAGTAAGATTATTACTGATCCTACTGCTTTTGGGAGGGGCCAAGTGATTCTGGTGTGGCGAGAACCTGGCATCAGATCAGGATCATTCTGATTTCAGGACTGAATATATAGTTTTGTTTTTGTAAATATTCAGTTCTGATTTTGGGATTTTCCCCCCATTTGTACATGTACTTGAAAATGTACATGTACTTGAAAATGTACATGTACTTGTACAGGTAATATATGGGATTTAATACTAAACCCATTGACCCGGCCTTAAATTACTGTAGCTGTTGATAGGCCGTTAAACCCCAACAAATAAACAAAAAACTAGTATTACACACACTGGGTGCGAGTGATATTTCTATATTTTCTGAAATTATATACCTGTACAAATACAAAATAATTTGGGTGAGGTGGGGTATATTGGGTTAGAATCTGCAATCAATCTACTACTGACAGGTCCACCTGAGGGAGTCATCCCAATTTTCCTGTCGTCCAAGACCCAACAGATCTTCCACTGTGTGGGTGATGAGGACGTGACGGACGTCAATCCGTTCAAGATCATCACGAAACAGGAGATTCTCGACGACCTACACAACCGGGCGGCCATCTGTGATTTCCATCCCTTAAAACAGAAGATTGTTGTAAGTTTTTGACATAGTCAAGAGATCCATGATAATCAGGGAACATGACTACCAGAAATAGTATACATTGCGAGTGCGATTTTTGTTCAGTGCTCCAGATAAGGAATTTGTAATTGAGTATTGTCACTCCATCATTTCTGAAGCAATTGGGTATTTCAAAATTTTAATTGGGTAAAATAAAATCACACTACTGTTTGCACATCAACAGACAGTAATTATTGAATAGTTTGCTTCGAAATGAAAACATATCTTGGAATTTCATTAGAATTGTCTCCTTGGAGACAATTCTAATGATATACCAAGATGTGTGTTCATGGAAAATAAGAAAAAATATACTATATTTGTGGTCTGTTTATTGTTTTCTGCAGAATGATAAAGGTACCACAAAATTGTTATTGCTTTTATGATACTCGCTACTTCTGATTTCAATTGGGTTTTTTTTGGCAATTTTAATTGGGTATTTAAGCAAATACGCAGCTTATCTGGAGCTGTTTGTTGTACTTATTTATTATTATCACAGACTGTGCTGTTTTGTCACTGTCCATGACACCAA
The DNA here is from genome assembly GCA_029237695.1 of Conchocele bisecta. NCBI lineage: Eukaryota > Metazoa > Mollusca > Bivalvia > Lucinida > Thyasiridae > Conchocele > Conchocele bisecta. Next base: position 117,218,383 of record CM055268.1, on the reverse strand, counting down.
TACCTCCTAATGCCGGCTTAAGTGAAACTCAATATAAAAAAATAACACAATTAATGCCAAAAATAGGCAAAATGTGCACAACTGTCGAAATGATAGTCGTGCTCAACGACCACCAAGGATCGGGAAAATAATAACATCACTAGGATTCCTCACTTCAAAATGAGCATCATAGAAATAGTATGCCCAACTCGTACAGAATTTTTTATATACCTTCCGATGAAATACATAACTATATGATGTGCATAGTATTCGTACGTTCTCATCGATGAAAATAAACAATTTCTGATGACATATCAGTAGTTCCGGTATCTATATTCATATGCACATCTGCCAAGCTGATGTAGGCTGCAACTGACAATACACATTTTTTACTGTACACAGGCCAAAACCAAAAAGAAACTAACAAATTTGCTTGATGGGATTTATAATAAATAGGACATTAATATTTTTGCAACGAATATGACATATCCATTCATCTCGCGGTGTGAACTGTCCATATTTCATATAGACATTTCACACCACTCGATAAATTACAAATCATGTTTCTTGCAAAAAATATGAATATCGTCTATTTACACTTCATTGTACAATAATCTCAACTCCACAAAGGATTTCAACACTTCTGAGCAGGCATTAAGTATATTCTTTTATAGATAGATGTTATGTGAATTATGAGACCACCCAACTACAAAATGTGTGGATCCATACACAGGAAATATGGCTGTTCTGAGCCACACACACAATCAAATGTTCAATAGTTGGTAAGGCCAAAAGTTCTGTTTAATGTTGTAGATACTCGCGACTTGTCATGGAAAGGAGCATCTTTGCCACTTTCCGGTGGCCACAAGCAGCGAATTTCGTCGTGACAACACGAAAATCGGCCATTTCGGCCTGTTGTTGTTGTTATTGTTGTACATGTATGTCTAAACTTCAGCCGCTGACTTTTTCGGTGCTACCGTAAGGATGAAAACCGATTAATCCGAATGATGGTACAGTTTATAAAACACGACGAATTTCATGGGACAAAATATACCGGAATCCGCAAATTTTGTAAGAAAAAAATTTACGGTCGGCACTATTTCACTGCGGTCGGTCGGGTTACCGGAAACAAGGCATTTTTATGCCACCGGGTTTCGAAGAAACGGGTGGCATATAGTGTTTGGACCGTCCGTCCGTCCGTCCGGGCACACATTAGGGTACTTATGTGGCTAGCCCCACAGGGTTATGGACTTGGTAAAGGATAGGGTTGGTTACAATTAGCCACCTAAAAAATCCTTTTATGTGGCTAAAAATCGTTTTACGTGGCTAATATTTAACATGTGATAAGCCACATAAGTATAGTACTGTAAGAACGTCCGTCCGTCCGTCCGGGCACACATTAGGGTGCTTATGTGGCTAGCCCCACAGGGTTATGGACTTAGTAAAGGATAGGGTTGGTTACAATTAGCCACCTAAAAAATCCTTTTATGTGGCTAAAAATCGTTTTATGTGGCTAATATTTAACATGTGATAAGCCACATAAGTATCCATTTGTAAGAACGGTCCGTCCGTCCGTCCGTCCGTCCGTCCGGGCAGACATTCAGGTACTTATGTGGCTAGCCCCACAGGGTTATGGACTTGTTAAAGGATAGGGTTGGTTACAATTAGCCACCTAAGATATCGTTTTATGTGGCTAAAAGTGGTTTTATGTGGCTAATATTTAACATGCGATAAGCCACCATAGTTACCTGAAAGTAAGAACGTCCGTCCGTCCGTCCGTCCGTCCGTCCGTCCGAGTTGACGAGGGTATGCTTGTGCTGCAATTTCTGAGAAAAAAGTATGCTTGTGCTGCAAATTGATTTTGTGTGACTGTCACACAAGAAAATGTGTCTAAATCATCTAAAAAGTAGCCTGTGTGACTGTTTCAATGTGTCCCAAAAATCGCAGCAGAAGTGTCCCAAAAATCGCAGCAGAAGTAAGTTGGACACTCTTGGTCATTTGGATGCTATTAGGGTCCATGGACATGATGGAGTTTGGACGATACCGCAAATCTTCAACATTGTCTGGTTTACGAATCTGTAGCTCCGAGGATATGAGACGCTTGGATGTATGGTGCCGTGCGTACACTTTTTGAATTGACACAGAAGTAAAATTTGTTGCCACACAAGCAGCATTGTCACACAACTACCCCCGCAGTGTGTCCGTCCGTCCGTCCGTCCGCCCTCACGAGAGGTACATTGTGGGTCTATATTTAGGTATGGTAATACATTGTGGGGTGATCTTGTATTGTGGGGTGCACCCCACAGCGAAATGATTCTAAGTAGGTTTAAATGAGTTTTCTGGGGTGCAGCAGCCGTTTGGCAACTACAACCCACAATGCATAAGGACACTATGAACACTGAGTTTGTCCTTGACATCGGACATTTGTCCAAGTCACATTTTTTTCCTAGATGACTGGTACCAGTTTCTTATAGATTCTTTTTTTGGGAACCAGCCGGCCTGCCTCGTTTTCACTTTGAAGCCTCATTCTGGTCATCTAAGTACATGGCTCTTAGATGTAGAAGCAAGAAGCAAGAAGCTAGACCTTACACAATCAGGTAGGTATGATTACCATGTTTTCTTCTATATCAACTTATGCAAATGTATTTGTTTTAATTGGCCCACTGTCGACCAGCTCCATTAATATGGTATTATCTGCAATTTATCATCAATCACAAATTTTATTCATTAATTTCGGCATAGCTTGATCTATATCATCAAGTGCTTATTGACATAGATAATCATTATGTTATTTAGAGAAGCATCAATTGGTTCCATTTTTAAGTACTTGTAACTAGTTTCATCTGCAATTTAGGTAGCTACAAATATGGTGCAACTCAAAATTAAACTGTTTCTATGTTGTAGTAGAGCCATGATCATGATGATAGAAATAGTTTTCTATTTGATGTAACCGGTAACCAATAATACCAATAGTCGGACAAGTTAATAGGGAAAAGTAGTAGTAGGCTCTGCCGCAACATAGAAACTGTGAGTCTGTGGCAATTAAGTGGCTCAGTCAGTGGTCAGCAAACAAAATTAATTTATTTTTGCCTGAATAAAATGAAAGTTGAACAATGAATGCAGATCAATAGACAACATTGGGCTGCTCAGTGTCCATGCACTGTGGGCTTCACTCACTTCAAGGAACAATGATTCTGTATATAGACATGTTAGCCCAGTAGTAATAGGTGTAAACAATTTTTCACATTTGATAAACTGCTAAGTGGGGAGGGGGGGGGGGGGGGTGGGGGGGTTTCAAATCATGCTCACATTTCAATTT